>JAUTXW010005353.1:0-52500 GCA_030620095.1 Kuschelorhynchus macadamiae | reverse complement strand
TGGATGCAAAAAACCCGAATTTTTTTTTCCATTACTCATTTTGTCACTGACTTGTCAATCCGACTTTGAAGTGACATCGCTCAAAGATTTTTGCAACTGCTGGTATTTATATGTTTATCCTCTTTTTTCATATGAAAATATCATAGGTCTATCTAATTCATCTTCCGGATTTTATGCGGAGGATATGTATACACGTAATAAAAAAAAAACTTAAAAAGTTTGTCGTTGATAAATCGTATGACCCGCACGATAACACTGCTTTTGACTATAGTTGTAGAAAATGTTTACCGAAACAAATACGACAAAATATTTCATTTTTAATGATTTAATTAAGAATGAAAGAAAACAATAACAACATTTTTTTATCTTTACAAATAAGGCAGATAAGTGGGTGTAAAAATATGTATTGTCAATACTGGATAATAAAAAACAAACATATGGTGTATAAGACAACAAAATTCTTAGTTTTAACATTATTAGAATTGAAATACCAAATATATACGGTGGTCCAAAAGGAACCGGAATGTTTTTACCCTGTAACTTATTTGTTACTTGACCGATATTATTTGTTTTGGGCTTGTTTAAAAGAGAAATAAATAAGCTAGAGGCTCAAACATAAATTTTTGACATTTTAAAGAAATTCAAGATGGCGGATGCGGCTAAAATTTACCATAATTTAAAAGGCGTTGGAACTTTTTTGTGACAACCTGTAGATTTCATTTCATTCACATAATCCTAAAGTCTATTCACTTTTAAGTAATTTAAGACTTTGATGAGCAAAATCGGTCAAAAAATACGTGAGATATCAGCAATTTACTAAAGGTCGTTATAACGTTCAATGCACCAAATGAAATGTTTTTTAGCGTTACCGGGATTTGGCTTTTCCTTTGTAACTTTCTTGTTACTTCACCGATTTTATTTGTTTTGGGCTAGTTTAGAAGAGAAGTTAATAAGCTAGAGGCTCAAACATACATTTTTGACATTTTAAAGAAATTCAAGATGGCGGATGCGCCTAAAAGTTGCTATAATTTAAAGGGCATTAGTAATTTTTTGTTACACCCTGTATATTTGATTTTCACAGAATATTAAAGACTATTCATTTCTGAGTAATAAAAGACTACGGTGAGCAAAATCGGTCAATAAACACGTGAAATATCAGCAATTTACCAAAATGAAATATTTTACTTTAAATTTGGCTCAACAAAAATAATTCTTTATGTATGAGTAGGCCATGCACATTGCAGAAAAGATAAAAACAAACGAACTGCAACTGTCAAATAATAATAATTTTAAAGCATTTTACTTATTCATAGCTATTTTTTATGTGAAAGTAGATAACTATGGTATTGTCTTTTGAAGAAAAAGTTGGGATAAAAACCCTATTTAACCGCGGATACAGAGTGTGTGAAATTTTAAAGCATTTTAATAACGAGTTAAGAAAAAGTACAATGTATGATTTTGTAGGAAAGTTAAGAGACATGGGATCAATTGAGAGAAGAGCAACTAGGAGCAGACTTAGAACTGCACGAACACAGGTACTGTATACATAGATAAATACTGTTCTCTCGAATATTACCAATTAAAAAATTTAGGAAAATATAGATCGTGTAAGATCCTTAGCAGTTAGTCCAAAAAGAGCACCTAGTACTTGCCTAACGGTTTCTCAAGTAGTAAATAAAGTACAGATTTCTCGAAATTCAGTAAAAAGAATTATTAACAAGGATTTAGGGTTTAAACATGTTAAACGTGGCTACACATTTAAATTGAATGAAGATATGAAGCAAAGACGACTAGTCAGGCCTAAGCGTTTACTTAATAAATTTCGAACGCGTGACAAAATTTCGAAGATTTGGTTTTCTGATGAAAAAAATCTTTACGTTATCGGGAACAAAAAATTCGATCAGTTGTGCATTTCGATAGATTCATTAAAAACAAATGTGCCCTTAAATCGTTTACTAAAAAAATTTGGCAAGTGTTATGGTATCGACTGCAATCTCGAAAAATTATAAGGCAGAACTAATTTTTATTAAGCAAGGAGTAAGTTTTCTTTTTAGCCAAGAATTAGTTTTTGCATAAATTATTTTCATGTTTTAAACTAAAAGCACTTATTATCTGTGGGAAGACTTAGAAGAACGGATTCACAAAAACGGGCGCATATTTAATAGTATTGAAGACTTGTGCCAACGAATTATAGACTGGTGGCACGAAATGGATCAGCAAAATATTGTTAAAGCTCTTGATTCTTGGCGCAGGCGATTAAATTTAGTTGCTAACGCTAATGGAGGCCATATTACGGTTTAAAATTGTAAGTATTGTTGAATTTAAAAAACAATAAATTAAAGAAAACGTTTTTATGAAGGTCTTAAATTATTTAGAAATAAATACGGTTTAAGACTTAGTGAAAATCAATTTTACGGGTTTTCACAAAAAAATATCAAAAACGATTTGATTTATAGCATTATTTTAAACGCATCGCTTTTCCTTGAATATTATAAATGTAAGTTAATGTACTTTTTTATTGTTTTTTCTTTCGAGCAAGTCCAAAGCGAATAATATTGATAATGTAACAAAAAAGTTACAGAGGAAATACAAATGCCGGTAACCATAAAAATATTTCATTTGGCGCATTGAACGGGAAAACGACCTTTAGTAAATTGCTAATATCTCACGTGTTTTTTGACCTATTTTGCTCATTAAAAACCTAAATTGCTCAGAAACCAATAGGCTTTAATATTCTGTTAAAATCAAATATACAGGGTGCCATAAACAAGTTCCAACGACTTTTAAATTATGGTAAATTTTAGGCGTATCCGTCATCTTGAATACCTTTAAAATGTAAAAAAAATTATGTTTGAGCATCTAGCTTATTTATTTCTCTTTTAAACATGCCAAAAACAAATTAAATCGGTCAAGTAACAAATAAGTTACAGGTAAAAAAATTCCGGTTTCTTTTGGAACACCTTATATATAAGGTGTTCCATTTAAAAAATATTAGTTTTAATGTAGTCATTATTTCTAAAAAACCTTGTATAATATAATAAAAATAATAGTAAGTATACAAGATGTACTATTGTTTGGTATATTTACAAAAAAAACAGATAAGTTGGTGGACAGAATATAGTAAATATTTCTTTGTACATATACGCAATGTACCATGTGGGAAAGTTTTTTATTTCTCATTTCTCAGAAAATTTAATTCTTAATAAAAGTTTCTGAATAAAGAAAAAAGTTCTAACAGCATCAAATCTTAAGTCGTCAGAATATACAAAAAAGTAGATTTGAAAAATATTTTTTTTAAATTTGTGGCAGTTTTAAATAAATTAACAAAAAATCGTAAATAAAAGCTAAATAAAATTTTTCCATATTAGTTATAGTTAGAGAAGTTATTTAGAGTAAACAATTGAAAATATGGTATTTTTGTTTTTAATATCTTTTTAGCTATATGGAAGAACTATTTAATTTTTTTAGATTAAATTTTCAGTTTTTCAAATCCACTTTTTCTGAACACCCAATATATCCATCTAAGATTTGATGCCATCAACATTTTTTTCTTGACGCAGAAACTATTCATTTCTAAAAAAATCATAATAACAAAGTTTCCCGTGTGGTTGCGGACTTGTTGGTATGCACTGTACGTCCAGTTTTGGATAAAAACGGGATGTACAGGGTTTTCCAGTATATTTTGCCACCCACCTAGAGAGTTTATTTGAATAGATACGGAAATGTCGTAAATACAAAAGTTGTTGGGTTTTTTATGAAGATTATTTATATTTTTATGAAGATATCGCATTAGTGCGAAAATATTATTGGAAATGTCAAATTTTGACAGGTTGTCAATTTTTTTTAAATGAAACACCCTGTATATTAAATCATATTCTTGAAGATCTTTTTTTTTCTAATTTCAAATATATATACTTTTAATATATTCTGTCAATTAGTTTTGGATATATAAGCGTTTAAACATTAAAGAAATGGTAAGGTAATTTGCGCTAAAACATAGTGAGCCATGGTCAAGACAATTGCAATGAACCACGCCTTTTTGACGTTTACCGATCAGAAGTCTAATATCTAATACGTTGGACGATGGGTTACTCGGAAGAAGAGAAACTCGACATGATAGAATTATTTTATTTACATGGTAAAAATACATCGATATATAGGGGAAAATCCTGTACATAATAAATTCAGCTTTATACATATTTTGTGCAGTATTGGATAAAAAAAAGATGCCCATAGTCGTAACTAACGTACATATTGTATCCAGTATTGGACAAAAAATGGTGTCCAAAAGGACTGCCGAATCTGTGTCTTTTGTATACACTTATGGACATCCACTAGATATTTATTGGAGACATGCTGGACATCCAGTGGACATCCGTACTGTCCAAGTATGGAATCCATATGGACCTCCAATGGATTAACTTATGATGTCTAGGAACTCTATGGTTTACCAAAAATACACAAACCAGGGGCATCCATCAGACCTATCGTTAATTATGTGTTAATTATAATGTTAATTCGCCGCTACAAAAATTGGAAAATATCTTGCTGAAATTATGCAACCATTTGTCAAAAACTCGGATCATTTCACTCAAATTATACGAGGTATCATTCTTGAGAAAGACGATATCATAGCAAGCCTCGATGTCAAGTATTTGTATCCTAGTATTCCCATCGACGAAACATTGGACAGGATTACTATGAACGAGGATTTCCAGGCACATATAATAGAACTCTCGGAGCATTGCCTTCAAAAAAACTTTGTCACATAAATTCGATGATCACAGAATATTATATATATATATTAAAGATATTTCTCACCACCTCATTTAACTGTCAATAACGAGACTTTTGGTGTTATTTTTGTATTTATCTGGTAAAAATCTAATATAACGGAATAAAATAAAAAAAATCAGTATAGGTCGTATTTTTCAGATCTATAGCAAATGGTGCACAAAAATCAGATATGATATGGGTATGCGGTTAAACTGAAAAATGCTTAATACAAATTCGTTTTGTTGAAACAAAAAGGCGGAATTTTTAAATGTTTAAAACATAATATAACAAAAAACTTCTTACCCAATATAATTCAAATTTTGGGCGAATTAAAATGTTTTTTATTTTTTTATTTTAGATAATAATTATTTTACTACCTATTAGTGTACCAGTAAAATTGGAAACTTTTCCGGTCAAATTGTAATAATTGAATAACCTCTGTCTGTTAATAACTAAGATAGAAAAAACTTCATATTTCTAAATTTTATAGATACCTACGTGGACTCCAGTGGCGTAACAACTTTTTATTTGTCTTTTATAATTTTATTTCGGAAATTTGACTCATAGTGGTCGAGTTTTTTTTAATGGGACACTGTATGTTTTTGAACATTTTGATAAGAAACTAATTTACCTTTTCAAATACCACACATTTTTTTTTTCAAAAATGAAGTTAATATTCAGTATTTTACTAATATAATAATTTGTATAAGAAAAGTAACAAAAAATATAATTTGTTTATTTATAAATGTATTATTATTTGTTAAATAGACAAATAAATAATCTTTAATAAAATAAAATATTCTTCCTAAAAACCCATAATTATGTATCAAGGTTGGTGGAAAAATATCTGAAAATTTATGTTTTTAAATGACATTTACGTAAAGGCATTAGTGCAATTTTGCTATGTCATAGGATAAATGAGTATTACTTTGAAATATTTTAAAAAACATCGGCATTTGACAATTAAAAGAGTGCGATTGCATTGTTACATCCTAAACTCTATTACAAAAAAATCGAGTTTTAGTAATGTTTGAGTTAGATAATGTATTAAAATTTAATATAATTCTGGTGACCCCCACCCACCCAAGCGTAATTTCTGGCAGCGTCACTGGATACAATATCCCTGCTTCCAATTTGTATTCGACGAGATATTCATAACAACATCAACCGAATATTCATTTAACTAAAAGTTCAAGGGGAATTTAGAAAAATGTATAATCAAAATTTTGTTTTTCACTAATGTCATTTAAACAAACTGAATTTAAGACATTTTTCTATTGACTACTTGACAATTAATTATTATAGAAAATTATTATTTGGATTTGCATTTTAGATGGTTATTTTATTAATTTTTAGGAAAAAAATATTTTATTTTAGACTAATTCTTTGTTTATTTAATAAATATTAATACATTAATAAATAAACGATTTTCTTTTTATAATACATTTTTTATAAAAAATTACTGTTACGAAAAATTGAATATTTAAAAAAAAAAGAGAGTGTGGAATTGATGGAAAAGTAAATTAATTTCTAATCAAAATGTTGAAAAATAAATGGGAGTCTCATTTAGCAAACCCAACCTTGCGTCAATTTTCCGAAATTAAGTTAAAATCTGTAAAATTTATTAGCTAACAAAGTCTGAAAATGACCTTGTATATCAACAACAAATTAAGATAATAGTTTTAATCTATTTGCGGGAAACAATTTGTATTCAAAATCTGTTTCGGATGTTTCTGGCAACGGGAATATGGCGACCCAAAGTTGTCAAAGTGAAATTTTTAGCTGCTAAGAAAATAGCAGCTATTTTTGAACCTTGTAGCTGTTATCATTTGCTATGAACTTGAGAGCAGTTAAAAAAAGCAGGCCGCTATTTAGCAACCCATCACTTTTTGATCGACTTCTTTCTATCTTGTATTCACAAAAGCGAAACCTTGTACAGTAAAGCCTCTTTAGTTCGAACAACTAAATTCAAGGGGATTGTCCGATTAGCGATTTCGAGTTAAAGGCTAATAAAAAATGGTATCTATCGTTCTGAATCTATCCGTCTTTACTAAAAATTTAATACCAAACAAAAAGTTTATGTGCGTTTTCTCAAAATTATATACATATATATATATTTATATATATATATATATATATATATATATATATATATACATACATATATACGATATTATGTTTTCATTCCACGTACACCAACGTCATAACAAGAAAATGATCCTTGTTTGGAACATGTTCTGCATCACAGCAGACACAATGATCCATTTTAGTCAAACGACGATCGCGATTTCGCTCTTATTAGAGCTCATCAGGCCGCCATAGACTAGCGAGCCCCGTGTAGGGCAAAGGCACAAAATGGAATCACAAAAACAACTACTCCGCTGGCTAATACCACGACCGACATTGAATTACATTGTGACTCCTGGCTTTCGTTGGGAGCATTAAATTATACATATATACACACACACATATATATATATATATATATATATATATATATATATATATATATATATATATATATGCATATATATATATATGCATATATATATATATATATATATATATGTATGTATATATATATATATATATATATATATATATATATATATATATATATATATATATATATATATATATATATATATATATATATATATATATATATATATATATATATATATATATATATATATATATATATGTATATATATATATATATATATATATATATATATATATATATATATATATATATATATATATATATATATATATATATATATATATATATATATATATATATGTATATATATATATATATATATATATATATATATATATATATGTATATATATATACATATATATATATATATATATATATATATGTATATATATATATATATATATATACATATATATATGTATATATATATATGTATATATATATACATATATATATATATATATATATATATATATATATATATATATATATATATATATATATATATATATATATATATATATATATATATATATATATATATATATATATATATATATATATATATATATATATATATATATATATATATATATATATATATATATATATATATATATATATATATATATATATATATATATATATATATATATATATATATATATATATATATATATATATATATATATATATATATATATATATATATATATATATATATATATATATATATATATATATATATATATATATATATATATATATATATATATATATATATATATATATATATATATATATATATATATATATATATATATATATATATATATATATATATATATATATATATATATATATATATATATATATATATATATATATATATATATATACAGGGTTCTGCAGCTCACCTCCCGTCTTTTATTATACCTTAACCATTTATTTTAGAAAAAATATTTAAAAGCCACTATATGCTGTTGATTAGAGAGCACATTTTAAAAATATTCTTGATTATACAGGGTGTTACAAAAAATAGTGGCGCATAAGAGTTGTATTTTTTTAAATGGAACACCCTATATTTTTTTTACATTTTTGAAACACTCTTTACCTAGTCTACAGACTCCTAGAATAGTATCTCTCTTTTTTTAATAGTTTCGGAGAAAAAAGGTAAAATCGAAGAAAAAAAAAATTATAGTCTACATTTAAAATATTTATAAAAATTAGATAAAACATCTTAAAAGCTAAGGTAACCTAGTAGCTTACTGCAAAAGGTTTATAGTTATTCTGCTATGAGTATTATAAGTCTTACTTATACAGGGTGACCCAAATTCCATGTCAAACGTTGCAAAATAAAAAATAATTTTTCTCCATTTTTTCAAATGGAACACCCTATATATTTTTTTCTGTCCGGTACAGAATTAACAGATCAACATTTTTCATTATTACACTTATCTCAAAATTCCTGAAGGTTTTTGAAATATTCTTAAAAAACTAATGTTGTACTTTGTTTTTCAGTACGATAATTGAATAAACTCAAAAGTAATGTGGAAAAATGGAACACCCTATATATATTTTTTTTCTGTCCGATACAGAATTAACAGATCAACATTTTTTATTATTACACTTATCTCAAAATTCCTGAAGGTTTTTGAAATATTCTTAAAAAACTAATGTTGTACTTTGTTTTTCAGTACGGTAATTGAATAACCTCACTAGTAATGTTCATAAGTAAGCACCTTCGCGATTTTGAATAATAAATAGGTCAGCGTAGTTATAGCTATGGGAAAAAACCTAAAATCCCAACATTTTTTGTAATTACGTTTACCGCATAAAATTTGAATTACTGCCAAGAGTTAAGCCGTAAAGACGTTTTACATGCTGCAGGTCTTCCTACAAGTTGCAAGAGACTTGCACAAAGGCATACGCTAACACTTGCAATTGAAATACAACTGCCGCTTTACAGTCTGCAAGACAAATTGCGCGCAATATCTTGCAGGTGCAACCCCTTGCTGCAAGAAACTTGCAGCATGTAAAACGGCCTTAACCTTTATTTAATATTATTGACAAGTGTTGCCCAAATTATTAACTAGAATTTAAGTAGGCCATGAAAAACAAATTGTCTAGAAACTGTCAAACAACTAAAACATATCGGCAATTTACTTATTCGTTTTTTAAGTTTTACAAATTGAAATAATTATCGGATTTTTCATATAGTGGTCTTTACCTTCTACGTAGTTCATTTTTCGTTTGTTTGCGTCACTGTTTAGAAGTTTTATTTGAACGTTCTATCGTCATGGAGTACACCCGCGAAGAAATGGTTGATATGGTTTTTGTGTTAGGAGAATCGCATAGAAATGCCTTTTTGGCCAGTAGGATTTATGCGCAAAATTATCCAGAACGAAGGCACCCAGACAGAAGGAGCATGACGAACTTATTAGAGAGATTTATGGCAACGGGAAATGTAAATTATACAAGACCAGTTAGAAATACGCCCGTTCGAACGGAAGAAAATGAATTAGCTGTGCTATTAGCTGTCACGGAAAATCCTTCTGTTAGCCAAAAAGCAGTCGGGGATGCCGTAGGAGTAAGCGAAAGAACTGTTCAGCGAATTTTAAAGAGCCATAAATTTCATGCATATCATATTCAGTTGCATCAAGAACTCCTTCCAGCAGATTTTGAGAAACGTGTTGACTTTTGTAATTGGGCACAAGCTAAAATTAGGTTAAGCTTTGATTTTTTTGATAAAGTTTTATTCTCTGATGAGGCCACATTTCATAAGAATGGGTTTGTAAATCGTCATAACTACCATTACTACGCCGACCATAATCCAAGAATTTTTAGGCAGCTTGATCTACAACACAGATGGTCAGTTAATGTGTGGGGGGGAATTATTGGTGAACATGTTATTGGTCCCCATTTTTTTAATGGACATTTAACTGGAGCCATGTATCTCGACTTCCTAGAAAATCACTTGCCAAATTTGTGCGAAAATTTGCCGGTTAATCTGAGAAATACAATGTGGTTGCAACAAGATGGTGCTCCAGCACATTTTTCGTTGCCAGTTAGGGATCATTTAAATAATAATTTTCCAGATCGATGGATTGGAAGACAGGGAGCAAGTGCGTGGCCGCCCCGGTCGCCTGATCTAACGAAATTAGATTTTTTTCTATGGGGCTACGTTAAGGAAATTGTTTACAACAAACCTCCAACAACTCCTGAAAATATGCAGCAACGGATTAGAACCGCATTTCAAAGTATTACGCCCGAAGTATTAAGAATAGTAGGAAGATCTTTTCATACCCGTCTTCGTTTATGCCTCGAAGAGAATGGAAGACATATCGAACATATGTTCTAAGTAAAAATTAATTTTAGCAATAATTAGATATTTGTTAATAATGTTAAATAAAGCTGTTACACCTTAAGTCGAGCCTTAACTCTTGGCAGTAATTTAAATTTTATGCAGAGAAAAAATGTTAGGATTTTAGGTTTTTCCCCATAGCTAGAACTACGCTGACCTATCTAATATTTAAAATCGCGAAGGTATGAACATTACTAGTGAGGTTATTCAATTATCGTACTGAAAAACAAAATACAACATTAGTTTTTTAAGAATATTTCAAAAACCTTCAGGAATTTTGCGATAAGTAATAATAATTTGATTAGTTGATCTGTTAATTCTGTATCGGACAGAAAAAAAATATATATAGGGTGTTCCATTTTTCCACATTACTAGTGAGTTTATTCAATTATCGTACTGAAAAACAAAGTACAACATTAGTTTTTTAAGAATATTTCAAAAACCTTCAGGAATTTTGAGATAAGTGTAATAATAAAAAATGTTGATCTGTTAATTCTGTACCTGACAGAAAAAAAATATATAGGGTGTTCCATTTGAAAAAATGGAGAAAAATAATTTTTTATTTTGCAACGTTTGACATGGAATTTGGGTCACCCTGTATAAGTAAGACTTATAATACTCGTAGCAGAATAACTATAAACCTTTTGCAGTAAGCTACTAGGTTACCTTAGCTTTTAAGATGTTTTATCTAATTTTTATAAATATTTTAAATGTAAACTATAATTTTTTTTCTTCGATTTTACCTTTTTTCTCCGAAACTATTAAAAAAAGAGAGATAATATTCTAGGAGTCTGTAGACTAGGCAAAGAGTGTTCCAAAAATGTAAAGAAATATAGGGTGTTCCATTTTAAAAAATTCAACTTTTATACGCCACTATTTTTTGTAACACCCTGTATAATCAAGAATATTTTTAAAATGTGCTCTCTAATCAACAGCATATAGTGGCTTTTAAATATTTTTTCTAAAATAAATGGTTTAGGTATAATAAAAGACGGGAGGTGAGCTGCAGGACCCTGTATATATACATATATATATATATATACATATATATATATATATATATATATATATATATATATATATATATATATATATATATATATATATATATATATATATATATATATATATATATATATATATATATATATATATATATATATATATATATATATATATATATATATATATATATATATATATATATATATATATATATATATATATATATATATATATATATATATATATATATATATATATATATATATATATATATATATATATATATATATATATATATATATATATATATACATATATATATATATATATATATATATATATATATATATATATATATATATATATATATATATATATATATACATATATATATATACATATATATACATATATATATATATATATATATATATATATATATATATATATATATACAGGGTGATCAGTTAAGGCTCATAAGATATTGCTCGTATAGATTTGAGAAAAAAAAATCGTAATAAAAGTTGCCAAGAGAAATTGCTGAAAATTATTTTCGAATTTGTCAAACGTCCGCTAGAGGGCGTAACAACCAACACCAAGTAGAAAAATTAGGTTTTTATAGAATTTTGCCTAATGAAAATATATCGATGATATCATTTTCATATTTAGTGACCATTTCCCTACACTTTTTGTCTAAAATGTTTTGTTCTATATATCAAAATAAAGCGGTGGGGGAAGTTCAATTGTTTTTTCAAACAAACCAAGATGTCTCCCGTTTCTTTTGACCGATTTTGGCAAACTTAGGCTCATATGAAAGAGCATAATTTGTACTACAAAACGCTTATTTGGTTTTGAATTTTTGACTTTTGCTGGCGTCGCTAGATGGCGTTAACTGAATTAGTAGCATATTTTTCAGTTTTTTTCAAAAAAAACAAATGTAATGATATATTCATTTTTACATATTTTAAAAGGGGATAAATTTCTCTATAATTTAATGAAAATAATTTATCATCTACCTTTTTTTGAACCGTTGATATTGACCAAAATATTATTTTATTTTATTAAAAAATGGCAAGCCACTGCTTTTTGTCAAAATAAAAATCATTTTCGTAATCACTTATTAGTTGCTAACAAAAAGAATCTCTTGACTTTTTTTCGTTAGACGAACGGTTTTGGATTGAAAAAATAAGATGTTTAACAATGATAACTATAAGGTTCAAAATTATTTTTAAATATTACATCTCACAATAATAAAATTATTACCTATTATTTTTATCATTAATAATCATTTAATTAGCGAGAGAATGCTTTAGTTCATAATTTATTATTAATAATTATTATTATTTCATAAATTAAATTAAAAATCAAATTTAACTAACATCGCATTTAAGCGAAGCAGGCCATGATCTACGTTAAGAAACAAAACGCCAAATTGTCAATCACGTTGATATTCATTTTGATAGTTCCTGCTATTGACATCTAATTTAATGTTATGTAAAAAGTATTTTTACAACAAATCATGCCTTTTACGAATGAAGAAGCCTTTGATATGTTGAGAATTTATTTTCAATGTTTTGAAAATGCGGCGATTGCTTCTAGGCAGTATGTACTGCGTTATCCCCTCCGAAGACACCATTCGAGAATGGTTTTTCAACGTTTAAGGCAACATGGCCAAGTGCAACCAACTCCAACTTTGAGAAGAAATCGTAGAGTAAGAAGTGAAGATAACATTATAAATGTGTTGGCCTATATTCATACAGACCCCCATTTCAGCATAAGAGAGATCTCCAGAGATTTAGGAATATCCTATGGCTCAGTGCAAAAAATATTAATGGATTTTAAAATGCATCCATATCACATCGTGATTCATCAAGCCCTAAATGACACTGACTTTGAACGTAGGATCGATTACTGCTACTGGCTTAGAGACTTCATTAGGGAAAACCATCATATTTTGTCACAAATATTGTGGACAGACGAAGCATCGTTTTGCAGTAATGGCAGGGTAAATCTTCATAACGTGCATTACTAGTCGGCCACTAATCCACACTGGTTACGTGAAGATTATCAGCAGGGTCGATGGAGCGTCAACGTCTGGTGCGGTGTTATTAATGGTGCTATTATCGGTCCGCATATCTTTAACGGCAATCTAACCGGTGACATGTATTTGAACTTTTTATTTAACGATTTACCAGGACTCTTAGAAAATGTGCCTTTACAAGTAAGAAGAAACATGTGGTTTCAACAAGACGGATGCCCGGCACATTATTCACGAAATGTGCAAGATTTTTTGAACAGGCATTTTCCTAACCGTTGGATTGGTAGAGGCAGTCTATTGTTCTGGCCACCACGGACCCCCCATTTTAACTTGCCTTGATTTTTATCTGTGGGGCCGAATAAACGATTTGGTGTATAAAACTCGACCAACTACTCGAGAAGACATGATAGTCCGCATTCAAAACGCCATAAATATTATACCAAGAGCGGAAATTGAGACAGCTGTCAACTCCACCCAGAAGAGATTGGACTAGTGCATTCAAAATAATGGACAACATTTTAAACATTTACGACAAAACTATTAATTTATTTTTAACGTTTATTTTTAAAGTTCCATGTTCTTGTTTTTAGTGTTATTGCTCCTGCTGTTGTTGGACAGTTTTATTAAGATTTTTCATTGTTAAACATCTTATTTTTTCAATCCAAAACCGTTCGTCTAACGAAAAAAAGTCAAGAGGTTCTTTTTGTTAGCGACTAATAAGTGATTACGAAAATGATTTTTATTTTGACAAAAAGCAGTGGCGTGCCATTTTCTAATAAAATAAAATAATATTTTGGTCAATATCAACGGTTCAAAAAAAGGTAGATGATAAATTATTTTCATTAAATTATAGAGAAATTTATCCCCTTTTAAAATATGTAAAAATGAATATACCATTACATTTCTTTTTTTTTTTTTTTTAAACTAAAAAATATGCTACTAATTCAATTAACGCCATCTAGCGACGCCAGCAAAAGTCAAAAATTCAAAACCAAATAACCGTTTTGTAGTGCAAATTATTATAAATAATTATAATTAGCCTAAGTTTGCTAAAATCGGTCAAAAGGAACGGGAGACATCTTGGTTTGTTTGAAAAAATTGAACTTCCCCCACCGCTTTATTTTGATATATAGAACAAAACATTTTAGACAAAAAGTGTAGGGAAATCGTCACTAAATATGAAAATGATATCATCGATATATTTTCATTAGGCAAAATTCTATAAAAACCCCATTTTTCTACTTGGTGTTGGTTGTTACGCCCTCTAGCGGACGTTTGACAAACTCGAAAATAATTTTCAGCAATTTCTCTTGGCGACTTTTATTATGATTTTTTTTCTCTCAAATCTATGCGACCAATATCTTATGAGATATGGCCGCTCGCTACCCTTAACTGATCACCCTGTACATATATATATATATATATATATATATATATATATATATATATATATATATATATACAAATTTTATTGTTTTAATTTTTCTTTGACCAGTTTGAGTATATATTTTTATTTCAATTTTCTTGATTTAACGTCAATTTAAAAAAAAATTTACACATATACTTTAAATCATATATTTGCCCATAAACATGATGTAGTTAGACAACGTTTCGACCGCACTTCGGTCTTTTTCAAATCTAAAAATGGAGAAGGGCGTAGAATTTTAATTTAGTATTTTTACATTTAATATTTTATTTTGTTAGTATTACCTTAGAACGTAAACTATTAAGGAAAGTACATTTATTTTTAATTTTATAAAAATGGAAAGTGAAAATTTTCCTTCTTACCTCAATACGTAGGATTATTCAAAACGGCACAAGATGTCACATTTCCACATATGTACATACACATCGATACAATTAAAACACACGTATTATGTTAAAACATTAAGATTGATTTATAGTTTAAGTATCTAGAAGACCAAGTTCCAATCTACTATCAAATAATTTTTCCAGATTAAAATCCAAAATCCCAAAAAACAAAAAAAGTAATGTTGTTTATGAAATACCCTGCAAAGATTGCAACAGTGTGTACATAGGTCAAACTAGCCAATACTTGGAAAACCGACTGAAGGGTCACAAGTATGACAAAAAAAACGCGACGGCTCTAACAAATCATGAAAATTCAAAAAAACATACCTTTGATTATAGTAACACCAAAATCTTAAAATCCGAACCGCAAACTAAAAAAAGAGAATTTTTTGAGATGGTCAAAATACAAAAAAGTAAAAATGCCATCAACGATAAGAAGGACGTCAACAACCTGAGTAAATTTTATATTTCAATACTGGAATAACCAATGTGATGTCTTATCTTAATGTTTTAACATAATACGTGTGTTTTAATTGTATCGATGTGTATGTATATATGTGGAAATGTGACATCTTGTGCCGTTTTGAATAATCCTACGTATTGAGGTAAGAAGGAAAATTTTCACTTTCCATTTTTATAAAATTAAAAATAAATGTACTTTCCTTAATAGTTTACGTTCTAAGGTAATACTAACAAAATAAAATATTAAATGTAAAAATACTAAATTAAAATTCTACGCCCTTCTCCATTTTTAGATTTGAAAAAGACCGAAGTGCGGTCGAAACGTTGTCTAACTACATCATGTTTATGGGCAAATATATGATTTAAAGTATATGTGTAAATTTTTTTTTAAATTGACCTTAAATCAAGAAAATTGAAATAAAAATATATACTCAAACTGGTCAAAGAAAAATTAAACCAATAAAATTTATATCAGTATGGATGAAGAAATACTAACTTACAACACAATCGAAGATTCATTGGGAAGAGACGCCGTAATTAATTTAAAAATTTATGAAAACTTATCAAGAAAGCTGTCCAATCAAAAAAATAGAAGAATTTTTCTACTACGGTGTAAATCAGAACAAATAACACCAACCTTTTTAAACTTTAAAACAGCCCACATCAAATTCAAAAATGTAAACTTAGAACGTAAATTTACAAAATATATTTTACCAAAATTTCACTTAAATGTGATCAACTTACTAATAACTGAAACTACCCTTCATATTAGGGAACTCATTCGAGAATTAGATAGACTTAAAGATCAATTAATAGGATATGTGCCGGAAAATATATTTAATAAATTCATACATCAAACATCGACCAATATTGAAAAACATTTTCAAAATATAAAAGAAAAAAATAAAAATAAAATTATTAACCTAATCACAAAACAAAGGCCCTCAGCTCAAATCACAACAACAACTTGGATTGAAAATTTAACAGATAAACATATTCCGGATTTTGCAACAGATGTACTCAGCTTAGGTCCCAACTTTGCGGTAGAAATAAATAACGAAAAACAATTACCAACAGAAAACATAATTTGTAATATAGAAACAGGTATATACAATTTAAAAATGGAAGAAAAAGATCAAATCAGGGCAAAAACTTGCAATATAATTACTAATTTTAAAAACAAACTTAAAGCTCATAAAAACAACAATAATAATTTTTCTTCAAAAATAACGAAAACTAAAAAATTCTTAAAAGAAAACCCTGAAATTAAAATACTTAGAGCCGATAAATCTAACAAAACCGTAATAATGCAAGCAACAGAGTATTCCAAAAAAATGAATTCCTTATTGAATGATACAAAAACATACAAAAAAATTAAATTGGACCCCACAAACCAATACCAAAAAAAAAATAACGAACTAATTGATTTTTGGGAAAAAAAACAATTTATCTCTCCAAATACTGCTAAAAACCTCAAAATTCGAAACGCCGTGCCACCAAAAATATACGGATTACCAAAACTTCATAAAAAAGATATCCCATTGCGCCCAATAGTTTCTTGCATACAATCCCCATACACCCCTCTATCAAATTACTTAAAAGGTATCCTCAGTAATATTATATACAAAAACAACTATTATATAAAAGATTCATTTCAATTTAAACAAAAAATAAAAAATATAAAAATTCCAAAAAACTACCTGCTAATCTCGTTAGACGTAATATCCTTATATACAAATGTACCCATACCACTTGCAATAAAAGTAATAAAAGAAAAGTGGTCAGAAATTAAAAAATATACAGATATACCACAAGAGGAATTTATCAAAGCAGTTGAATTAACCCTTAACTCCACATATTTTTTATATGAAGATCAGTTATATCAACAAACAGAGGGATGCGCAATGGGTGCCTCCATATCAAGCGTTGTAGCACAAATAGTAATGGAAGACCTGGAAACAAAAGTTTTAAAAAATCTAAACATCGACATACCATTTTTTTACCGTTATGTTGATGACTGCATTACTACAATACCAGAAAATCAAGTAAATAATGTCTTAACTACATTTAACGAATTTCATAAAAGCTTACAATTTACAATTGAAGTCGAAAAAAATAACAGAATTAACTTTTTAGACTTAACAATACACCATATAGGCGAAAATATGAAAACTGAATGGTATACAAAATCAACTTGGTCTTCTAGATACTTAAACTATAAATCAAACCACCCAAATTCCCAAAAAAAATCCGTAATTGTAGGTTTAGCAGATCGCGCCATCATGCTCTCAGATCCTGAATACCGGAAGCAAGCCTTAGAAAAAGCCAGAAATGCTCTAAAAATAAATAATTATCCCGAACATTTTATAAACAAAACCATTAAAAGTAGAATCCACAAATTTTATAACTCGAACGACAGAAAAAATAATCAGACTTCAAACACAAAAAAATTTATATCTTTACCCTTTATAAACGGCTTATCCCAACCACTTCAAAAATTATTTAAACAATATAATATTCAAACTTGTCACAAGGCTTCCAATCTACTATCAAATAATTTTTCCAGATTAAAATCCAAAATCCCAAAAAACAAAAAAAGTAATGTTGTTTATGAAATACCCTGCAAAGATTGCAACAGTGTGTACATAGGTCAAACTAGCCAATACTTGGAAAACCGACTGAAGGGTCACAAGTATGACAAAAAAAACGCGACGGCTCTAACAAATCATGAAAATTCAAAAAAACATACCTTTGATTATAGTAACACCAAAATCTTAAAATCCGAACCGCAAACTAAAAAAAGAGAATTTTTTGAGATGGTCAAAATACAAAAAAGTAAAAATGCCATCAACGATAAGAAGGACGTCAACAACCTGAGTAAATTTTATATTTCAATACTGGAATAACCAATGTGATGTCTTATCTTAATGTTTTAACATAATACGTGTGTTTTAATTGTATCGATGTGTATGTATATATGTGGAAATGTGACATCTTGTGCCGTTTTGAATAATCCTACGTATTGAGGTAAGAAGGAAAATTTTCACTTTCCATTTTTATAAAATTAAAAATAAATGTACTTTCCTTAATAGTTTACGTTCTAAGGTAATACTAACAAAATAAAATATTAAATGTAAAAATACTAAATTAAAATTCTACGCCCTTCTCCATTTTTAGATTTGAAAAAGACCGAAGTGCGGTCGAAACGTTGTCTAACTACATCATGTTTATGGGCAAATATATGATTTAAAGTATATGTGTAAATTTTTTTTTAAATTGACCTTAAATCAAGAAAATTGAAATAAAAATATATATATATATATATATATATATATATATATATATATATATATATATATATATATATATATATATATATATATATATATATATATATATATATATATATATATATATATATATATATATATATATATATACATATATATACATATATATACATATATATACATATATAAACTGTTGTTTGATGTATATCATTATCATAGGCTCCGTCAGTAGTTGAGGAATGTGGATTATCTTGAAAAGTTAAGAGAAGGTCTAGTTTCCTTTCATCTGAGATCCTAGGGCGACCTTTTCCAAAGCGGTCCGAAACACTACCAGTATCCGTCCATTTCCTTTCTATTTTGCTCACTGCATACTGAGTAATAGGTTGCCTATGAGGATATCTGTTGTTAAACAGCTGACAAACTTCTTTTTGTGTCCTAGTCTTATCACCAGTACCATTATTAGAATTTCAATTCTTTCTTTCTCTGTTAAAAGCATAGTCAATATTTGAAATCAAAATGGCAAATCGTAAATAAATTATATGACTTGTCAACACAGTGACAGTGACAAAGTCATTTTTCTTTGTAATTACGCGACAGACATAGGTAGGGTATACAAATGTCCGATAGGTTATTAAATACACAGGTTTTATTTAGATAAGAATATTTCGATAACTGTTGATTTTCTATATATATATATATATATATATATATATATATATATATATATATATATATATATATATATATATATATATATATATATATATATATATATATATATATATATATATATATATATATATATATATATATATATATATATATATATATATATATATATATATATATATATATATATATATATATATATATATATATATATATATATATATATATATATATATATATATATATATATATATATATATATATATATATATATATATATACATATATATACATATATATACATATATATACATATATACATATATATACATATATATATATATATATACATATTATATATATAAATATATGTATATATTATATATATATAAATATATATATATATATATATATATATATACATATATATATACATATATATATATATATATATATATATATATATATATATATATATATATATATATATATATATATATATATATATATATATATATATATATATATATATATATATATATATATATATATATATATATATATATATATATATATATATATATATATATATATATATATATATATATATATATATATATATATATGTATATACATATACATATATAAATATATACAATGTGTCCCAAATTTGGCTTACATGCATTGCTATCTCGTAAACCGCTATAGCTACAGGGTGGGTTAAATTAGGAAAGTTTTAGAGAATTTTATTACAAATTTGATGACGTTTTGAAGTTTAGGATATCTTTTGTGGTTTTCAAGATAATTGGGAAAAATCAAAATGGTGCATTTTCAACTTTTGCCCGTAGCTTCTAAACGACTCGTATTATGGTTTTATGGTTTATACATTATTAGGGCACTTTTATTAGAGGAACATTATGCAGGTAAAACGAAGTTTCTAGCTTCAATTGTTTTTGAGATATTGGCATCAACTTTTTATTTTCTTACCGACGCCATATTGGATTATTGTATTTTTGGAAATATCTTTTTAAGAGCTTTCGAATGATGTATAACAAGGTAAGATTATTATTTTTCTTGAGCTCTAAAAACCAAAATAATTGTTTTTTTTTAAGTAGGCTTTGATTACGCATGGCGGCCATAATGAAACAAAAGAATGCCGCATGTCAACAATCATTTTGTGTTCCTGAATAGTACTTGTTATCATTTTCTCATTGTGCCGAGTTTTTACAAAGTTTATTTGAGTTTCTTATACCACTTAAAATGGAGGGTAATTATTCCAACGAAGAGAATTTGGATATGATAGAACTTTATTTTAAAGCAAATAGAAATACACAAGCAGCTGCGCGTTCATACGAAGAACAATTTCCAGACCGACATCAACCAAGCCAAAGGCATTTCAGATTTCTAATTGTAAACTTGTTAGCTTATGGGTAAAAATATTAATTCAACCATCGATGTTTCAGATTTTCAACTAAGATATTATACTAACAGTGAATACCTAGTGACTAAAATGTAACTATCACACTATTGAAAATACCTAAACTAAATTTAAATTAACACATAAAAAAAATATAAGTTACACCACATGCCTCCCTCCATTTTCCACACATTTTTCACATTTCTCCAATACCTTCCGTGTAACCCTTCTTAAGGTGTTCCTGTTAATATTAGCAAAAACATCTCGGACTCTGTCTTCTAGCTCTCTGAGACTTTCTGGCGGAGAAAATTCGTAGACCTCATTTTTTGCGTATCCCCATAAATAAAAATCGGGAGGAGTAATATCCGGTGACCTTGCCGGCCAAGCAACAGGACCATTATTAGCGATAATATTTTTGAAGTTTTTTCAAGACTCGTTGGACGGTTGATTTGGGAATTGCCGTCTGTTCTTCAATCTTTCTTACTGAGGTTGTTGGGTTGTCCCTGACACTTTCTATTATAGCTGCGTTTCTTGCTTCATTATCTATTGAATAGGTCTTTGGTTTCGGTTTCAAAAAAGACCCGTAGGCTAACAGGTTAACAATTAGAAATCTGAAATGCCTTTGGCTTGGTTGATGTCGGTCTGGAAATTGTTCTTCGTATGAACGCGCAGCTGCTTGTGTATTTCTATTTGCTTTAAAATAAAGTTCTATCATATCCAAATTCTCTTCGTTGGAATAATTACCCTCCATTTTAAGTAGTATAAGAAACTCAAATAAACTTTGTAAAAACTCGGCACAATGAGAAAATGATAACAAGTACTATTCAGGAACACAAAATGATTGTTGACATGCGGCATTCTTTTGTTTCATTATGGCCGCCATGCGTAATCAAAGCCTACTTAAAAAAAAACAATTATTTTGGTTTTTAGAGCTCAAGAAAAATAATAATCTTACCTTGTTATACATCATTGGAAAGCTCTTAAAAAGATCTTTCCAAAAATACAATAATCCAAAATGGCGACGGTAAGAAAATAAAAAGTTGATGCCAATATCTCAAAAACAATTGAAGCTAGAAACTTCGTTTTACCTGCATAATGTTCCTCTAATAAAAGTGCCCTAATAATGTATAAACCATAAAACCATAATACGAGTCGTTTAGAAGCTACGGGCAAAAGTTGAAAATGCACCATTTTGATTTTTCCCAATTATCTTGAAAACCACAAAAGATATCCTAAACTTCAAAACGTCATCAAATTTGTAATAAAATTCTCTAAAACTTTCCTAATTTAACCCACCCTGTAGCTATAGCGGTTTACGAGATAGCAATGCATGTAAGCCAAATTTGGGACACATTGTATATATATATATATATATATATATATATATATATATATATATATATATATATATATATATATATATATATATATATATATATATATATATATATATATGTATATACATATATACATATATATACATATATATATATATATTATATATATATATATATATATATATATATATATATATACATATACAGGGTGTTCCTTAATGACATGCTAATATTTAAGAGGGTGATTCTTGGACCCATTTTAAGAAAAAATCTTCATATGAACTGATGTCCTAAACGTCTTAACTTTTGAGATACAGGGTGCTAAAGTTTTCAGAAAAAAAAATATTTTTTTTAATAACTGTGATACTACTGTAGATATCTTTATGAAATTTGGTACACGTGTTCTATGCATCAAGATGCATTTTCTAATGTACAAGCAATTTTATTCTTTTTACCAGTGGCGTCCGTACGCGTTTTGCTTAGAATATTTTTGGAGAAAAAAATGGTACGCCACTGCTTTATCTTAAAATAAAAATTATTTTTGGAATTCTCATTCATTTCTGAGCAAATTCGATCTTTTGATTTTCTTTCGTCCGACGCATAGTTTTCGCTTAAAAAAATAAAAATCGTTTTACTTCAGGGTCAAATCGTTAAAAATCTGATAGGGTGACTGTTGTGTGGAAATCGCTTATTTATCGGGTGAAAGAAAATTATGACATCGAATGTGTTCATAAACGAAAAAGTTTTCTCGTCTGATGGTCCGTTCTTGATTAAATAATTGAGTTAAAATTGCTTCATAATATCTCAATACCAACTAATAATAATTTTTAAACCCATAAATCTAGTAGTCCTGGAATAAATTACGTTTTTACAAACGTCGATGTCAAATGACTTAAAGTAAGCTGTTGGTGTTCAAAACCATCTCAGTGTGTCATCTCTTTGGTTTTTAGTGTTTCATTGAAGTTATTGAAGTTATTTTCGCCGTTTTTTCGAATAATATCATTAAATATGGTAAATTATACGAATGCGGAAATGGCGGCAATGCATTACGGATATGGCCTCGCAGATGGTAATGCAACAGAAGCCAGACGCATTTATCAGGAAAGATATCCTAATCGTGCCTTGCCAGATAGCCGAACCTTTTCGAATATTCATCGCCGACTTAGCGAAACAGGTAGTTTCAATAAAGGTACTTCGGAAGGCAGACCTCGAACTGTCAGAACACCTGAAGTTGAGGAAGCGGTGCTGCAAGAAATCGACGAACATCCTGAGACGAGTACGAGGAAGATCGCTAGAGCTTTGAATATTTGTCACCAAATTGTTTGGCGTATTTTAGTTGACTTTTTGTTATATCCATATCATATTCTAAGAGTACAGGCATTACTCCCCAGGGATTTCCCACAGCGTGTGAACTTCTCTCAGTGGTATCTTCAGAGTATTACACTAAATCCGCAGTTTGAGTCACAAATTTTGTTCACAGACGAAGCAACTTTTTCTAGGAATGCTATTCAAAATTTCCATAACAATCATGTGTGGGCGGAAGAAAACCCGCATGCCATAACCGAAACCCATTTTCAAGAACAATTTTCGCTTAATGTTTGGGCAGGAATTATTAGTAATCATCTCATAGGCCCATTTTTCCTACCAGGACGTCTTGATGAACGGTCTTATTTGCATTTTCTCGAAGAAGAACTACCTGGGTTGCTTGAAGATGTACCAGTTGCGTTAAGGCATCGCATATGGTACATGCACGATGGAGCACCGGCTCATTTCAGCGTAATTGTCCGAAATCATTTAGATACAGTTTATCCTGATCGTTGGATAGGTCGCGGAGGACCTCAGCAATGGCCAGCAAGATCCCCCGATCTCAATAGTTTGGATTTCTTTTTATGGGGGCACCTTAAAACTCTAGTGTACAAAACTCCCGTTAACACTGTAGAAGATTTAAGAGAGCGAATAGTTGCCTCGTGTGAAACTATACGGAATACGCCGGGAATATTTGAACGAGTGCGCAATTCCATGCGTAGACGGGCGGAAGCATGCATATTAAGTGAAGGTGGCCACTTCCAACAATTTTTATAATTAATGTTAGTATTGTTAATAATTAATAAAATTAAGCCGTTTCTGTAAACTTTGTTTTCTGCAACATGAAAGTTTTTTAAAAATTGTTTCCTAAAGTAATCAATCCTAAAGTAAAGTAAATCAATTACTTATTTCTAAATTAATTAATATTTATTATTAAATGAACTGAATAGCACGAAAAAAGAAAAAAAAAACGCTTTCCACACAACAGTCACCACATCAGATTTTTAACGATTTGACCCTGAAGTAAAACGATTTTTATTTTTTTAAGCGAAAACTATGCGTCGGCCGAAAGAAAATCAAGAGATCGACTTTGCTCAGAAATGAATGAGAATTCCAAAAATAATTTTTATTTTAAGATAAAGCAGTGGCGTACCATTTTTTTCTCCAAAAATATTCTAAGCAAAACGCGTACGGACGCCAATGGTAAAAAGAATAAAATTGCTTGTACATTAGAAAATGTATCTTGATGCATAGAACACGTGTACCAAATTTCATAAAGATATCTACAGTAGTATCACAGTTATTAAAAAAAATAATTTTTTTTCTGAAAACTTTAGCACCCTGTATCTCAAAAGTTAAGACGTTTAGGAAAATGTGGGAGATCTCTCATGTCATTAAGGACTCAGATAGAACATTAAAAAATAAGATGACAAGTGGCCATAAATTTTTTTCCTAGCGGCCCTCCCTACGGAGATACGGCCCCCTAAAGGACCCCACTGGAAATCGGTTTTTCTAGAATAACTTTTAAACGACTCAATATAATTTAACGAAAATTTAATATGATAAACAGTAGTAAGGACCTCTCAAAATGCTTCCCTTAAAACATAATTAGCTTGTTTAGTTTACCAGGGACGGACTAGATTGTACATTTTAACGCTCAAATTTTTAACACCCTGTATGATAAGGAGTTAAAAAAAAATAAATTTGGATACCTTGAACATTAAGCTAAAGAAAAGGTGCTCTTGTTCATTGTCGATAAAATGAACCGTTTTCGAGAAAAAAAAATAATAAAAGAATACAACTTTGGGAGTATTAAATATGTTTTGATCCTGAACAACCTAATACGCTAAATAGAAAAAAGTCAATTAAAAACTTCATAAGTGGGTTCAACATGTGCTCCGTGATTTGTGATGCACTCGCGGGCACGACGAATAGAGGACTGCTGTACTCGCCACAACAACCCAGCATTGTTCCTTATCATATCGCAATGAAACGTGATTCTCTGTAAAAGTTCCTCCCTAGTAGCAACCGGAGAGGAATACACCAAGGTTTTGAGATGACCCCACAGGTAGAAATCCATTGGCGTTAGGTCGGGAGACCGTGGAGGCCAGGCAATGGGACCTCCTCTGCCTATCCAACGGTTTCCATAGACGTTATTTAGGTGGTCCCGTACAGCAACGCTAAAATGGGGTGGGGCTCCATCATGCATAAAATGCATCCTTTGGCGGGTTTCAAGTGGCAAATGCTCTATTGAATCTAGAAAAGCGTTCTGAAGGAACTCTAAATAAAGTTCACCATTCAATCGTGCCGGTAATACGCATGGTCCAATGAAAAAATTGCCGATTATTCCTGCCCAAACATTAATGGATTGAAACTGATGTTGATGATGATGAACGACAGTGGCATGAGGGTTTTCATCAGCCCATACATGCGAGTTATGTAAATTTACAATACCATCTTTGGTAAATCCTGCTTCATCGGTAAAAAGAATAATGCTAATGAAGTTTGGGTTTGTTCGTTGTTGATCTAACAACCAGTTTGCGAACTGGATTCTTCGAGGAAAATCTTCAGGAAGTAGTTGATGCACTTTTTGCAGATGATAAGGGTATAACAACTGTTCTTTAAGTACTTCAGCAACTGTACTTTTTGACACATGAAGCTGCGCGGCTAATATTCGAGTGCTTATTGAGGGAGTATCAGCTACAGTATCCAAAATATCTTCCTCCAATTGCACCGTACGTACTGTTCTCCTCACACCAGCATCAGTACTCCTTTTCCCAAAACTTCCTAAAAATAATTAATGAACGTCAATAATGTTACCTTATTAATTGAGAATTGCCCACCAGTTTCTCTTAGACGTTGGTCAATTCGCTGAAATGTTTTCTCATTTGGAATATTGCGATTAGGATATCTTTCTCCATACAACCTTCTTGCTTCATAAGCATTGCAAGATGCAAGTCCGTACATAAGATGCATATCTGCATACTCACTAAATGTGTATCCCATTATCGAATTAAATTTACCAAGGTATTCAAAATTTAATAAATTAATATCGAAGTAGGTACAAAAAGATCAACGTGTCAAGAAGATTTCAAATGCACACGTCAATGCGAGATTATTTATTTCGTACCATAGTAACGTTTGTAAAAAAGTGCATTCTTTAATACTGATAAATAAACAATAATAAAACATTAATACTTTTATTATTTTTTTTCTCGAAAACGGTTCATTTTATCGACAATGAACAAGAGCACCTTTTCTTTAGCTTAATGTTCAAGGTATCCAAATTTATTTTTTTTAACTCCTTATCATACAGGGTGTTAAAAATTTGAGCGTTAAAATGTACAATCTAGTCCGTCCCTGGTAAACTAAACAAGCTAATTATGTTTTAAGGGAAGCATTTTGAGAGGTCCTTACTACTGTTTATCATATTAAATTTTCGTTAAATTATATTGAGTCGTTTAAAAGTTATTCTAGAAAAACCGATTTCCAGTGGGGTCCTTTAGGGGGCCGTATCTCCGTAGGGAGGGCCGCTAGGAAAAAAATTTATGGGAACTTGTCATCTTATTTTTTAATGTTCTATCTGAGTCCGAGAGATCTCCCACATTTTCCCGGACACCCTGTATATATATATATATATATATATATATATATATATATATATATATATATATATATATATATATATATATGTATATACATATATATACATAAATATATATATATATATATATATATATATATATATATATATGTATATACATATATACATATATACATATATATACATAAATATATATATATATATATATATATATATATATATATATATATATATACAGGGTGATTCATGAGGAAATGTCAATACTTCAGGTACATATTCAGGACCAAAAAATTGACATAAAAGTCTATATAAATTGTATATTCATCTTGGCACAAAAGCTTTGAAATGAAAGACTAACACATTTTTTAGAGGTGTGTATTCAGTGCCTCAGACATAAACGAAACAAACGGTATTTAATTTTTATTAAAATTGTTATTATTAAGTTGTTTTTAATAAAATCTAGGTTACGTTTTATAATTTTCAAAAATTCCACCATTTACTTCTAAGCACAGGTCAGCTCTATGGTGTATAGCTCGGGTTGCTCTGAGGATACATTCGGGCGCATTTCTTAGTGTTTGTGCTGCGTTTGTTATCCTATCCAATAATGCTTCTCTTGTATTTACTTTAGTGGAATATACCAGTGATTTGAACCATCCTCAAAGACAATAATCCAAAGGATTAAGGTCTGGCGATCTAGGTGGCCAATTAAACGGACCTCCCTGACCAATCCATCGGTTTGGAAAGTTTTGGTTTAAAAAATCTCTTACAAGTAAACTGTAGTGTGCAGGGGCTCCATCATGCTGCAAATACATGTTTTGTCTTACATTAAGGGGAACATCTTCTAATAGATTTCGCAAGTGATTTTCAAGAAAGTTTAAATATTTTTCTCCTGTAAGACTACCATCGATTATAAATGGACCAATTAAATGACCATTTAACATTCCACACCACACATTATTGCTAAATTTATGTTGGAAATTATGTTCTACTGTAGCGTGAGGATTTTCATAGGACCACCGGTGTTCATTGTGAAGATTATTTATACCATCACTCGTGAACTGTGCTTCATCAGTGAACCAAACATACCTATACAACCTTCGATCTTCATTAATCCAGTTACAGAATTGCATTCTTAACTCAAAATCACCCTCCTGCAAATGTTGAACCCGTTGTAAATGAAATGGGTATAAACAATTAATGTGAAGATTTCTCCAAGCAGACGATTGTGTAATTTGATAAGTATCTGCAATCCGCCTAGTGCTTATGCTTGGATCATTTTCGACGGCATTGAGTATAGCCTCTTCTACTTCAACGTTGAGTCCCGATTCCCTTTCAGATACAATTTTCGCACTTGAAAACATCCCAGATTCTCCAGCAGTAGTGAAAATTTGTTGAAAAACTCTTCTATCTGGCACCCTTCTATCTGGAAAACGACGCTGGTACTCCACGACTGCTTGAATTGCGACCCCATTGCAGAAGCCATAGACTAATATCATATCTGCATATTCACGATGCGAGAATATCACAGGCATAATGACGTATTTAGATCTAAAGTTTCTTAAATGATTAATGTCAGATAATAAAAGTTATGAACAGAAATTGACAGTGACAAAATTTGATCTTATTATTAACTGCCATTACTATTGCGAAGTAACAGGAAAAACGATGAGAACACCAACCAGCAGTTGTTCTGTCAGGCAAGGCACACTTCTCTATTTTTTTACAATACATGCATACTTTATGTGAATTTGATAAAAAAAAATCACATGCGCCGAAACTGTTTTAAATCCAAATATCTCGAAAACGGTTACTCGTATCCACTTTTAACAGGTATACCTTTTTGACGTAGAAATGGCAAGGGAATAATTTGTTTTGCTCAAAAATGTAATGCAAGACTGTACCAAAAAGTTGTGATTGTTCGAGGAAGTAGAAAGACATGTAGGTGGCGCCCCCTACAAGTAAGAGCAATACTAATATTAGATTCGAATTTGTCATACCGAAAAACCCCCGTATATCAATTTTCACTCCATTATTTACATTATCATAGATTTTATTTAAAAAATAGGAAAATTAAATAAAAACTTTAACACCCTGTATCTCGAGAACTAAGGCCTTGCGGACACTTATTTATATAGACTTTTATGTTTATTTTTTGGTCCTGAATATGTACCTGAAGTATTGACATTTCCTCATGAATCACTCTATATATATATATATATATATGTATATATATATATATATATATATATATATATATATATATATATATATAGGTATATATATATATATATATATATATATATAGGTATATATATATATATATATATATATATATATATATATATATATATATATATATATATATATATATATATATATATATATATATATATATATATATATATATATATATATATATATATATATATATATATATATATATATATATATATATATATATATATATATATATATATATATATATATATATATATATATATATATATATATATATATATATATATATATATATATATATATATATATATATATATATATATATATATATATATATATATATATATATATATATATATATATATATATATATATATATATATATATATATATATATATATATATATATATATATATATATATATATATATATATATATATATATATATATATATATATATATATATATATATATATATATATATATATATATATATATATATATATATATATATATATATATATATATATATACATATATATATATATATATATATATATATATATATATATAATTATATATATATATATATATATATATAAATATAATTATATATACATATATATATATATATATACATATATATATATAAATATCAAGTACTTTCTTGGGATTAGGTTTGTGGATTGAACAAAGAAACTTTAATTGACGTTTCGCCTGTCCATTTCAGGCTTTTTCAAAATATTTAATTCTGCACATCTAAAAATTAAATATAAAAAGTGTATATATGTGTATATATATACACTTTTTATATTTAATTTTTAGATGTGCAGAATTAAATATTTTGAAAAAGCCTGAAATGGACAGGCGAAACGTCAATTAAAGTTTCTTTGTTCAATACACGAACCTAATCCCAAGAAAGTACTTGATATTTATAAATTGTAAGGTTCAAGAAGAGAAATATAAAAATATTTATATATATATATATATATATATATATATATATATATATATATATATATATAATACTATGGGATGGGTATTTCGGTTTTAATACCGATACCCCCCAAGGAAACTGCCTGATGAGCCTTGCCGGGGCAGATACCACGGTAGCAGATTGGCACCTTGGCCCTGAAAACAAACATAGCGTCATGTTTTGGTCGATTCTCGACAAAATGGTGAAGGAGTAATCCTTACCGTTACTGGTTTCGTTTTGTATAACTTTTTACGACCAAGAACCGCACAGAAATTGAAATTTCTGTTTCTCTTGAATATATATATATATATATATATATATATATATATATACATAATTATATATATATATATATATATATATATATATATATATATATATATATATATATATATATATATATATATATATATATATATATATATATATATATATATATATATATATATATATATATATATATATATATATATATATGTTCAAAGGTGTATAGCTTGTTTATTAACAGGCAATGATCCAGTTGATCAAAAGCTTTGATGAAATCTTAAAGAAATTACGTCTGTCTCACAACCGTCACCTATTGCTTCGGCTATGTCTTGTGTTACAGTGATTAAATTCGTAGAAGTAGATCAGACTTTGTAAAAACCATGCTAAAATGGAGTGAGTTATTAAATGTTTTAAAGGAAATATAACGTCATGAAGTGAAAATTGAAATACTTTACAGAAGTTACAAATTATTGCTACAAGCCTATAATTACTTATTTCTGATTTATCGCCTTTTTTGTAAATTGGGCTAACTTTGGAAGTTTTCCATATTACAGGAAATGTGCTTGTTTGTAAACAAATATCAAACAAACATTGGAGAGCTCGCGGGAGAATAAATCTGCGATCTCGAATAAGAAATGCTGGAAGTAAATCCGGACCAGTTGTACATTTTGGTTTTAGTTTTTTTATGGCATTTATTTAGTCTTGTTCAGAAAAATAATTAATGTTTATAATAGGTGTAGACAGTATCTCGGAATATTCATTGCTATTCACTGAAGTTACAGAGGAAAAAGATTTCATGAAATAATCTGCAAATGACTTCAATATATCAGGAGTGGAAGATATTGCGTCATTATAAGTGATACAGTTAGGGATGCATTTCAGCTCTCTTTTATTTTTAACAAAAGACCAACACTTTTTCGGATTTTCAATAATATTTCGTTGTGATTTTTGTATGTAAAGCGTATAAGACTTAGTTATATCTTTTTTTATTTTAAATCTTAAGATTTTAAACTCTTTCAATGCACGTGTATCCCCTTTTGTTTTGATTTTTTTATGGCATATAGCCTTTTGTTTAATGTTATGTATTGCGTTAGCCAAAAACCAAGGTGGATATTTTTTGCTTTATGATATTTAGACACATGCATTGATTATGTCTTATAATTTTTCATAAAAAGTGTCACAACCTGCTTCAATAGATACGTTTTTATCCATTCTGCAATGTATGATACAATTCAGGGAAATTAGCTTTTCTAAAGTTATAGTTATTTTTAAGGCTAATTTGAAAATCGCGTTTAAAATTCATAGATTGGCAATATTTTAATGATATTGAGAGTGCAGGATGGTGACTGTCCTCATCAAACAGTATATCAATGGCATTCTCTACAGTACAGGTCTCATTATTATGAATAACCAGATCCAAAATTCTGCCATTTAAGTTTTTAGCATCATTACTTTGCCTGAAATTACAGCAGTTTAAAAAGTTTTGCAGCATATTAGCTAAACTGTCGTGGGTGTCATTATTTAAAGAGTCAGAATATGGGGTTATATTAAAATCATCTTTTATGTTAGTACCAAACAAATATTCCAAAGAAATTAAGCAGTCAAATAGGTTTTCTAACAATACAGGAGTTGCTGGCGGCAATATGTAAACTACAAATAAAAACATGGAAGAAAAATAAAATGTAATTTTGACACCTACCAGATCGATATTCGGATTTAGATGGGTTTTGGGATATACAACTAGTTTAGATTTAAAAAGTTGCTTTCAGTTAGCAACACTCCGCCGTCTTTGGATTTGTTAGTTTCAGAAAAATTTCTGTCCGAGCAAAAGGCGTTATATTTATCCGAGAATAATTCGTTGTTGTAAACTGAGGAATCTAACCAAGTTTTTGTAAGTGTTATAAGGTCAACAACGGAACAAGACGTATTGTTAAGCATATCAGCAGTTTTTGTCTTAAGCCCGCGGGTATTTTGATAATATACTGAAAAGTGATGGCTTACAAATTGTTGGTTCAATGAAGAGGGTACAACGCACGAATGCGTGACGTCTGAAGTGAGATTTTCAATGGGCGAGCAGTGATCGATTGATTGCTGTTGTGCCAAAATATTTTTAAATCCCAAGCAGCATGTAACATTAACACAATTCGAACAATTTAGAATTTGTGACTAACAATCTTTAAGCAGGTGGTCCTTACCGCATCTTGAACAGCAGGGGGCTTTTGTGAGGTTTTTAGACGAATTATTAAATTCGTTACAATTGTAACATCGACTAACCTCAACAACGTCAAATACAGTAGAAGCATCACACCCGATAAAAACATTACCTACTTTAATAACTATATCATACGTATTTCTATCTAACTGTAACGCTACTTGAAAAAGTTTGGCATTCTTTTTAGTTTTAAAAATTTTTATTATTTCACAGGAGGAGTCCTGGGAAAAAAGACAGGGATTCAATATTTTTATGATCGATAGAAGACTATCTTCATCATATGCTTCCGAAAAACCGACAATACGTACTCTTGGGTGAATTCCATGCAGTTTTCGTACCTCGTATGATCCAGCCAGTTTTTGCTCCGCCAGTTTTCTAAATTTCATATTTTCTTCAGAGTTTTTGCAGCCGACAAGAATCGATCCATTATTCGCAGGTTTCACTTTAGCTAACTGAATGCGTGATTCTGCCGGATCAATTTGTTCAGCAATATCCTGTTTAGTTCGTTCTACACTCTGAGCTTGGTTCCTCGGCACTACTAATATCGCAGGTTGGGTAATATTCCTTGCAACAGAGAAATAATTAACCGGTTTATGAGATTCCTTGGTAACTACTGATATCAAATTTTCTAAGATAATACATATCAGATCCGTTTTTAGACCTTTAAAATCAGAATTGATGGAAGTAAGGGCCTCTTGAATTTGTTCAGATACCAGCCTTTTGAGGTTACTTTGATGTACAGAAATAAATTTTGAGACACACCCATTACACTTCCACGACAGACCGCTGATATCGGATAACAAACTGGCAACATCGGCAGATGTATGAACACAATTTGTATGAAAGGAACTTTTACACCCACCATAGCCCAGTTTTTTTCTAGATGTTATTGTCTCGTTGCAGATACCGCAGATTAAAGCCATTTTAAATATCAATTATTTTACACTTTAGGGTTCGATCCATCAAAAATCAATTGACACTTTGACAAACACAGTACCACAAACTAGCAACACACCAAATTTCAGCCGATAAAGTTAAGTTTCAACGTTAAAAAACGGATATATTTGCGGAGCCGAACTAACGTGCTGCCGAACCACAACCGTATATTATGATTCACCAAATCGTCCACACTTACTATCTGATTTTCCGCTGCTTCAGCAGAAATTTTATTCTACTCCAGACATGCTCAATTGGATTCATGTCTGGAGATCTGGCAAGCAATTCCATTCTCTCAATATTGTTGTCCTTTAAGAACTCATTGACAATGCGCGACCTGTGGGGCCTTACGTTGTCATCAACAAGAACAAATACGTTTCCAAAATTTTCTGCAAAAGAGGGAACAACCGCTGCCACGCTCCTTTCTATATAATTTAATGCAGTCATATTCTCGTACAAAACAAACCAATTCCATCCTTCCAACCCTGATAATTCTTCTCCAAACATTCACACCACCACCTCCAAACGGTATATGCGCGTCCATATTCTCCTCTCCTCCTTTTTCATTAATTCTCTCCATACCAAAACATAACCATCTGAAACAAGCATATTAAACCTACATTCATCCACGAACATACACCTACTCCATCTACTAATCCTCAGTAAGCATGTTCAGCGGTCCACTGTCTTGTGAGTAGCACGATGTTGCCTTGTAAGAAGAGGGCAACTTGCTCTTCTTCTTGCATGAAGTCCTCTGATGTGCAGGTGTCTTCTAATTGTTTGAGTGGATGCCTGCACACCAGCTACTGCCCTAACTTGTGTTGCATTCAAGCATGCGACCTACCGACGTGAAAAAGTCATCACACGCTGTAGTTGCTCTTATGTGTCCCCCTCCGTGTGCCTATGCCACTAATCCTGTGACCAGGTGTCTCGCCAACGTAAGCCGGATACTCTTTCGGCTCGTCTGAAATCACCTCGACAACTGGCTCATATTTGTGCCGTCACCTAAAGTCGTTAAATAAAGTGAATTCTGGACCTGGTATACAGGGTTATTGGTTATAATTTAGAACAATAGGTAACTCCTATGTTTGAAAAGCTGGAAAAAATGGTTAAATTAGGAAAGTTGTAGGGATTTCCATGTACTTTTATTAAATTTATTTTTATATATACAGGGTGTCACATTTTTAAAAAATGATAGTTATATTTGTATGTCTGGCAATTGACACTTACTTGACTACACGGTCGGGTCAAAAACTGCTAAAGATAATAAATATGGCGATAATACATACCTCCTAATATTTTGCCATTCGTGTTCTGAAACTAGAACCATTTTACTCACAGTTCAAAAAATAAGCTTGAGGCTTATAAAAATATAAATGCCTTTATAACCACTTATAATGCATGATTTTTGTTGTCATGGTCATAAAGATAAAGATATTTAAATTTTTAGAACTCCCAAATTTACTGTTATTTCGCCATATTTTTAGTAGTAAATAGAAGTGGTGGTCCCACTAGTATTCTTTTGTTAATCATTTAAGGTTATTTTAGTATTTTATTTGTTAAAGTTGTAACTTTTATTTAAAGTTGAGTATCCGCAATTTTTGGAGACATTATTTATAAAGCAAACCTGTATATCTTGTAGAAACACTTTACATTAAAGAGCTGAAAATAAAAGCAATTGGATCGAATGACCAACAAAAAAATACAAGGCCGTATTTAAAAAATAATCCATTTTCAGCAAAAAAATTCGTTGCTCTGCAAAAAAGCGAAATTTCAAAAATCGGGAAAATCACTTTTTTCTATTTTCATCCTAGACCGTAAAAATCGAATTAAAAATCAAACTGCATTTTTCTGGTAAGAATGAGATCATCAGACATTTTAGATCATTTTACATCCCTTCATTATATGCCCTGTATATCCCTATCATCTGACAATATACACTAAATTGATACCTCAATTGAAAGCCAGTTAAACAGTCATTCCAAAAAGTTGAAATTCATAAAAATCCGCAATGAATTTTTGTAAAGCAATTGTAACGGCTTGCAATAAGGTATCGAGATGGTGTGTTCAACATCTTTAAGGAATCAGATTTAAGTACCATGTTTTTGTAACAATAATATAGATGCCAAAAAACTTATATATAGCCCTTACAAAAATTGGAAATTTAAAAAACGAAATATCGACTAAAGTTTTAACACCAAAACAGTCAACGGACAAAGACAAAAAAAACAAATTTGACGAATTTTTCATGCCTCCCGTATTTTTTTAAATATATATATATATATATATATTTTTTTAAATACAAAATATTTCTTTAGATAAACTATACAACAGGGTTTTTCTTTCTTTACTGAATTTTTATACACGACTCATGAAGTAATAACGAAACGGTTATTTTAGATTATACAGGTTGCCCTAAAAGTGTTTAGATTTTTTATATCGCAATGAAAATATGTTTAAAAATCAATTCAATTAACTAAAAACTTTCACAAGTTAAAACAGTTTGATTTTACTGGAGTATACTTAACGGTTTCAGAATTGTCGAAGGGTAAAAATGTTATATTATTCACAAATCCTTCTTATTTTATACAGGATGCGTCAAAATTATGTCTGTTTTTTTTTAATCTTCTATTTAAGGCATTTATAATGGCATCCCAAACATAAGAGGAAGTGAAACCAGAATAAAAATTGTTCTTGTGCATTTATTCTTTACAGTTTAGAGCAGCGGAACCGAATACACTGCTGCAGAGTACAATGCAATTTTGTTAAGTCAATTTTGAAGGCTTATATTCCCAAAACAAATGAATATGTCAAGATGAAGTATTCAAGATATTTTTTTTTATTTAAAATGAAGTAACGTACTTTAGTGACAATATAATAAGACGCCAAAAACATTATAAACAGAGTCTTAGAATGTCTCTTTCAAAAATCCGAAATTTGGATTAAGTTTTATATCAAAGTTAGTCAATGAGTAAATATAAAAATCAAATTTAGCAGATTTTCAATACTTTCGATATTTTTGTAAGTTTTTTTCAAAATTGTGATTGCAGTTACGTCCAAGAGAACACACACTCAACCACCTTCCATTTTCTCGCCTACTTGTTACTGGTTTCATAAATGCGAAATGGTATAAATATAATAACAAACCTTTTTTTTTATTATACAGAGAAAGTGTCAAAATTATGCCTGTTAACAAAATTTTATGATTGGGATTATTCTCATATTTACTGTGTCCTCATCTAAGATTTTAAACTTCTTTTGTGTAGGTATTCCTGGTGTAGATTTTCCATTCTTCATCTGACACTTCGGTTACTTATTTTAATGTTTAGGTGACTTAGGAAAGCACAAAAAAAACTGTACTTTCTGTTAAAGAAAAACAAGACCAATCCAGATCCAAAATTGATAAAATGGTCAAATCCGTCAGTGAAATTATATCATGATACTCCTAGTAGCCTAGTGAGGTATCCACAACTATGCAGGCAATGCTGAACAATGAAAAATCGCAATTAAAATCAATTGAAAGGTCTTATCAAGAAATGAAGGACAAATATGAAGCTCAGCAGGCAGATATATTGTACCTCACGCATAGTATTGCTCTATTGAATGAGTCTGTAAGACAAAATTCAGTGGTAAATATATCACAGCTCGAACCCTCCAGAGGCAATTAGACAGAATCTGGCAAAAGGAATAATCAAGCCATTTAGCACCCCATCTCCAATAAACAGGTATCCCATGCTATAGCAGTCACTTAACAACAAACTATACTGAGCACATTGCAACAACAGCCAGACATGCCTGTAAAAGTAATAGGAGTTCAAAAATATGATCAAGAATATGCCGCCAAAGAAAAAAAATTGTTCAATGTGTCAAAATATTGGTTATCATATACAGCTGAAGAACTACAAACATATCTGACCAATCGAAACTTCCAGATCGTGATTTTTTCTGTGAACCCCTTGCAAATAAAGCAAAAACGTACAACAGCTTTAAAGTTTAGTTGACAAGGAACTAATTCTGGAGCTGATGGGTCCAAAACTATGCCCTGCAGGTATAGAAGTGACGGAATACTAGAATCTACTATAGACAGAACAGCTAACACGGAAATATGGGATATCGAAACAATAAACCACAACAAAAGGATATAATATATACAAATATACAAAGTTTTTTGGCCCATAAAGATAATTTTGTATTTAATATAGTTAGTATGTTACCAAAAATTATATTAAATGAGACACGTACAACTGATGATGTTCTCGAAGTGGAATGCCTTCTAGATAATTACAATCTTATCAGGTGCGATGCAGAAAGTAGACATACGGGAGGTGTTCTAATATATTTACGAAAAGGTCTGTGATATAGAAAAATATAAAACATATTGTATTAAACTGAAATTATTGGGGAGTGTTTTCTGAAATTAAAATAGGTTATAAGTGTATGTGTATAGGAGTTATATATCACTCTCCAAGTTCAAATCATTCTGTATTTTTAAAGGACTTCGAAGAATTATGTGAGAATTTAATAGGAAATGGATTAATTGTAGAAGATTTTAATTTAAATCTCATTTGTGAAAATTTGTATACAAACAAACTTAAGCATAGTCTCAATGTTCTGGGATTGAGTTAATGGGTCACAAAACCAATACGGTGTACAAAAAATAGTATCACTATAATAGACCTGGTAATTGGTAATTTTGATGTTAAGTGTTTAGTTCATGAAAGCCCTAAAATTTCAGATCATTATATAATCTCAATAAATTTCTTGAATAAAAAAATGTCAAATATAAAAAATGAGCAAACACAGTTTAGAGTTTTGTCTATTTATGCATTTCAAAATATCATTTACAGCTTGATAGATATTGACTGGAATAATGTGCTTAATTCTACAAATGTAGATTTTATTCTCAGTCATATCTTGCAGAGATGCTCGGAGGTTATTGATAGAATAGCACCCCTAAAAACTACATCTGTTAGGGGCAATAATCTACCTTGGTATGATGGAGAATTAAAACAAGCAAGTCAAATAAAAAATAAATTATACACAAAATTTAAAAAAAGTAGGACAGAAAATGAAAAACTTATACTGTGGGAAGAATATTAACTTAACAGAAATCACTTTGTTTCTATTTTTAAACCAAAAGAATTATATTTTTATAAAAAAATAAATTGTAATCGCAACAATAGTAAATTAATGTGGAAACCTTAAAACAACTTGTTAAGAACAGTAACAAAGGATTTAATCAAAATGTAATAAAATTTGAAAATGAAAATGAAGTAGTACAAGGTGCAATAAATATAGCAAATAGCTTTAACAAATTGGAAAGAAGAATTAAAGACTTTGGAAAGAAAAGCGGAGTGTTGAGATATTAAATGAACAAAAGGACAAAATAAATAGGCTTAAAAGTGATCTCCTAGAACTAGATGACAAGAACAACGCGTTAATGTCAGAAAAGGCTGAGTTGGTATTGGAACTAAGTAGAGCCAAACAGGAATTTAAGGAGCTAATGGACATTAACCGCAATATGCTGGAGTCTATTAGAACAATAATTATCTTTCTAATGAATTAAAAACTGTCAAAGGCAAAATATTAACTTCAACCTGCATTGTACAACACCCAATGCCCAAAGGCAGTCCTGTGCAAGGTACTACAGAGAACTAAAACTAACTAAAAGTTAGACTATTTAATGACCATAGTGGTAAAAACTGTGCCGGTTTATTAAAAAATCTAATAAACAATGAACAGTATACTATAGAAGGGATAATTAAACCAGGGGCAAATTTGAGGGGAGCTTGAGAAGACTGCTGTACCGTCGATCAGAAATCTGACTCATTTGGATAGTGTAATTTTTATCTTTGACTTAGACTATTTATCAGTACTTCCCAAATCAACTTTAAAATCCTTATTAAGTATTGGTAAAACAACCAATCTGATTTTCTGTATTTAGGGATCTTATAAAAATAAACTTTACTACTCAGTATATAATTATATGTCAAGTTTTTGTCAAAATAACATTGTCAATCTTTTAGAATCATAGATGTTGTGGATGTGTCAAACAATGGTCGCTTTTTTAGTCAGAATGCGAGTAATATGTAAAATAATGACTAGATACATTGTTAACAGTAATTATTCTCCAAATAAAATTGTTTTAAGGTCTGTAGCAACATGTAGCATAGACACCTTTAATATTCTAACTACAACACAAAACTCAAATAGCTTCAATGATATGTCTTTTTTAGAACCACTCTCAGAAATGTAACTGATGGGAATAGTAATGATAATGATGGTAATGATAATAATAGTAATGATAATAATAATAAGAATAATAATAATCATAATGCAACAAGTTCATTAATCTTGCTAAATATTCAGTCCATAAGACATAAGATGGATGAACTCTTCCTGTTTTTGGAAAGTCAAAACATGCCAGACATTGTACTTATAACTGAGCACTGACTTAAGGTGGATGAACCTTGTTATATCTCGGACTACAAAAATTTTTTCCAAATTTTGTAGAGAACATGCCATACACGGTGGCACAGTAATTTTAATAAATAAAAAACTAGAAAAGTACCCGTTTCAAAATATAACTAAATTTGACAACATGATAGTTGAAAAAGAATTTGGATTTTCCTTAGTAAGTAATTTAAAATCAGACATTTACACACTTTGTTTATATAGACTTCCTAACTCAAATGTTGAAAATTTTTTGATAAGGTTGGAGGCACTCTTGGTTTAACTTCCACTATGTAAATTAAGAGTAGCAGGAGATTTCAATATCAATTTTGCAGAATGTAATTCAGCAAATGTTCAGCAACTTAAAAATTTGCTGGCTTCTTTTCATTTGGAAATGCTTGTTGATAAACCAACTTGTTTAACAAATCATTCATTAAGAATTGTAGATTATATTTGTACTAATTTTAACAATGACACAGAGAGAAATCTTAACATTGATGTAATTCCTGCAGGTCTTTCGGATCATGAGGCTGTTAGAGCCAACTTTCAATTTAATTTTAGGATAAATAATACAGGACATAGATACGGTAGAATATATAGTACTAAAAATTTCCAAACTTTAAACATTTGGCACAATAGTTTGATTGGCAGAGTATTTTGAGATCTAATGATCCTCTGGAAAAATTTCATAAGATTCTCGTAAAACTGTTTAATAAAAGTTTTTCTCTGCGAAAAATTAAAACAAAAAATAAAAAACCCTGGCTAACTAGAGAAATAATAAACTCGTTAAAAAATATGCGAAGTATATATACAATTCGAAAATTTACTTATAATGAATATTTTATACACTATTTTAATAGATATAGAAATATTTATCGGCGGGTTATCAAATTGACCAAAGAACTATATTATAAGAATCAAATTAACAATGCAAGAAATAAAACAAAAAACGGAAATATTGTAAATGATCTTTGGCGAAAAAATAATGTTGTATGTGATAAATCATCATTAGATCCTAGTATTTTAAATAACTTTTATTTTGTGGCCAATAGGCTTAAAATAAATATAATAATAATACCACAATAAACAAAAAACGGATGCTATGAACTATTTAAATGAGAATAGTTTTGTTCATCAAACTTTTTTTCTTACAAATGTTGATGGTTATGAGTTGAGGACTGTATTTAGGTAAATAAAAAATAAGAACTCCTCTGGATTTGATGATATATCTGTCAGAATTTTTGAGAGCCCATCCTATGAGTCACTAAACGTTCTAGCGGAAGCAATTAACCTTTCCTTTTGTGAGGGTAATTTTCGTTTTTTTTTGAAGACCGCAGAGATTGTACCTATATTCAAGGGGGTGGATCCTGAGAATCCTTCAAATTTTCGCCCTATTTCCTTACTTACAACACTCAGTAAAGTTGTTGAAAGGCTCGTTAAGGTCACCCAAATTTGCTTTAACTAAGAACTCATTAATTTATGAAAGTGTTAAAATCTACAATCACTTACCTATAAACCTAAAATTAATTACTGATGAAAAGTCCTTTAGATGAACTCTCAAAGACATTCTTAAGTTAAAGCCATACTACAACTTGCAGGAATTTTATTGTCATAAAATTGTCACCTTCTATGATAGTATGTATAATATCTTAAATATTTTTGACTCAACATTTCTTTTCTTTTTTTAATCTTTAGATTATTGAACCATAAGAAACCCAATATCACTGTCTGACGAATGGTCAGATACAAACTTACCAAAAATAGACACAGCCTTTGAAAATGTTGTTCCTTTAAATATGCAGAGCCTCAGGGATATTTTAAACTCTCTATATAAAAAGTGCAATGTTAATGATGTTCTGAATGCAAAAACAATTAAACATTTTTTTGAGGTCATGGGGCACATTTTTATGCAATTGATTAACACTTCTTTATAACATGATCATCTGACCAGAAATAGAGATAATTTTTTTATAAAGAGAACTAACTCTAAAAGGGCAATGAACTCATTATTTTTTAAGGGCCTTTCTAATTATAAGGATCTACCTGATAATAAAATGCAAACTCAGTAGTAAATTTTAAATGGCTGTTGTTAGGTGTTTTAAAATCTTGAAATGTTTGTGTAGTTTTGATAAGATTGTTAAATGTTTAAATGTTATGTTTGTAAATTATGCTTGATTGTAGATAATAGTAATGTGCATCGATTTTTTAATTGTGCAATTGTTTTTTTTAAACATACGTTATATGTAAAATTTATCTAGCTCCAATGTATTAGGCTTGCCTATCATAAGATATGTATTATTATTACTAAGTTTATATAATCTAAAAAAGAAAAACATATGCTGCTCCCTGAAATACACCTACAACAAAGGCGAGCACAAAAGGGACTTAGGGCTTCACGCTACAGTAATGCAGAAAAAAGCTCCAAATAATAATAATAATACCAATAATAATAATAATAATAATAATAAAAATCTATATTTCAGATGATGTTACAGTACATTTTCTGTAGAAAACATAAAACATACAAACACAAAAAGAAATGGCGTCATAACCAAAAAAAGAAATACAAAATTAATATCTAACATAGTCTTCAACAGAATATGGTTCTAACTCAACCAATAGTTGTTTTATTCTTTGTTTAAAGGGTTTAATACTCTCTATACATTTAATGTCATTGGGCAAATTGTTAAAAAGTTTTAAGCACATATAGTATGGACTTTTTTCTGTCAAAGTTAACCTATGAATTGGGTAATTTTCATTCAAAGTTCTAGTGTTATATTTGTGGAATATTTCTAGATTAAACATATTTTTATTTCTAAAGAAAAACATTAAATAATTATATATGTACTGTACAGACCATGTACAGTTAAGATTCCACACAATTTAAAAATCCCTCTACAACTCTCAATGACACGCATTTGTTTCAAGATCCGTAGTACCCGTTTTTGATTAAACCATTTGTTCCCCAAAATATTATTCCATATTTTAGGAATCACTCAAAAATTTGCATAATAGATCATTCTTAGACTTTCATTCATATATTTTGAAACTACTCTTATACCATAGCACAGCATAGTTTAATTTTTGGATTAATTATATAATAAATAATTAAAAATATAATTCTCCATTAACTGTGAATCCTTTTTTAAATATTGGTTTGATTAATACCACCTTTAGTTGGTTTTGAAAAATACCACATTTAAAGGAATTGTTAATCAAGTAACAAAAAAGTTTAGGAATAGCTGTTTTAGGCAATACTTGTGGGTATTTCATCAATACCACTACGTTTATTTTTGATCTTTATAGAGATTTCACATATTTCATATGTGGATGTTGGTCTTAAAAACATACACTGCTCATTCTCTCTGATATTTATATTTACAAGCAGGTTTTTAGTTTTTTAAGTAGTTCTGGAACAATAGATAGCAAAAAGCTGTTACAATTTTATTATCGGGTATTTTTTCAGATTTTTGTCAGTCTGTCCAGTTATGTCCCTACAAATATATTCCAAATACATTTAGTTTTGTTATCAGAGGTTCTAAGTCTACTTTCATATTTCTCTGACCGTACCACCCTTAACAAGTTATCATATTCTTTTTTGTTTATTTTTTTGTATGACTCATTTAAGTCAGTCTAGTCTAGATAGTGTTAATAATTTGTCCAGCCTATTTTTATATTCTTTAACTCTATTTATATCAGTTTTGTCGACCTCATATGTTTGGGAACAATCTTGTTGGTCATATGGTCAGAGATATATGTAGTTAAGACTCTAGTTTTAATGTAATCTAAGTTTAAAAAGATATTATCTATGCATGAAGCTGAATTATGACTAATTCTAGTGTTTTCAAAAACTGTTTGCTTAAGCCAAAATGATTGTAACAGTGATAATAGATTTAACTTATTAAAATTATATTTTACCAGCAATTATGATGGATTTGTTTTCATAAATAACACTAAGAAGCATTGGTTCTAAATGATTTTAAAAATAAGTCTATGCTACTGGTGGGTGGCCTAGAAACTATATTATACATAATTATAATTGGAGTTCCTTGAAGCCACACATTCAACTTCACTTTTCACTGAGAGTTTGATCAGTTTATTTATAGGCCGAAATTTTACACTTTTATGTACAAACACTGCGGATCCCTTATGCTGACTTAATTCACGACAATAACCAGCACCTAATCTAAAATTTTTTTATAACTAAATATTTTAATTGTTCCACCGTCCTCCAATGTTTTGTCATACACACAAATGTACACTCATTTTGATCTTTTATCATGTCGTTTAATATGTCTATTGCATTTTCAAGGGACTGTACAATGATTCTGTTTTCAACTTACTCAGGTTGGCTATTTTCACTTTTATGGTGCTATTTCGTTGATTTTCTAATGAAAATCCTCATTGTAGTTAATATTATTTCAGAATCTATCTAGTTTTCGTTTGTACACAAGACAGTTGATGTCTCTTGTAGTATGTTTCGGATCAGAAAATTTCATCTTTTGACAGTTGGGACATTGTGATTTGTGTTCCCCTCCACATCTATAGCAACACTCTTTTTAATTACAATACTTTGCAACATGGTCAAAACCGGAGCATCTGAAGCACATAGCTAGGTTGATATGCACTTGAACATAAACTAAGTCAAAAAATATAGTTCTTTTTTTAAAAACCATTTTGCAATTTTGGGAGGAGCTTGTAGAATCCAATTTTCCTTGCTTGGATTTCTACACTGTTTTTTTACAACTACTTTGAGCTTATCCTGTATACTCATTTACAGTTCTTCAACAATTTCATAATTTAATTGTTCTAATTCTCCAATAAATTAAATAAAAAGCCCTTTTCAATGCCTGTAACCATAAACATAGGATCTGCATTTTGATTTTCTCTAAGTTTGATGTTTTCTATATTATTTATTGCTATTTTGAGTTTGTCTTGCTGGGTTTGGTTGTGACTTTCTACAATTATGGCCTCCTTTTTTGTTTGCTTTATGGTTTTGAAAGCTCCTCCCATATCTTTAATATTAACTTATTTAGTTACTTTCATTATTTCTTCTGGGTTACTAATATTTTTCATCTTGCTGTGGTTTTTTTATTTTTCTTGTTTATTGTTTCTTTGGACACTTCACTATTATTTACCATTTATGCATATGTTTGTTTATTCCCTATTTGAGAATTTTGTTGTTTATTTATTGTTGTCAACTTTTTTCGAAGTACTATATTTTCTTTTTCTATTTCTCCAGTTTTGAAAACTAATTGAGTGAAGAGTGTCAATATGTCTGATGAGAAGTTGTTGAGAGACATGTAATTCCATCTTTGCCTCCATCTAATAATTGACGTATTATATGTAGTAGTAAATGGTTTTTGCCATTTCAACACCTATATTGGTAAAATATTTGTTGCATTGATTCACCACTTGAATGTTACTATTAAAAGGCATGTTGTTATCATCATTGATGGTGGGGCATTCATTTTGTTTTTTGTTACTTATATTGATAGCATCTTTTATATTTTTGTACATTTTTTTAAGGTTGTTTTTATTTTTCCAAATTTGTGTCTTCGAGTAATTAAATTTTTGTGTTTTTAATAACTTATTGATCTTAAATGTTTCTATAGTTCTTATATACAATTTCTAATGCAGGGGAGAAGTTTGCCTCGATGTTTTATTGTGTTTATTAATGCTTCCATTATTCAATCTTTAATTTTGTTGTTGTCTATTTTTGAGTTTTGTATAGTTGTGGATTCTTTTTTTTTTCTTGTAAATATATTAATAAATTTGTTTATGCCTTCGTCTAAGTTCTAAGTCATCAGAATTTTGAGACTTCATCCCGGTCTTGGGCTGCAATTTTTACTTTAAACAGTCATTCATTTATCATGCTAAAGGTGTTTTATTGTCCTATCTGCTTGTATTCTATTGTTATGTATGGAAAATATTATTGGTAGGTGATCAGTTGTATGGCTTTGCAATCTAAATGATTTAAAAATTAGATTTTGGCTTCTTAGTTTTTGCCTTACAAATATGTGGTCTGTGCATGAAGATCTATTGTTGGTAATGCTAGTGGGAGAGTTTATATATGAAAGAAAACCATGTTGCCCCATTACCGACGAATATTCATTAACTGTGTTATTTTCTCTATCAGCAATGTTTATGTTAATATCTCATGTGTAGATTTCAATAGAGTGGTATAGGTGGGGTATACGGCTATAATGCCAAAAGTCATATCTTGGAAGCTTAAGATTATTCTACTGATATTTGTTTTTGAGAAGTTTAATTTTATGTGCTCCACATCAGCACTGATTTCTGATTTAATAAATGAAATTACCCCGTCATTCTTGTTGTAATCACCCTCGTTGTAGTATATTACCGACCTACACACGCCGATATGGCACCATGGAAATATAACCAGTGATCAAGAACTGGGGTGCTTATACCATAACTTGTTACCTGAGTATCGCCAACATTACCGATGTCACAACCTTTTCAATTGCTGTGCGAGAATTTGAATAATTAAGGAAAGAATTACAACAAACTACTAGTCTCCCAAGATACAAACCAACACTAGTCATAGAAGACCCAAAAATGACCGACCCACCCAAAATACTTAAACACGCCAGCAAACAAATAATATTTGTTGGAGATCTGGCCAGGCTGGAATGAATGTCGAGGGGCCCCGAAGTTACTTTGCTCTAGGTGTATCAAAGAGGTTGTGTTGTCTAGAGATTGTACCAGTCCCCCATAATACGAAAGCGGAAAACTAGAGTAGGAGTAGAGAAAAGAGGTCTGTACGAGAAACCGCAAAAGCCTCGTATGATTGTGTAACATTAGAAAGCTTAGAATGCCGCCCGCACCTTATCCTATATTTTAAAGGTCAAAAGTATCACGCTTTAGTAAACACTGGAGACGTTAAATCATTCATAGTTCACCGGTTAGGGGTTTAATGCAAGAAAAGGAATTATAAGACAATACCAACTGCTCCAGCTACCCAATTTGGCAATAAGACGATAGCTTTACATAACCAAAGCCTACCGAATGAAATTCAAAGTTGAAAACTGCCAATTTTACGAAGTTTTTAACTATTTGCCAAATGTAACTTTGGAAATAGTGTTAGGAATGGATATTCGTAGCAACTACAGATTCCAGATGAATTTCCGAACCAATAGAGTACTTCTTGACGGCAAAGTCCTCCAACAACCTAAAAATTTTACTGGACCTCTCTCGCTTACTAAACTAGGATCTAGGCCACCACTTTTTAATGGTTCATATAAAACATAGTTTACGAGAATTTCTAGATAGAGAATTACCGCAATTTGAACATTCAAGGAACTACCCCACTGGATGAGCACACCTTACACTTATTGAATCTCGAACCAATAAAACAATGTTATCAGCCACAGAACCCTAAAATGCAGGAGATACTTACTATCCAAGTAAGACAGATGTTAAAAGATCAGAACCTTAAAATAGTCCTTGGAGCTCATCCGTTGTGATGGTCGGCAAGAATATATATATATATATATATATATATATATATATATATATATATATATATATATATATATATATATATATATATATATATATATATATCGATAGATAAGTTGTCACCTCAGTGTTACAGATAAGGCGACCTCACCTCATCTTCTAGTAAGTTCTAGAAACGATTTTTTATTTTAAAAAATTATATATATTTCATAGAGATATCAAATCCGGAGCCACCTCTACCTTTTATATTGAACTGTAGGTACTCTTGTTATGTATGCACCTCTGGCTGTGTTGCCAGATTTTTTGAGGTGACAACGAAGTAATACGAATATTATATAAAATGTACGTTCTTCCTGATGATAAGTTTAAATGTGATGTATGCGTTTTGACACTTTATTCATTAAATACGCACACGGAATGTATTGAAACTGCAGAGAGTACTAGATATACAGAACAAAAGGTGGATATTAAATAATTAATCGTCGCCACCTCGAAAAATTTAGATATTGTATTGTTAATAAAATATTAATGGCTATACAGTGTGTCCGTAGAATACACCTATGGGGATCTCGCGTATTATAAGAACTAGAGAATAGAGGTTAAATGGGGAAATGTTTTAAACAAGATTGATACAGCTTAATGGCACTTGTGGATCGCTGTTAGGGTTCTTGAGATATTTAGAAAAAATAAAATATTGAATTTTCGAAAACATGCGATAATTTTTTTATATTGCAAAAATTCTCAGATCGGTAACTTTGTGAGTTGTTTCATAAACTAGGGCCTATATCTTTAAGTTTCTTTTTTTTCAAGATTTTGACTTTTCAAGGCGATTCTGGATTTGTGTATCTCGGTTTTAACAAGTATTTGACATCCCAAAACCAGGGATGTCTTACACTTACGTTTGACAGCTGATTTAAGATTTTCAGATAAGAGACAATATGTTAGAGAGAGAGACGGAAAAGCTGAATCTCACCGAATTTACAGCTAAAATTTTAAATACATGAGTGCATTACAGCATTCGTTTTGGGAAATACAGGGAAGTTCTGTTTTTTGCAAAAACACATTGTTTATATATACATTCTTATATATGTACAGTGCTTACCAAGAAGTTCGCACCATATGGGACTATTTTTAATTGTAACTCTAAGGTGATCGTCTCTGCTTGTCCAAAAACCAAAAATTATTTTTAAAAAATGTCACGTGTATATGTCAAATTTGAAATTTTTTTCTGAAAAGTGCCAAAATTGAGGTTTGTGATCATTGTTTTGAAAAATGTTTTGGGAAAAAGTTGTCTCAAATTAGATTCTATGTCAATGTGCAAATTTTTAGATAGAAATTCGGTAAATTTTTTTTTATCTTTTTTCTAAAAAAAAAAATCAAAACTCATCAAATGTTTCTCACACCTAACCAATGCAAAATATCTACAACAGCAAAAATGTGTTAAAAATCTTAGAAATCAAATGGCTATATTAAATTTATTATGTTTAGATTCGATGAACACTAACTGAAAGTATTCATTTTATTTTATAAAAACTGTAACTATTTAATTTATATCAAATGTCCAGTATTAAAAAAATCAAATATAAATATTTAAATCAAATAACGTGTAAACATTTTATTATAATGTAGTATTCTACCTCCTGGGGAAATCTTATCATTATCGCGACAATACGGTTTTTGACCTACAAGGTGTTAAAGTTAATAAAATATAAACCTTTTTTTTATCAAAAATATATTTTGGTATTAAACCCGTGATAATCTTTATATTATTGGAAATAAAATGAATAGGATATTATTACAGGATAACTATAAGTTAAACCTAAAGGTATGATTTAATTACCTGAGGATTGCAAAATATGTTTTCTCAATACTCGGGGGTAAGCAAAATGAAATAAAACAAAAAAATGGCGAATGCTCCCAAATAATTCTCGTTAAAGTTGTATTTAAGGAAATATTACGTTAGCCTTGCTACAGAGAAATCACAAAAATATCCATAAATAAAAGAGAACTGATTTTATCTAAGAATGATTTTTATCGAATTATATTATCAAAATGCTTTACATTGAAAATATAGATGTATAATTAAAGTATCAAACAGCGCAAGAAATCAGGTTCGCGCTTCAAAAAATAAAGGTGAAAACACAAGTGGATGGGTCTATGTTACATTTTTTATTTTTGCATAAACGAAGGTTTTAAGTGCCTATAATTGTTTCCAGATGTATTTTTTTCCGGTTAAGACAAGTAGTGAAATGTCTACTACAGTAGGCGAAATTGTTATTTGGCTAGACGTCTCGGATGGGCGGTAAATTCTAGCTTGGCTTACTTAGATGCGTGAGTGAATGGGTCGCCCATGATTTCTTTTGATCTGACTTCTTTTAATTAATTATCAACTCTATAAGTATAGAACTAGGGTTATTTTGTTATTTAAGTTTCCTTAGAATATATTGTAAAAAATGGATTCAGCGAATTTTGATTTTTAATGGATACTTATAATATAAATATGTTTATTAAACTATCGTATTTATTCTCTAAAATAAAAATAATAAAACAAATATTTACCATTTGTAACATACAAAAGAACGTATGGGACTCGATCAACGACAAAAACCGATTCACAACGGGAAAATCTAAAATTTTTTTCCACGCTTCGCCACTGCAAGAGAGCATATTTATAATTATAGGTAAATAGAACTTGTATATTCTATGATTATGTTATAAAATGTTTTCATGCAAGCAAACCTGACTTATTTCAGTGTTGATCACTGCAAACTAGGGCCATTTTTCAGTCGAAGCCGGCCCTGATCAACACTGAAATATGTTAGAATTGCTTTCTTAGAAATCGATAAAAGAGCTTTATTCATAACTTCCCTGTTTATTACGTAATGACCCAGATTAGTTCTTCGTGTAATTATTTAGAATATGTATAGGGTTTTCTCGTATATTTGGACACCCACACAAAGAGTTGATTTGAATTGATATAAAAATGTAAATAAATGCATAATATTTTTGGAAATATAAAATTTTGTCATGTTGTTAATTTTTTAATGGAATACCCTATATATTAAATGTTCATCAAATGGGTCTTTTCTTGCTGATTATAAATATATTCGATTCGATACCTTTGTCTTTAAAGACACCTGAGAAATTTGAGAAACCCCTGCCATACGAAGCAATGTATTCCCATCCACTTAAAGTGATAGAGCATTCTCCGTCTCTCTCTAACACACTGCTTCTTAAGGCAGGGTTTTTCTTAAGTTTCTTGGATGCCTTTAAAGACAAACGTATTAAACCAGGTATATTTATAATCAGCAAGAAGATACTATCTCATGGACATATAATTTACAGGGTATTCCACTAAAAAAATTGACAACCTGATAAAATTTGATATTAAAAAAAAAAAAATATTTTCGCATTTATGATAAAATATCTTGATTATTCTTATAAAATTATTATTATTCTTATTAAATAACAATGCAACTTTTGTATTTACGACATTTCGGTAGCAATTCAAATAAACTCTCTAGTTGGGGTTCAAAATATACAAGAAAACGATGTACAGGGTGTTCCAGCGAGGACTGAACAGGGACCTATTTTCGACCTTCCTTGTATTTTGGAAAAATTCAAAATAGCCAATCGATGTATTTTTTCTTGTAGAATCCAAAAATATCATCGAAAAAATATTTGAACCAGAAACAAAAGAGTTACGCTATGCATCAGGTGTTTTTTAAATGGAATGTATCGTTTTTTATACGGTTTTTGGAAAGAGTGATTTTTTTTATGTCCGTTCTGATTAAAAGATTTGATTTTGCGATAGCTGTTTATATTACATTTTAATGTTTTACAAACTAAAATTTTAGCTTCATCGAAAAAATATTTGAACCAGAAACAAAAGAGTTACGCTATGCATCAGGTGTTTTTTAAATGGAATGTATCGTTTTTTATACGGTTTTTGGAAAGAGTGATTTTTTTTATGTCCGTTCTGATTAAAAGATTTGATTTTGCGATAGCTGTTTATATTACATTTTAATGTTTTACAAACTAAAATTTTAGCTTCACCTGTTTTAAATCTACCGATAGGTTGGTATGGTGATCAAGGTGAAGTCACATTTGAAATCTTTTGTCAATAAAATTGACATTATTTTAATTATTGTCGAAGTCTTCACCTAAAAAATATATCTAACTATATGATCGAAATGAAATACTCTTTCGACAACTACAGATTGTTATGCTATTTTTTACAAGTGCCAATAAAATGCAAGAGAAGCAAGAAGAAGATTTATTGCAAATTTACATAGAAATATATCCATCAATACAATTCTAAGGATAAAAAACCTATTGAGGAAAATAA
>JAUTXW010005352.1:0-139306 GCA_030620095.1 Kuschelorhynchus macadamiae | reverse complement strand
TTGGTACGTCAGCAGTAAAGTAAACTGAACTTCCCCGCACGCCAGCTTTTGCGCTTATATTTGTTTACGGCGGTTGCTATGGCAACGCAATGGTGAATAACTATAAGCCAAATAGAGATTGGGAGCGGAATAAAGTGCTGCTGCAGGCTACAGGCGCTTATTCGCTTGTTATAGAATTAATGTCAATTAGTGCGTGCGGCGCTATGCAGCTGGCACCACTGCGCTTCACCCGCTCTTAAATCCACGAGCCGCCACTGATACAGAACTCTCAATAATTAATAAAATCAAAGACATAAAGTTACTTTTGGCGCCAGTAATCATAATGTCGACAGCAAAAAAGTTCATTAATGTGTTTTTCGATAAATGCAGGGATTACTTTGTAAATCAATAATAACTTAAAATGGTAATTTTTAAAACCAATATCCTTAAAATATTTGGCCCGGCAAGATTTTGAGTTAATAAATATTACTAATTTTTCTTTATACCGCAGTTCTAACGGCACGGCGGCGGCGCACAGTGTTTCATGCAATGGACAAAAGTCGAAAAATGTATCATCGGTTTCCACCTACATTTTAATGTACCTAGAGAAAACTAAGTCCAAATATATTGAAAAGATAAAAATTTGCCTAGCAACCCGATAAATTTGTCGTAGTAGGCTCACAAAATATGACAATTATCTTTGCGTCATTTGATTGCTATTGGTTTGCGACTGTCGTATTTGCTTGTGTTAACCTGTTGATTTATTGTAAAAAAAATAGTCAATTAAATTGTGCAAATTATGGATAAAGTTAACAAAGGTATATATTTTATTATTATAATATTTTAAAGGAAAAATACTTTCGTAAGGTTTTTATGAATACAGTTAATTATTGTTATGTTATTAAATGAAAAGTAAATACTTCCAAAAACACCTCGGTGAATTTTGACTTCTTTAAAGCTTTGTAATATGTACTTTTTAATTTTAAAATGAGAATCTGCCCCAAACTGCTTATAAAATTTAAATAATTTTTTTGGGGGGAAATGCAATTTTAAAAAAATTGCAAAAATTAAAATTAAAAAAGAATTTTTAAATATTATCCAAGAGTATATCAAGAATGACGAGAAGCTAGAAAAATATGTGAAAAGAATTAGCATATATTTTTGTTTAAATTTAAATACAAAATAGAAGGGATATAATAGAACTCGTTCACGTTTCGACAAACGACATGCTGCTTGACTAAACGATACAATTAGCTTACAACAGAACTTACTGAACAAATTGCAATCAAAATAACTTGTGGAATAATCATTTTAAAAAATCTAAAGTTACATCCAAAAATGATTTTGAACATCTATGTTTAAAAACCAAGAGACGAAGGGTACAAGATACTGTTTCGAAAATGAGAACGGAAGAATTGTCTTTTGCTGCACAAAGATCTGCCGGGGTATCAATTTCTGCTCCACAACCGGTTATCTTTATTGCCTCAACAGGCATTAGAAAATACAATATTTTGAGGTCAGTGGTAAATTCCGTACATAAAGACTGTTTCCCGAGTTTAAGTTTATTGACAGAATATAAAAAAAAACAGCACTTTCCTACAAATATATATGTAAACAATTTATCAGTTGAAGTTGACATTCAAGAAACTTGAAAAAACGACGTATAGCATTTTAAACTTTTCTGAAAATTTAAAAACTGATGAATATTTGTAGTGGCATTAGTTCCCTTAAAAATGGTGGATGAAGAAAAGGGTGACAACCTTTGGATAAATTTACGTCTTTCCTCAACTATTCTGTAAGCCTGTTAAATGTACGTTTATAAAAGGAACGGCAGAACTGGTTCGTGAGGAGGAACGTCAAATGAACTCCAAAATAAATAAGTTGGAATCTTATAAAATTTATTTTAATATCAGGCGTCTAGCAATAAAATTTGAAATGCTTTTTACAATGTTAGATGGCAGTGTGGGAAATATTTTATCGGAAACTAATGCTACCTCAAGGTGTTTCGTATGTGAGGCATCTCCGAAAGAGATGAATTCGGAAGCAGTTATAAACAAAACCTTTCCTACAGAAAATCTCCGCTTTAATAAGATTCTTTGAGTGTTTATTACACATTTCATATCGTTTACCAATCAAGATCAAAGGTGATAATAAAAACATTGTTGAAATAATAATACAATTAGAATTCAAGTTAATAATGACATTATCAGTAGACAAACCAAAGCCACGGTTTGGATCAACGAATGACCGACTAGAAGGTTCTTTAAAAATCCCAAATTGAGTGCTGAAATTACTAATGTTGATAAACAATTATATATTATTTTGCCATAATTCTAAGGGTATTGTCCAGTGGCTATGCAATAGATTTAGATAAGTTTCGTCATTTATTAAAAGAAACACGAGAACTTTATATAAATCTTTATAGTTGGTTTTACATACCTACTAGTATTCACAAAGTGTTGATACATGGTGCCATTATGATCGAGTTTTTTAATTTGCCTATAGGCCAATTGTCAGAGGAAGCGCTTGAGGCCAGGAAATCAAAAAACTTCAATTGAATCAGACTCGGAAAACATCCAGGACCAACACTCACAGGGATTTAATTAAAGTACTATTACTTACCGAATGACGAAGTTAAGAAATATTTAATAGTTAAAAATCCCGTTGAAAAATCTTCAAATATGTCTTTATTCAGTAAAAAAAATAACGTATAAGGCTAAATTGGTATATACAGTGCGTGCCTAAAATTAGGAGAGCCCCTTAGCTTTCGAATCAATTGGCTAGAAAGGGGGGGTCGAGTGAACCTTATTTGAAAGATCTTTTTACCCTTATTATATTTTGCAAGTTTGAAGTTGTTGTCGCTTTCACAAATAGTATAACGCCATCTCAAAAGTTTGGAAATCCTTGGCGCCATTTTGTTTTGGAAAAGTGACAGCGACTTGCAGGATATAATAAGAGCGTAAAACCTTTCAAATAAGGTATCACTCGATCCCCTTACAATTTAATCCGGTTTTCTCGAAATGGTGCCAGGCTGTCAATTTGATATTTGTATCTGTCACTTCTTGCTTAAAATTTGGATTATGTTGTTATACTAAAGCTCTCAAATTTTCATGACAATATACCGATCCATCGAAAGTTAAGGGGGGAGTGCAGACTTTAGACACACACTGCATAAAAAAATTAGTAGACATTTTAAATAAGAAACGTTTCGAAGATTTAATAGAGTATTGCAATATTTTTTTTGTCTATAGATTGTATATACTCATATTAATAAAACAAATTATTATTAAAGAAAAAACACTATTTCATAAGATTTTTTGTTTAAATTTCAAACAGTAGTTATGTTCGAACAGGTTTGTAGATTTAGGAGTGGGGGGTTAGTGAAATACTAAAATATCTAATTCATTACGTTTCACTGATTTATTCTAGGTTCTTCAAGTGCTTAAGATAGTAAGTGTTATACACTACTTGGTAATTCTATATTATGTTTGGCGAATTTTTCCCGAATTTATACTTTTATGTACTTATTTTTGACTTATAACGGTATATCTTTTCAAATATTTGTGTTGATATATTGTATTTTTTTTAACTAGGTTATTTTTATCTTTATTTTGCATTTAGCAAGATTTTCGATTTTTGTCCCACATCCCGTATTCTATAAAATACTGTGTGACGCATATAAATACCGAAAAACTATTATGGCCAGCTCAACACGGTAACAAGGTAATTAACGGAGATGGCGTTTATTTCAGTATGGCGATTCACACGATTTAGCGGTTAATCGCTAATTCATTATTTCATATAAAAAATAATAGCGGATCTGGCTACATATTTAGCCAAGTCAATATTTTTGATATTTTGGAGGAACAAATTTTTCTTCATACGTCAGTTATTTATTATAAATGTTGGTGGATGTCAACTTTCTAACAATGGTAATCTCGTAACATTCTTGATCTGTCGCAAACTTCATTTCTAAGTTTGGAAATTATTTGCTGTATTATTCTGGATTAGTGAGATTAAGACAAGGGCCAGGGTCTTGTCTCGTCTCGTCTAGAAACATCTCGTATCGACTTTGAATATCTTAACCTATCCGGTTAAAGGTTAAATAAATATGTTCACCGAAGATGAAATTTTAACTAGAAACACTCACAATGTATCAGTGAATCGCGCGAAAATTTCTACTCTATCGCACCTGCCTGGATGATAGTCTCTTGAAAATGACTTCTAACCTTTTATTTGAAAAGTTTTTTAAGCCTTTGTTTGATAAGTTTGAATGGTCACAATACGTAATTTATAACCACATACAATTTCAGCCTCCTATAGCAAACCAACAGTGTTGTGTTTGCTATAGGAGCTGCGTTTTTATGATAAATAATAAATATTGCAATATTTAAAAAAATGGCATTTATAAATTAACCCCAATTTTTCTCTACGGGTATAGGTAATCTTGGCCAAAATAGGCTAACACCAAAGAGTAGGTACCTATGTATTAATACCACAAGAATAATTTATCTATTTTTATGTCGATACCTTGATTTGTGTGACAAATAAAATAACGCAATAAATGGCCTTTTTGAAGAGAAGAAGTTAAACGAGTATTAATTTGTTTTTGTTACATGTTATTAGGTTTTTATATGTTCTCGAAAGTTGTGAAATGATTAAATACCTACTCAATTGAATATAGATTTTTGTGTTAAACGGTTCTTCGATTAAATTATGATTGTCCCCCTCAGGTTGATTCACCCGTAAAGCAAAAATTATATGGGTGTTTTTCCACAAATATTATCATTTGGAGTAGATTATTAAAAATAGAAAAAATTAACAAAATTATGCCTCACGCATAATTTTACAAGGTATATTCAAAAAAACTGTACCCAGAGGAATGATTATGAAACCAAAGGAATGATATTTTCAAGAACTAAACAAAAATGATATAAATCTGAATGTATTTATATAAAAATTGAGAATAACAAAAGTCATAAAAGTATACAGAAAGGACTTAAGCTTTTTCAAAAACATCAACTTCATTTTGAAATGTATAATAAGTTTTTTTGTCATATATAGATATTAAAAGCAGCGACAAAATAGATATTATTTGATCATACTGCACAAAAGATACATCTTTTCTATTGAGTCTAAACGCTTGAGTCTTTTGAAAAGTGCACACTTTAAAAAGCATTACTTTTACAGCGTCGTCATCACTTAGGTCACTCTGTGCAAACCCACATACCGTTAACTTGTTTTTGGCGTTTTGTATTCTATTAAAAGATATGTTCCAGTTTTGATATTTCTTGGTATAATTTCAAATACATCTAAAACTCTATTACTGGGACCAACTTCATCATCAGAATACACATCTTCGTATCGAAGTTTTTCATTATTTTGCTAAGCCATATAGTTAAGTAATGGTTCATGTTCAGAATCTGTTAATGACTCGGATCCACTAAAATCTTTATCTTTGTTAGAAGTACTATTGTAGGCCGTTTCTTTGTAGGAAACATAATTTGCGAGAGTGCCATTGGAGCATAATGAATTAATGTGTAAGGTCCCTGTATTTTTCTGACCATTGTAATAAATCAATGGCAATTCATCTTCAGGATCCACAAATGGCTCAGATTCACTTAATGCTTTTTCTTTAAAATATTGTAATGTACCCATTAGAAAGTGAATATTTTCCGTCTCAAAACAGCTTAATGAAAAAAAATGTAAGAGTCCTGAGGAAAAGTCGTCCATAGTAATTTGATGTACTTTCATTGTGCCAACAAAAGGCTTTATATTTTTATTTTTTTTAGATAATGTTCTCGATTTCCTCGATGTCGTGTTTGGTGACTGTAAATGGGTAACGTTTTTTGTGTTTTCTTTAAGACCTTTAACTAGGGCATCAAAGGAATCAATATCTTTTCCTTCAGAAACTAACCTATCGGCAATCCTTATAGTGACACCTCCAATGCCATCCGGGGCTCCTTTCCCGTGCCCAACCTCATAATAGTTCCAGGTGAATTTAGAAATTTTTGGGTAGAGTTTGTGAAGCTTTACGGCCAGAAAGTAAAACATGGTTTTGTTTCTATACTGGGTTGAGGGGCCGTCACTTACAAAATGAATGGTTTTGACACATAGAGTTTTGTCAATATGCAACAATATAGATTTAAGGTGAGCCCAAATCGCTGATGCATTATGTTGAAGACTTTCGGACAGTGTACAAAAGGACTTCGATCCTATGCCATTTCCAGTTTTAAAATAAAAAACTACCGTGTGGAGTGAAACCTGTTGCCTCGAACCACTAAAATGAAATGCTTGTGTTTCTTCGGCATACTTTAGTCTGTAATTTTCGCTAAAGTCCATGTGTACCATAACTTTGTTTTCATTTAGAGCAGCTATTTTGGAAGAAATTTGGACGAACTGATGAAGTACTCTACCTTTGTGTTTTAAAAAACCATTTAATGATTTTTCAAATTCAGAGATAATGTTGTGAATGGGCATTATAAATTTTTGCTTTATAGTTTTCATAAGAAATCTTTGTTTTTGTTTTTTACTCCATCCATCGTGTGTTCTTTATATCTTTTTTCCCTTGCTTCTATACATTTACGTAATAAGCACTTGCCTGATTTGGTTTGACAATAAAGTGCTTTAACAATATCTTCAACATTATTTTTTTCGAGAACACTCATTCTATTTAAAGCCTGAATTATTAAACCCATATTTAAGCAAGGGGTACAGCCACACGCCGTTACCTTTCTAGGTATAATCCAGAATGGACGATTTTTGCAAAAAAAAAATAACTAACTAATGAAGTAACGTTTTGGCTTGATAATTTTATACTTACTACAGTAATCTTTCTTACCTGGGCATAACTTGCTACTAAGATCTGATTCTAGAAACTTCCATATAGCATTTCATTTTTTGGACAAGTCGGAATAGTTCTTTTTTTGCGAATAACATAAAATACCGTTTTCTAAATCAGTCTTCGTAAATATTTTACTCCCGCGACAAATATTTTTTAAATACTTTTTAACACGATACTTTTTTACTATCTTGCCTGAAATCACATTTTTAAATATTTGCTTTTCTTTAAAACTTTTAAGACTAGCATAGTTTGTTTTAAGTTGATCTGAAATCAGTTCCGCAAACAGTAACTTCTTGGCAACTTGTTTTGTATTTTGATTATTGCTTAAGACGATGATATTTCTGTTTGTATCTTTAGACTTTTCGTTAAACTTTTCGTATCGGATTTTCTTTTTCTTTATTTTGTCGGCTTCTTATTTTTCTATTTTTAGCGCATCTCTTACTTCCCGATTGCTAGGGCGTATTTTCAAATATTGCTCTTTGTATAGCTCTCGGTATGAGAGTATTCAAATTACTTTCTTGATCTGAAGTAGGGAGTGTGTCTCGCGATAATTGCATGAGTAAATTTTCATTTTCATTCTGGATATGCCTTTTTTTATTTCTATATGTTTGAGAATATTGTCGCCACTGTTTCTTCTTTTCCCTTTGAGCTCTCGCAGTAGGTTCAGCAATCGGCCTAATAACTTTTTTCTCTTTCGTCTTTAAATATTGATTTACTTCTGTCTGTTTTAATTTTTCTCTGACCTCAGGAGTTTCTTTCAATCTCTCGTATCTTCTTTTTTCAGCTTCTCTTTCCTTTCTTAATTTCTCTTCGCGACTATCTGGTTGTTTCTGTCTTGTTCTGGCCATGTTTAACCTGAAAATAATACCTGTCTAACAATATTTAGAAACTAATAAAATTTTAGAGTTGTGCGAGAGAGGTTTAAAGTTAATGTTTTATTAGGACATCCTGTTTATTATTTTCATGAAATATTTTTATAAAAATATAAATTGATGTTGAAAAGAATTAAATTTTTTTTTAGCAGCGGGATTCGAGTTCACATGCCTTTAAGATTTGTAGCTAAACAAAATTAATTAAAAGTAGCGATAACACATCTATGTGTGGAGAGCATTTAAAAAATATAGAAAATTAGTATCTTACCAGTTAACAATTTGTTAAATTTAAGTAAATCCTGTACTAAGTTTTGAAATAATATTATTTTAAAAATATCTCTGTTCCGAACATTAATTAATATTAACCATATTTGAAATAAAGTGGAAATATTGAGCGGTATTGAAGTAAGATACATCCCTCTGGCATGCCGTCAATCCTCTGGTATTTTTACTTCCAGAGAACTGACGCCGAGGACTGACTGATTTTTAAATTCCCGCCATTAAATAGCCTGCGAATTTCTTTCATAACCTCAAATAATGACACTGCCGATTTACGGCCCGGCATTTATAGTTTATAGGTTCCAAAATTACGTTAATTATATCTTCAAAGAGAAAACACCTTGTATTTTAACTCAAATTGTTTAAACAACACAAAATTGCTTACAGATACTTCGATTACATGAGCACACACAAAAGTAGCACAGTAAATGGTTTTCTATTCACGTAATAAAATATACTAGTGACATCTAGTTTCACTTTATGGAACAATTTATTTTTAACCAGAGGACTGACGTTAGAATATGGTGACAAATAATAAAAAAATCATACAGAGTAAACATAACATAAACAATAATCTAGCCTCCCTAGAAATTTAATAATAACCAAATGAAATGCTGATATTTGAGGGAGCAGAATACTAGAATGCTTTAATTATTAGCAGATTTTTCCTGAGTAACTCCAGAGGGCTTGAAATGCAGAACCTTTTAATGGGACCCCTCACTCAAAATTACGGACAGTTTTAAATAACCAGCACCTTCAGATGGCGTTAAAGTTTTTGAGCTCTCTATAGACCTTTACAACTCAGATGCAGAAGAAAATTAAGCAAATTTATACTAATGTCCTTAATCTACCGGGAATTTTTGTTAAGAAAGAGCTGCTCCTCAATTCTATTTTTTTTTTGGTATAAACATATTGGTGACATCACAAAAGAAAAGAATCCTAAGTGTTTGCATTGCACAATGAACGGAAGCAATATTTGTTTTACTTTTGTAAAAAAATGACATTTTTGCTACAAAAAAAAAATTTTTCATTTTTAATTTTCCGACAAAACTATGCTTATGACAGACGTATTTAACTAATAATGCAACCAAAACGGAATGGCTCAAAAATGCTCGAATTTTCTTCATAATTGAAAAAATGCTAGTGGCCCGTAATAAGCATACTAAATTTTAAGTGTTTGTCTGTAATAGAACCGGTAAAAACTGCTACTCAATTTAAAAATTGAATCGTTTGTAGTTTTTGTGCAGACCGGTCAAATTTAATTTTTTAAGTGTAGGTTTTGAATTTCCTTCAAAATGTCACTAAAAATTATGGATTAAAATTTTTATTCTTTCTTTATTTAAGAAAAAATATAAATTTTGACAATAATTCATTTTTTACTTTTCAAATATTTATTTTTATAATTAAACTTGGAGAAAAAGCTAACAATGGTAAAATCAAAACATGTTTTATCTATCGCAAACTTAACTTCTGAATATGAATATATATTCAAAACAAAAACTAGCTTGCATCTCTTTTAACTCACCTAAATAGTAAAATACGGTACACTGAACTTAATAACAAAGTTTAAACATAAAAAATTGTCTACGAGATAACTATTTTAATTATTTAGCATACTACTTTCCCATATTACGCATATTCTTTTATTATTGATTATTGCCTAGATGTGCTTTCAAAAATTAATATTATAATCAACAATTTACTAATTACCTGTTTTGCTATATAAGTAAGCTTTCATTTAAAACAAAATACGGTCGGTTTTAAATAATCGGCACTAGCCATCTGAAATTGGACGCCATTTTAATCAACAATAACTCTGATATGAAAATTTGGTTTATTTGTATGTTTATAACCATGAAATATCAAAAACTAGTAACATTAACATTTGAAAATATTTTGGTGTATGATAAATTATAGTTTTTTTTTAGTTAATTATTGATTTCCTTATTAATTGTTGCAAAACAAATTTCAAGTTTATGTCTAGAGAAAGAAACTTCTTAATATAACACCTCATTCAAAATTAGTTAGAGAAGTTATTATTATCAGGTTGAGGGTAGAAATCATTCAAACCGTTGACGAATACGTATAATCACCTGATCAAATTGGGTAAAGAGAATCAACAGGCTGAGGTTATAAGAAGACTCAGAATGACCTGGGCTGCAGATGGTAAGGTCAGAACCGTTTCAAAAAACCCCGAAACACCAATCGAATTTAAAAAAAAATGTTCCATACTTGCGTGCTTCCAGTATTGTCATATTGTATGAAAATTGTGACATCAATAGTTAAGGCAGCAGTGGCGTAACTACAAATTTTGCCTCCTCCCCACAGTGTCAGAGTAATTGATTGATGGCTAAAAGAAAATTCTTTCTTTCTGTATCTGATGAACAAAAATAAAAAGATCATGTATAGTTTCCGCTGGAATCTCTTGTAAGATTATCACCGGGCTCCTGGCATTAGCCCCCCCCCCCTCGGACCGCGGAGGCTAGAGGGAGTGTAAATACGCCAGTCAACAAGCTACACACCACTTAAAGATCGACTAAAAAATGAAGAGGTAAGACAAAGATCACAAATACAACCGATGACGACGTGAATGAGAGAGTAGGACAAAAGTGGCTTCGAGTTACAGGAGATAGGACCGAATAGCGTCATAAAGAGGTGGCCTCTGCCCACGAATGACTGTAAAGAGCTGTTAGAAAAAGAGAGAGATTCAAAATTATGGACGGTTTTAAACACTCAACAATCTTGGATTGACAACCCACATTTAAGTTGAAAGTTAATATTTTTTGACATTTTTACAAACCTATATAACTGGGGTTTAAAAGAAAATTAATCAAAATTATACCGAAATCTTGGCTAGCCCATATACTTTCATAAACGTTATAATCAAAAACAGCAAAGAAAGTAGAATGTGTGTGCATTATGAGTTTTAATGTTATACTTTTCACTTATATCCAATGTATTTTATTTTATTTGTCATATGATTCTCTGCATTTCCCATTTCGATCCCTTCTGCTTCCAGGGGGACATCTGATATTTTTTGAAAAGGTCAAAAGTGACAATCGATCCGTTCCCTTCAGGCAGTCGACCTCTAAAGTTGTAGCATTCACGTCAAAAATCCCGCCTCCTTTCAGAATTGGTGCACACGGGCCATTAGGAATTCCTAACTCGTAACACTGATTATCTTTGTATCTGAAAAAAGTAATAAATAACAGTTTTTATATATTAATAAATGTCGTACAAAAAACAATTGAAAATAAAAATGAATTCACGGTAAAAGAACATTACATATACATAACCATATAATAATCTTCGACCAAGCACACAATGCAGGAAATTCTGACCTTTTTTTCAACGTTTCTAACGTTAAGCACAGAAAGTATTGCGCGTTTAGTTATAGTTTTTGTGCTTTAGGTATGTTAAAACAGAACATAGCTTTTGCAGGTTTGGTCAATTAAGAAATCATGGTTCTTGAAATTAGATAGTGTCAAAATGAAACTACCAAGAGATATTCAGCTGGGATATTTTATGGTGTTTTAACACTTACAAGTTTTTTTTTGTCTACAAGTTTGGCATTGCGGTGGCACTGCGGAGCCTTGGATATAGTGTGGTGCATTATGAAGGTTCTTTTCAAGTTATCGTACAAGAGCATATTTTATTACTATTATTATTAGTCAGTACAAAAAAAAAAAAAAAACAAAGAAAAGGAAAAGAAAAAAACACAACTATTTTGTATCAAGAAATGATCTAACGATGCTACTTGTTTTCAAAATGACCGATTTCTGGATGTCCCTGTGAATGTCTGTATTAAGTCCTAATTGAGCCAAATGCGGTTATTATTAATATTATTATTGTTATATATTATTATAAAACATACTCCTTTTTTCGTGCACATCAACCAATTTAAATGGTTCATTTCCTTTTCTTGATGTATTGGTTCAATGTAAAAAATTTGGCAAATTGGCGTTTACCCGGAAATCGCATTTAAATAATTCCAACACACACAGTTAACAAAGTTTGTATAGACAATAATATATAAGTTCTAATGTATTTCAATTTTATTAGTAGTGGGAAGTTTCATTAATAATAATATATATATATATATATATATATATATATATATATATATATATATATATATATATATATATATATATATATATAAGTTCTAATGTATTTCAATTTTATTAGTAGTGGAATGTTTCATTAAAAAAGTAAATTGGAACGAAAATAGATTTTTCTTCTCCATAACTTTTATTTGTCAAAATTGTTTTGATCTCACACCCATACATATACACATTCATTCGCTTACCATACCTGCTTAATAATACTTCTGTTTAGACAATCCAGTATACCATTTTTTACTTTGTTTTTATTGGTTTTTAATTTATTTTTATACTAATATTATTATTCTTAACTTTGTTTGCATAGGATATACAACTTTTCACTATTTTCCTTCATAAAAAGAAGATTTCATTCTAGGAAATCTTGAAACATTTTTCTAGGAGGCGATTTGGTTTTGTCTTGTATAGTGTGTCCCTGATTCGCTTCTCTATACAGGGATCTCGGCTACTATTACACTTACAGCAAAGGGTAAATGGGAGAAGTTTTAGAGGAATCTTAGCGCATTCGATATCCGGCTTCAGATTTACGATCGGTCAATTGGTTTTGGAAATATCGCCGAAAAAACGAAAATGGCGAATTTCGTTTTTTGTCAGTAAATCCAAAACGGTAAATTTGAAAGGTGTCAAAATGTGACATTATTGGGACACTTTTTTAAAACGAATAATATGACTTCTATCACCTCAACTTTCATTTTTCTTATGACCACCATTTTGGATTTTTCTATTTTTCGAAAGAGCGTATAATTTCCAGTCTAGTGATGGGTCACACGTGCATAAAAGATTAGTATCATCAAAATATTACACTTCCTAAAGTTAGGTCTCAATTTTTTCTAAGGAGATTGATTTTTATTTGTCACAAGATTACATTAATAAATAATGTATTAAACGCATTGAATTTTCAATACAACATGAACGTAAATAACGACTAAAAAAATAACGACTAAAAAAAAACTACTTTGTACCTGGGTTACATTAATTTTCAAATTTGCAAAATTACGTCCATTTACATCGAGACACTTTTGTCAATTGGTTTTTCGTACAACCCTGTAAGTGTATTTTCGTTTATATTTCTATATGTATCCAAACTCTTTGTCTCAGGATTTCTATGGTCGCAGGGGAATCAAATTCATACACCTCATTCTTCGTATGACCCCAGAAGTAGAATTCCAAGGGCGAGAGGTCAGGGGATCTAGGAGGCCAAGATAGTGGACAATTTAAGGAAATAATCCTTTCGTCAAATTGCTCTCTTAAGAAGTTTCTGACTTAAATGGTGTTGTGAGCCGGACATCCATCCTCTTGAAACCAGGTTCTTCCAAACTTCCCTTCCATTACAGTTGCTCGCAAAGCCGGTATAACCTGGTTTCACAAAAGCTCTAAGTATCTCTGTCCGTCTAAATGGTAGTCAAAGAAAAATGTTCTTATAAGTGGATTTCGATTAACCCCACACCAAACGTTACTTCCAAATCTGGTCTGTAGACGTCTCTATTCCACTTCGTGATGGTTTTCCACAGCCCAATGATGACTCTTGTGCTTATTAAAAACTCCACAATTCTTAAACCTACTCTCATCGCACCACAAGACATGATTTACAAAATCGGGATTTTCATTACACTTCCTAGTATACCACCCACAGAAACGTAGTCGTCTTGTAAAATTAGTTTCCGTAAGTCCTTGAACTAGTATGGGTTTGTACGGATGGTGCTTACTATTTTTTAACACATTCTCTACCATTGATTTTGGCACATACATTTCCTGTCCTACAGTTCTTACCGATGCACTAGGGTTTTCGTTGATAGCTTGTAAAATATTTCTGTCCCAATTTTCATTTTCAATATTGTATCCGCTGCTAGGTTGTTCGAAGGCCCCATGGTTATTTCAATTAACTACGATTTTTCTGAATTGGGTTTTATGAGGCTGCCGTCATTCGGGGTACATCTACAAATACTTTGCTGGATAATGTCGGCGTTTCTGTATGATTGAAAGTACAGAGCTAACATGTCAAACTTTTCTTCATTTGAATATGGAATAGCGGCCATTTTCAACAGGTCTCGACAATTTGTGTGCCAGTTTTATGATTTTATTTTGAGAAAAGCGTACTACTTATTAAAACACAACTTTGATACTTTGAATTATTTAATGTCAAATTCAAAGCCCACTTTGAGACCTAACTTTACGAAGTGTGATATTTCGATGATACTCACATCTTTTATGCACTTGACTGGAATTTTTACGCTTTTTCTAAAAATCGAAAAATCCATCCGTAAGAAAAATGAAAGTTGAGGCGGGTTGCGGGATAACAAAAGTCGATGGAGACATGTTGTACACGTCAACTTATTCGCCTTGTCAAATTTATCGTTTTGGATTTACTGGCGAAAAACGAAATCCGCCATTTTCAGTTTTTCGCCGATATTTTCAAAACCAATTGGCCGATCGTAAACACAGTGAATAATTCTCATATAAATTTTACCTGCTTATCCATGTTTGGATGTTTGACACTTGATTTTTATTCAAATTTTTGTTTTATCAATTAGACAACTAGTTTTTTTGATACTGATTTTTTAAACATTGTATTAGGGGCCGTCCATTGGGGGTTTAAAAAATTTCTACATGATCTTACCTCGGCAGAAAGGGGTAAAAGTAATCCTTACGTAATATTTTATTACGACTTGAAATTGGCTTTGTTATTCATACATGGAAGTAAGTACCTTTTTTTTTAGCCAACAATAAAAGTGAGAACCTCTTTTTTAATTCAACAACACAAATTATGAGCTCGAACCCCCCTATATGTCCTACATAGGTACAAGTTGCCATTTTATTGTGCCATAAACAGTACTCACCAAAATTTTTAACAAAAGTTGAAGGCCATTCGATAAGTAGTTTTTGTCACTTTGTTAGTTTTTTGACTTTTTAGACAATTTATCAGGCCATACTACTGGATATCCATACTAGACTTGCATCAATATGTTACCATTTCATCCCCATGCAATCCCTGATCTTTTAGCAAATTTCGAAGTCAATCTAATAAAGCTGCACATAATCAGAACGACGGACCGACAAAAATGGAAAACATTTTTTTTTTGGAACTAGAGGCACAAAAATGCAAATATCTGAAAAAATTTCGGAGGACTATTTTTTTCGCGATTACATTATTTTCGGTTTACGGGGAAGAACATATAAATCTATGAAGACGTGTAAGAAAGGAAAAGCTGTTAAAAAAATTACCGAAACTTTAAGCAGCTTGATGTTGGTATCATTGCTATTTAGCGGAAGTTGGGAAACGTTATTTTCACGACCTTTAAGATTTGGATGGCCTGACACACAAAAATATTTTATTTAAAGGTGTCTGCTCTTCGATTCTAAAATAACAGTAAAAGTTTGTAAATAATTAATTTATTTAATATTCAATTACATATATTGAATTGGTTATGCAAAATTTTATTGTTTTGTGTTGCGAAATGTGTCTGCTACGCTATATTTGTCGCAACTTTCAATAAACTGATACTCTTGTTTTTTTAAAAAGGCAAGCGGGGAAAGTAATCGTAACTCGTTCGTGTGAGAATCGGCTACCCGATATGGCAACTGGCAACTTAACTATCGTGCAGCGTATGTCCAATTTTAGTTAACGTATTCTGGATATTGAGACATATTTCAGCTAATCTTTGGTAATTCATAAATTCTAAAGTTATAGCAAAGTTTACAGAGTAATATATTTTGTAAACATTGGTTACAGTTACCATTTTATATTTTTCTCATACCTTGCAAATCCTTCATCACATGGATTTTTAACACATACTGGGATATTTTGGGGATGTTTCAAAATTAAATATTCTCCTATATCACATGGTCCTCTCCGGTAAACCGCAAAACAAGCATCTTTTTCAGGATGGTAGAGGAACCCTGGAAATGAGATAAATTAAAAAATGACCAAGTTCTTATTCAAATCAATTTTTTTTTAGTTTTCATCCTTTTTTCACTATTTTACGTAAGTGATTTGGTGTAAGACAATAGGATCTTCTCATTTTGCATAAGAGGTTAATTTATGTCTACCCAAATACTTATAACCAACAAACAATTTTGTCTTCCATGTCTGAATATAAACTCCTTCAACTTTTTATTGTGTTTTTCTCTCTGTTCTTAATAAACCTGTATAATGTATTTTTGTACTTATATAATTATAACTCTTTCGTTCTTCTATTGCATTGCTTGTTGAGAAACAACTGAGCATAGAAAAAAAAAGATGGCCCAGTGAGCCAGTGTTGCCCAAATCAGTTTCGAAAACAGCCAGAATGCGGCCCGCGAACAAATTGAAAACCGTTTTTGAAAGCGCGCGCCGATGCAACAACGATTGTTATAATAAAATGTACAATTGTACATAGTGCCATCTATGTTTAGGAGGATAAACTACACATACTCAACCTAAAACCTAAAGCCAAACGTTATCTGGCTTGTTCCATGAAATTCTATCGCGCAAAAACACAGATGACGCTATTTGAACATTCTGGAAAGAACTCGAGAAATCACAATCCGTATATAAGCCGTGGTCGATTGAATTCAGTCGTTCAGTGTTAAGTGTTATGAGTCAGTTGCGATAGAGTTTCGACTTGAGTTGCTCACTTATTGTTACAACACTTAACAGTACTTATTATAATTTATTTCGGATACAGTTTTTAACATGTGTCTTTCAAAACCAAGGTGGAGTAAGAGGAAACTTGTAGATGAGCATCGTATCTTTCAAGAAAAGTGGGAATTAGAGTTTTTTTGCTGTGAAGTGAAAGAAAAAATTATTTGTTTGATTTGTAATAGTACAGTCGGTGTCCCAAAATTATATAATATAAAACGTCACTATGGTATTCATAAACCTATATTTGACAAGTATACAGGCATGGTCAGAAACGAAAAGTTAAATAAGTTAAAATTACGGTTGAAAGATCAGTAGCTTATGTTTACACGTCCAAAGCAAGAAAATGAATCTGTCCTTCAAGCGAGCTACGTACTGTCGGAGTTGATCGCGAAACACTCAAAACCATTTCTTGAAGGTGAATTTATAAAAGAGTGCCTTGTAAAGGCCGCGGAAATTGTAAGTCCCGGGAGCGTGAAGGCATTTCAAAATGTATCTTTGTCCCGGAATACTGTCACTGAAAGAGTTACTAAGTTGGCTGCCAATATAAGTGATAAGATAAAAAAAAACAGACTCTTTCATTGCATTTTCTATTGCCTGTGACGAAACTACGGATGTGTGTGGTGTGGCGCAACTCGCTGTTTTTCTTCGTGCGGTTGTTACAGATATCAATGTGAAGAATTACTGGAAACAGTACCATTGTATGATACAACAACTAGGAAGGATATTTTCAATGCTGTTTATAGACTTCTGCAGAAGTACAATTTAGATTTATCAAAACTGTGTTCCGTTGCAACAGACGGAGCTCCTTCAATGACTGGAGTAAAAAATTGCTTCGTTAAATTATTACAGACAAAGATCAGAGAAACGGGCAGTGACAAATCAGATTTTCATCATATTCATTGTATAATCCACCAAGAAGTTTTATGCTCAAAAGTGATTTAGTTGGAAAGGGTTTTAAAGTCAGTGAAAAAAATTATAAACTTCATAAAGTCACGAGGCCTTAATCAGCGACAGTTTTCTGCATTTTTACGTGATTTAGAAAGTGAGTACACTGGTTTACTATATTATGCAGAGGTGCGATGGCTTTCGTGTTCTATGGTACTGGACCGGTTTTGGAAATTCAAAGAAGAAATACGCGTTTTCATGGAAACAAAAGGAGAAGATGTCAGCTTATTATGCGATGCACCTTTTTTACAAGATCTTTCATTTATGGTAGATATCACAAAACACTTGTCTGACTTAAATACGAAACTGCAAGGACCACGTCAAGTTATTACAGATACGCATGATCATGTGAAAGTTTTCAAGTGTAAGATGATGCTGTGGAAAAACAGCAGAGGATAATCTGTCACAAGTGTCCCAATATCATACAAAATATATTCAGAGAAAATGAGAAGCCTTCTGGCAAAATTTGAGAAGCGTTTTCAGGATTTTAAGACCCAAGAAAACAATTTTTCTCTATTTACTGGTCTTTTCACTATCGATATTGATAAAGTTCCCCCTCACTTGCAAATAGAAGTAATTGAGATCCAGTATCAAACCCATTTAAAACAAAAATTTGATAGTGTTGGTACATTCGAATTTTATAAGTACTTGCCTGTTCAATACCAAGAAATGAAAAAATTTGTCTGTAAAATCCTGTCAATGTTTGGAAGTACCTATAAGTATGAACAACTATTTTCTTTGATGAAAGGTAACAAATCTCCCGCAAGATCGCGATTGACGGACGCACACTGGACGCAGTTTAAAAAGTTACTTGCGCCGATAAATTCGCGCCACAAATAGACAATTTAATTAAAGACAAAAGATGTCAAATATCTGGCAAAAGAATTTAATGTTTGTAGTTTTTTGTAATGTCTTTTTTATTGGAAATTTAATAAACAGGCTTGTCCTATAATTCTTTCACTTCATCTTTTCTCAAGATTTTCGGTAGTTTGTCTTCTTTAAGATAAGGTTTTGTGGCCCACCAGTGACTTAGAGTTTGACATGGCTGCTCTAGATTATACACTATATGGTTTTACTGTCATTGTTGAAATAGTGGAATTTAAATTAAGAGATCATGGTTTTTGATAAGATCGTGCCAACTTGTAATTACCATCCAACGTTTCGCCTTCGATTGAACTAGACATCTTCGGAGATATTATCTTCAGAGATATATATGTCCATGAGATCTGAACACTGAAGGAGCTTAGAGAGATTCAGGCGGGCTTTTATACCCGACTGGTGCTTGAAACCCGTATCTTTATTGAATTCTTTTTATGCTTAAAATTTCAATATATTCTCCAATTTTTTCCTGAAACCAATGCTAGAACCTTGGTTTCATTTACATTTATAATGTGGCCAGTGTTATGCTGGTGTTCAGCTACAGCAGATTGAACAATTTGTTTCTTTTTAATTCATCGTTCATGTTCCTTAAGTCTAGTTGATATTAAGCGTCCTGTGTTTCCTACATACACTTCTCCACAGAAGTAAAGAATTTCAATATACTTCTTCTGTTTGAAAAGGCACAATATCTTTCGTGGATCGCAAGCATTATGTATTGATGATTGTGCGTATGTGAGACCGCTGAAGTAATCGTCCTATTTTGTCTATGGTGCCGTGTATGTAGGGAAGAAAGACACTACCTAACGGGGGCTCATTTTCATTCTCCTTTCGCGGAGTTGGATGACTATATCTTTTAATTGAACGAGTAATATCTTCAGTGCAATCGCCACTCCTTCTCAGAGCTTCGGTCAGTTTCGATGTTTTCGATGATCGAAATGGCTCTAAATACTAGTGACTTAATACTGATTTCTTTTGTGCTGCATGGTGGTGGGAATTTGCATTTAAGTATCTATTTGTATGCATCGGTTTTCTATACACAGAATGTCCTAATGTGCCATTTTCCTTCATTTCAACACTTACATCTAGGAAAGGAATCGTTTATTATCCTGTCCATAAGGCCAAACAACAAAAGTATCATATACATATCTGAACCAGTGTTTTGGTTGAAGTGGAGCGAATGTTAGAGAACTCTGCACATTTCGTGGAAAAACTTAAGTCAATCCAGTTGAATCCCGAAGTTATTTTGGTCAGTTTCAATGTGGGATCACTATAAACAAATGTTCCTGTCAACGACTCAGTTTCCATTATATCAGACATACTGGATCATGATAATCCTGATTAGAACTTAATTGACGTAGTGGAAGCTTATCTTACATCTACTTATATCATTTTCATCATTCAAGGAACTTTTTATGAGAAACGTCAGGGGCAGCAATGGGATCTCCTCTATCTCCTGCGGTAGCGAATATCTTTATGGAAGCCTTTGAGGATATTGCTCTAACATCCGCTCTACTTAAAAGAAAACACTGGTTCATATATGTAGACCATACTTTTGTTCTTTGGCCGCATGGACAGAACAATCTCCTCATATTTCTGGTCCACCTTAATCAACAATATCAAGTTCACAATAAAAATTGAATCTAATAGAACGATTCTCTTTCTAGATGTATGTGTTCAAAGGAAGGAAAATGACACATTAGTACATTCTGTGTATAGAAAACCGAGGCATACAAATAGATACTTAAATACAAATTCCCACCACCATCCAGCACAAAAGAAATCCGTTATTAACTCACTAGTACAGTGCGGGACACGAAAGAAAACCGGATACGCACTTCACATAATTAAAAAATGTAACTATGCTTAATGAACCTTTATCTATCTTTATGAACAATTTTACAAAATATATAAAAAAAAACTAAGCCATTTTTGAGGTTGACGGCTATGATGCTAATGGTTCGATTACTTCTAAATCGTCGTCTTCCTCTGAAAATGATGAGGTTTCGTCGTCACTACTTGAAGATCCCAGTGTGATAACTAAATCATCAATAACCGTTTCAATTTTGCCATCTACTTCCCAGTATTTATGTTCAATAGAACGAACATGTTTAACATACGATTTCCAATTTTCAGCCGATATTGATTCAATCGCTTCTAATATTATTTTATTTAAATCTTAACTGAAAGTTCGCCGGTGTTGCGCTCTCGAATATATTTTTTACTCCTGCCCATGCAAGTTCAATAGGGTTGAGGTCGCACATGTATGGAGGCAGCCTTAAAGGTGTATGACCGAGGTTACGTAAAAGACCGTCAATTTTATACTTTTTTTCTCTAGGCTTGTTGGCTGATATTACTTCATATAATTGATAATTTCTTCATATTGGATCACTTACAGGACTCATATGAGCTTTTGTAGAGTATTTAGTTGGCACTTTTTCTTCTACGTGAGAATGATAAGACGCATTATCCAATACCACGACTGATTTGGGAGGAATGTTAGGTAGAAGCTTCTCGAGCAACTACTTTTCAAAATTATCTCTATTCATCTGACCATAATAGTCTCCAGTTGTTAGTCCCGAGCGAAAAACTAAAGCAACACCTAAAACAAATTCGTTGTCTGAACCAGCATGAACTATAATAAAACGACTACTAGAGCGGATTCCCTGAACAACACCTGTAACACTTTCACTTTGCCAGCATTTGTTCACTGTCCCAGGTTTCGTCTAGATACACAATATTGCGTCCTTCTTGCCTATATTGCCTTACAGTTGATAGATATTTCACCCGCCAGTGAAACATATTTGGTCTCTCAATGAACAATTTTCGTTTATTTTGGCACTTGCGCCAAACAAAACCATTTGATCGTAAAAGCCGATTTAAGGTTTTATACCCGTACGGAAAATCTATTTTGTTCTTTACAGCACGAAGTAGGGGTTTGCAGGTCGGAACCTTCTTCAAGTTTATATAAAAATTCCTCTATTGTTCGTCGAATTGCTTGAAAATCACGATCGTCAATTTTATCTTTTTATGATAATCGGGGTCTTTTTTAACCAGAAGATTTTAAAGGTGAATTAGAACATGAGCGATCATTATGTTCTCTTTGAATTTTTCTTACACTACTTTCCGAAACACCAGTATAAAATGCAGCGCGTTCTGTTCGATTTTGAATTGGAATAGTCAAACTATTATTTTCAGCTTTTCTAGTACAGGCCTTTATAACGCTCGCAATAACTTCACGTGCACCGCTTCGAATTGTTTTTCCTCTTTTGCTCGCCATCCTTATCTCGAAATAATAATTCAAATTTAACGCATTTATATAGAAATGAAAACAAATGCTCGAAATATATAGGCGCCACTGGAAATAGCTAGAACCTTCTAGCGGCAAGTGCATGGAGACTCTAGGCACATCCCAATTACAAGGGGACCAGTGCGAAATTTACTAAATTCTCGATTAATTTTCCGTACCATTTAGCTGGCGCACTTTATAGGTGAGGCGGCAAACTATTACAACAAATAAAATAACATGAAATTTATTAACGTATACAAATTTTACTTTTCCGCTTGCTTAAAACTATGAACCTTTATTTTAAGGACCGCCCGGTTTTCTTTCGTGTCCCGCACTTTATTTAGGGCCATTTCGATTTCTTATCAAGATTCTCTAAAAGCTCTGAAAGGGAATGGCTATTGCATTGAAGATATTACGCGTTCAATTAGAAGATATATCTGCCAAAAAGAGAACAATAACGAGCCATCGTTAGGTAGTGTTGTTCTTCTCTATATACATGGCACCACAGACAAAATAGGACATCATCTGCAATACACATAAGAAGATTGGACAATGCTTGCGCTCCCCGAGAGAGGGAGGTATATTAAATTCCTTGCTCCTGTGTAGAAGTGTATGTGGGAGAAACAAGACGCTCAATATCAACTAGACTTAAGGAACATGTATGTATTAAAAAGAAACAAATTATTCAATCTGCTGTAGCTGAACACCAGCATAACACTGGCCATATTATAAATGTAAAGGAAGCCGAGGTTCTAACATCGGTTCCAGGGTTTTATAAACAAAAAACTAGAAAATCTATTGAAAATAAAATTTGATTTTTATTATGTAGTTAATAATATTTGGAAGCAATAGCAAGTTATTATAAACGTTAGTGGCTGTTACTTGATGGAATTCCATTACACAAATTAAAATACTAATATATTAATTAGAAAATTCCATATAAGGAATTTTTACACGGCACGTTTCGCCAACACTGTAGCTTCGTGTGGTGTACACTACATACTAATTTCAAAAAGTACTCTACATTTGATATTAACAACGTCTGTCTAGCATATGGTCCCTTATATAAATTATATAACCTAATTATCCTAAGGTACAAATGCTGGATTTTTTTAACTACCATAACTTTAAATCTAGTAACAATATTTTGAATTTTAGAAAATGTTGAGTAAAGGAGAAAGTTAAGATCTATTTGGTTGTTAAGTAATAAATGTGTATCTTTTAGACGGTTTATTTTAATACTTTTCAATAGATTTAAATTAGGGCCTTAAAATCGTCGTTAAATACGTGATCCTCCATGATCATACGGCTTGCTAACGTGGAGTTTTTGGACCTTATCGCAATTCGGTATTAGGCGACATTTTGGTCCATCAAATCTGTGCCACCCATTGCGTTATTATATTTCCTAATAACATTTGGACGAGGAACTTGAATCACTTTTTTCCACTCTGTAAAAATCTCTTTACAAATAATGGGTTCAATTCCGTAGCAAGTCGATGCTACAGTAACTATATTATTATAAATCCATCGAACCAATATAATGCCATTTTTATAGTCCAATGTATAAAACAGCTCAATCCTAAATTTCTTTTTTTAACCCTTTTTTTAACAGAAAACGGAATCTCTTTAGGCAAATGATTACCCCGATAGTTTTAATTGCCCAAATGCTAATATCTCTCATATCACACGAAGTAATATTGGGCTTGTAAATAGATTATCAATGAACTAATTGTATGGCAATTTTCTTTTACTGACTCGGAGATTTTTGGTATAGGTCAATGTTAATTAGATATCTCCTTGATATTCAACGGCTACATTTACATTTACTAATTACATTTAAAATCGGAAGGGACTGGGCTTCCCCCTAATAAACTGTTTGCAGTTATACCTGCCAAAGTATTGTACCATGGTTTCATTATAATTTATTTCCTGTTCGGGTATAAAATATTCTAAAAATGTATTCTTCAGTTTGTTCAACAAAGATCGGATTATTTTTATCATCAATTTTATCTCGGGTATTGTTGACGGCCAAATACAAAAATTGCATTATTTGCTCAAGTCTGTTTTTCGCATTTAATTTTGTATCACTTCATCTCCCATTTCAGGTTTAGGATCCCAATAATATCTTCTTGAAGGTTTTACGTCATATCCTCTCAAAATGAGAATAGCCAAAGCACATTTTATCTCCACATAAGTAAAATTGGGATTAGATGAACTTATAAAACGAGCATATTCTCTAGTCTCTTTGAAAATATATTGATGATATCATCCCCCCAAAAGATTTCAAAAACCTCCACAGGAGGGCAATCTGTAAATTATGAAAATCTGGAGGGCCAAATTTTCTTTCAGGGTTCTGAAGGTCGCCAAAAATCCAGTCAAACTGTACTTGTTTTTCTTAAGGATCCTCTGTGCAGAACCATTATTTGGCGCCGTCCCGTTACTTATAAACGTATTATTTGCAGTTATTATGGCGTCCGGATGGCCTATCGATATCTCCATCGATTTCTTCGTCGCCAGAATTCTCATCAGTCACTAACTAACTTCAGAAGGCCCCTTGGAGAGTAAAACCTCGCCTAAAACAATTCAAAATTACGACCTCTCCAAAGCCTACAACAGACGCTATCTATTATATAGTACCCACACTTTTCCAAAAATATATCAGGTCGTTGTACGAAGTTAGCGTTACACATGTTTAACATTAGGTTATTAAGGGTTTTAATAGAATATCTCATTTTGCACAAAAATAAAATTATAAATTCAGGGTGACTAAAGTATTATAGTCAACCTTTGACTAAAATACCTAAAATTAAAATAGGTAGCAGGTACCTTGCTGGCAAGCTGGATATATAATTATTTTTAAAAAAATTAAATTTAAATATTTCAAAAACGACTGTAAAACTGCATAAGGTATATTATACAAAATGCCTATAGTATTTTCAAAACCAAGATACGTTTTAGGAAAAATGTTTTTGTTTCGCTAATATGCATCTTGGTTTTAAATTTACTATAGAACTAGAACTTTTCGTAGAATCCAAAAATACAATCTTTCATTATATACCATTTTAATTTGACGAATGGTTGTTTCGCTGATAATATCTATGAATTTAACCATTCACATTTGGCATTTTCTTCCATCTTTATGTAGCAAGAATTTTTAAGAACTGTTCACTTTTATATGGGTATCCCTGTACAAAGTTCGAACTTCAGAATTTAACGATTTATTGAAAATGATATAGAGATTAAGGTTTCATGGCTTCATTTAGTTAAGAAACCAAGTTTAATCTATTTCTTTTTTCAGAACCCAATTTTACCACCAGTTCTTAATTTTTTGCAATACCTGGTCCACAATCGCAAATCCATCCGTCTTCCTTTTCGATAGGATACAATAGCTCATTCTCATTACAAAGCTCTGGAGCATATAAGGGTATCCGTTCCTAAAATACAAAATAAATAATTACCTGTTATTAAAAAATCGTTTACCTCTTGTAAAAATATTATTTCAGAGATTTTTGCCTTTCCAAAATAGTTATTTAAAAATTGATTTCTGGGCTATTTTCAAAACTCTACCATTAAGAAAGCGTAAACGAGTGAAATTTTAGAGGGTTCTTTAGCAATGGCTTTCAAAAATACTTATCTACAAAGCAGTTTCTGGATTTTACAAAGTTCTTTTCACTTTAACTGAGGTGAAGGCGAACGAAATGTGTTTTTTCTTTTCTTACAATATTTCTTTTAATAAATGAGTTTTTAAAATGACACTTTTGTCGAATCTTTCAAGTTATCCAAAAGCTGGTTTCCGAATATTTCGAAATTCCATTTTTAAGGGTGTAAAAAACGTGAAATAATAATTTACTTTTTTAACAATAACTTTACAACTAAATAAGATTTTACGATAGTTCTTTCGTCAATTGCAATGGCTTTAAAAAATAATTGTTTAAAAATCAATTTCTAATTTTATGAAATTATGCCTTTAAAGGCTTCAGATATGCTTCTGCCTTTTCTGTAAGATGTCTTTATTTAAATGAAATTTAAAGACGATTCCTTCGTCAAATGCTTTTAAAGTCCTTTAAATTTTCTATATTGTTCACGATCTAGAGTGTTAAAACAATGAAATACTGATGCTCTTTTTTACAATATTTCTTTACCTACCTAAATGAGATTTTAGGACGAATGTTTCGTTAAAAGCTTTGAAAAATCATTATCTAGACCATCCCTAAGATGGTAAAAATTAGAAAAAAATGTTTCTACGTTTTCTTAAATATGTTTTAAACTAAATGACTTCTTAATTCGATTTTGGGGCTAAACACTATTTAAGCAGCTACTAAAGAACTTGCAACTTTTATCCGTTAGTTTTTACGGTGTGTATCTAGTAGAATTTCGGTGTGTTTAAAAAAACATTTTCTTGAAAAATAAATTGCTCTGTCCTTCGGCTTTTGCATAAACGTGCTTATGGCATCACAGATTAAGGAAATCCTGAGTTTTTTCATTGCACGACGAAAGAAATACATTTCTACTTCCTTTATGAGCGGAATGTATTGTAAGCGTGAAAAAATATCATCCTCTCAGATGCTTGCAGATTTTTGCGTTTTAAGGTTCTTGGAGCCCGAAAAACATGTTTTAGGAGAAATATAACTTTGAAGATAACCTTTGGGCAAAATCATTAATCTGGGTAATATGCTCGAGACGCAGACGCCCGCAAACGCATAAAAAAGTATGCTTTTTAATGAAGATAAAGAAGATTCAAGGGGAGACTCCATTGGTGGAGTTAGTATGGACTCTTGCGTTTCTTTTCGCATGGTTAATTTTATGTTAGCTGTTCTAGAAATTACGGAGAGAAACGAAAAATTGAAGTTATAAATATATTATATTATCACATTTATTTTAATTATTCATCCACTCTTCATTCCTCCACTTAGATTTCTACGTGAAAAGAAGTGCACGGGCTCAGCTATTTTTTCATAAAATAGTATTGTAAAAGTGTTTTATCAATGTATTTTAATGTGATAAAAATGCAGTTATCTACATCATTTCACTTATATAATTAACTACCCGTAACAAATTAATTCATCACAGGAAACGTATGACACTTTTTGTGACATGATTTAGCGGTCGCATCATAATAAATTATGGAGTATAATTTTATGTATTGTAGTTTAATATTACTTACATAATATATTAATAACAAAAATAGTATTGCTTAGAAACTCAAACGCTTAAAATGGGCTTTTTACAGTTAACACTAACTATCTGTATTTTATTGGTAAGAAATTAATTTTGTTTTCGTTGCACAATAAAACTGAATAGGCATTTTATTCGTTATTAATTTTTTAGGTACTTGCCACAAATATTTCTGCTCAATGTAAGTAATTTAATTTCTATACGCACTACTTCTTTTTTTGTTTTGAACCAAATGTAGCCTTAAGTACTAATTCACCTTTTTAATACTTCTCTTTTACGAGGGAAGTAAAAATCATATATGCTGTAGTGAAACCTGCTCCTGGAATAATTTTACCAAATATCTGTAATCTGAACATTTTATTTTTCAAAATACCATTAGCACATTTTTTTAAATAAAAATAAGATAAGATAATTTCAAAATAATCCAACTTTCCCTATGTAAAAGTTAAATCTTTATTCTTTGAAAACCATAGTATATTTATCCACTTGGATTAATGGCAAGGTAGAGCTACTGAACCATTTTCTTGAAAAATAAATTGCTCTGTCCTTAGGGTTTTGCATAAACGTGCTTATGGCATCACAGATTAAGGAAATCCTGAGTTTTTTCATTGCATGACGAAAGAAATACATTTCTACTTCCTTCATGAGCGGAATGTATTGTAAGCGTGAAAAAATATCATCCTCCCAGATACTTGCAGATCTTTGCGTTTTAAGGTTCTTGGAGCCCGAAAAACATGTTCTTCTATGTCCCTAGGGTCTGTCGGTCTCTCCGTACGCGGCATAGCTCAAAAACTATTTATCTAATTTACTTCAAATCTGGCTCAAAAATCAAGGGTTATAATGTGGGTAACATGGTAACATTTTGATAAATATTCAAAATGGAGGCCAAATGAAATGTTAAAAAAATCATAATTAAAAAACATAAGTATTAAATGTGATGTAAGGATAAACTGATAAAGTTTTGGTATTAAGCTCTGATGGAGGAACAAGATGGCGGCACATTGAAATGTTACAAAATCAGTGTCAAAAATGACACATTCAATTGACTTGAAATTTTGCGTAGAAACCAAGTGTGGCTGAGAGTTAAACTGTATGTACAAACAAAATGGGGGCTCAATAAATTGTTTATATATTCGGTAAAATTCCATTTTTTTTTTCTGCAGAAAAAAAACAACGTAATAAAGTTATTAAATTAAAAATATTAAAAATTTAAATTAAAAAAAGGAAAACAAATAAAAACAAAATTAAATGTGGTATACTGGGTGGTTTTATTTGAGTAATTATGGCATGTAAAGGAATATGTGTATGTATGTATGTCCGATCTGGATGATTTAAAAATATTTACAGATCTAAATGAATGTTAGATATATAGATATATGAATCGAATTTTTAATTGCATATGTATTGCATATATTTTTTTTTGCATAAACTATTTAAGCAAACGGTGAATTTCAGCTTGATAAATAACATAAAAACGCACCATATAGTAAGTACTTAGCTACTTAAGTAAAAAATAGGTAAATCCCCCCTTGTAATGAAACTTTCTCTGTTTCAAGCTAAGTAGAATTTATTACATGGGAAGGGACTGCAAATATTTTAACACAGGAAAGTACGGGTCACTTAAAGCAAAAAATTCTTATGTCACTATGTAATTTAAGAAATGTCCTAAGTATTTTTTAATTTTATTATCCAAAACTATTAATTATATTATTATTAATTCAAAAGTTTATGTTTAAAATGGTCGCAATATTAAAAAGTATTTAAACATTGAATGGTACTTATTTAAAAACATACAATCCGGCAACCCGGAATAAATTTTACTGGCCGCGCAAATTTTTTTTGCTACTGTAAAAGAACAAAAACTATTTTATTTGTACCTACTTATTCGGACTCTGAGATATGTGATATAGCGATATTCTTGTCTAGATATCTGCAACAATTTAAGCAAAATATTTTTAGATCAAAAAATGATAACATATTATTTGTATGCAAATGAGAAACAGAAAATATTAGTATACCATGTAATTTGTAAAAAAAATTGATGCGTCGCTGCGTAGCCGTGCATGTAGTTTTCGTTACTGTATAAGTTTGTGGAGTAATTTATTACGAGGGAAGTTCCAGGGTAAAAGCCCATTTACACATTTTTTAATTTTGTAAAAACTGGACGTTTTTGTCAAAATGTTTTAACAATGTTGTAAATATAGCGTTTTCTATTAGCCAATCGGAAAAAAAATGAATTTAGATCAACAATGTCAGCAGAAGGATTAAATGATTTATGTATACTGTTCATCAAAAACGATATGACACGATCGAACTTAAATTATCAAAAAAAGAAGGAAGTTCAGTTTGACGTTTGTATATTTTTTATGGAAAATTCAAGATATTACTTATAGCAGAAATATTTAAAAAATGGCGGATTGGTGCCGGTGCAAATATATTTTGCGTCCACCATATCATCAAGAAAAATCATAGTAAAATCGGTTTTCTTACGGTTTTAGGGGTTTTTAATGACACCAAGTTCAATTTTACTCATCTTTTTTTAAATTTGGCAATTTCTATAATATTAATACAGTGATTGTGGCAAAATTTCATTTCATTTCATTAGCTCCTTATTTATTTTATTATAAACCTCAAGCATTTTGACTTAGGTTTAGACTTTAAAATTTAAAACTTTGTATAAATAGAACTAAAAAGGATGAAATATTTTTTTATAAAAAAATAGAATCGGCTTAAAAAAAGGCAATAAAAAGTAAAAAAATAATATTTTATTTAACATTCAAAAGTTGATTTACGAAGTCGGTGTCAAATTATGAAGACCGTACCTATTTAATGTTGTATCTATTTAGACACTCAATATATAGAGGTCTGTTTGTATTTAGGTAATTAAGAATTAGTTTGACGCCGACTCCACATATGAAATTTTCAATAAAATATTAGTTCTTCCTTTTTAGTGCTTTTTTTGAAGTCAGTTCTATTTTTTTATAAAAAATTTTATTTTGTGTAAGAAATTTGTATTTAAAGCGCCGCTTCACCTACATTTTCCAATCAATTTACTGGCCCCTGGCGAGGCACCACTGGCATGCTTTAGTGTTTCTTAGGTGATGTATTGGACTCAGTTTTAGTGGAAAACGAAAAAATTACTTTTTTTTCTTTTAGCAATAGAAGCCGCTCCACTAAGGCCCCTCGTCCACGGAGCAACTAGTTTCTGACTGATTAAATAATTTCATCACTTGCCAGTTTGTTGCGCGTCCCTGCATGTAAATTCCAATCATATCTCGTACACGGACGTACCAGTCACGAATCGGTAACATACTTGTAAGAGATTAGTCGCCAAGAGACTGGCACTGTCGGTCGCCGAGTGATTTTTTGTTTTAGTTTCCGTTTCACAATCAAAATAAAAACAGTCAAAAATATAAACAGGAACGTTGTAATAAACTATCGGTAGTATACTAATATTTTTCTGATTACTTTCGCGTCGCTACGTTTACGAGAACTGAGTATCCAACTGTTTTGTTACTACGGTATTTAAACAGTTTCGTCAGAAACCAGCCGCTCCGTGGACGAAGGGTCAAATTCTTTTGGGCAAAAAATACCAGAAACGATACTTTAAAACAAAACCAAAGAAAAGATTGTGTTGTTAATAGGTTCGACTCGTTGCGGGGCGATACCGTCTCTTGGGCAAATAATCAAGTGGGCATTGATAAAAATTAATGAATACTGTGGATGAAATATTCGTCAATTCGTTGATTCACCAATTCGTTCATACATATGAATTGACGAATCTAATGTTTTGCAGACTAATGAATCAATTAACTTCTGAGTCAAACAGATTTGCAGAACAGAAGTATTTTACTTTGACTAACTAGCAACATGCTAAAATTGTACCTTTCAGAACTTAGTCTAGTAGTGACATTCCCTGTTTTCTTAGTATCCTACAACAGTGCCACCCTTCCAAAAGATAAAAACTATATTTAACAATATTTGCTTACGTTGTTTTAAGACATCTAAAATCTAATGGAAAAAGCACTATGTACAATACAGCGCCTCTTAACAAAGGGTCAGTGTCGATTTTCTTGCACTTAGCATTTTGTGGCATACTTAATCGTAGCTTTTAACAGGCTGGTCAAAAACCTTATCCCCGATTCCATAATTATATACATTGATTACTTTTTTTTTTGAAAACCAAATGGGAATGATGTCTCTTATTTTCGTACATATACATTCATGGCATGCTTCCAACCACTAGCAGTTTCAACTGGTTTTATGTATTATTGCATTTTTTTACAACATCACAGTTAAATATGCCTCTGACTCAATATACCTCCAAATATAGTAGAGTGAGGAGCATAGACCTTATCAAATTTAACAACACTTCTGTCAAATGGTTTGTGAAGGTGTTGCTAATTTCGTTTTCATATTAAATCCTTCTTTTTTTTTTTGGAAGCCCGAAAAACACTGCTCACTTTTAGACCCACTACCAAAAACTGGTAATACTTCCCATGGACGGTCCATCAGAATACGCAGTAAAATCACCACTTTAAATTGTTCGTGTCGCCGTTTAATCGAAATATTCGCTAGCACGCAACAAGATTAGGCGAGGAGATGCCGAAACTGCAAATTAGGTTTATTTGTTTAGAATTATTTGTATGCGTCATTCATTTCGGAGGTACAAGACTACTGCACTGGCAACACTGGTCGTGAATTTGATCAGAGCTACGCGAACATCCTTCAATGGATCCCTACTATAGGGAATACAATGCAAAGTTGGGATCCACTTAGGGTTATTTATTTAAGATTGGATAGATCGTCTATACGGACTGTTATCTGTCTGCACAGTTTTTTTACAGATACTTCTATAACTTTACTCTAATAAGCTGATTTAAATAATGTGCCTTTGTCGAACATATTTTTTTTCAGCTAAAATCATTGGCGGCTCCTCCGGTCTCTATGGTCAACGACCCCCCAATACATTCTTTTCCAAACAAACAAATAAATAAAATAATAAATAATTTTATGTTGATTATTAATTAAACAATTCATTTTTTTTAATTTAGAAATTCCCTCTATTATTCTAAGCGTATAAACTCGTTGACCGTTCACTTAACTCCGCGAAACACCATCGATGCCTGGCACCAGGGTTGCCAAAATGCCAGTAATTACTGGCTTTTGCCAGTAAAAAATATGCTTGCCAGTAATTTTGCCAGTATTGTTTCTTTGCCAGTAATTTGCCAGTATTTCATAAATCTACAATTTTTATGTTAAGAACATTATATTTCTCATCAAAATGTATATTCGATTCTGGGCTTCATTCCTAGGTCAACGTTCAACTGTTAATCTGGAAGAGTTTTCGATTGGTAGGGTTAGTGAGTGTTAGTGCGCACTGAATGTATTTCTGTCTCTGTTTAAGGACATTAGTTAATAAAGGGTGGAGATACTCTCAGTGCGCACCAATTATACCAATCGAAAACGCTTGATTGTTGACAATCACAATTTAATCCGCGGTTCTTAGCTTGGTTCGTAGCATATCTTGTACTTTTTGTGTTCTATCGTTATCGTTCTATCCTGTGATTCCCGTGTCCGGCTGTTTCAGTTTGTTTGACGCTTCTGCCTATTTTTTATTTAACAACAATCCGTGTTAACAATATTTAACAAAGTGTATAGTTTTTTGTGAAGAATCTAGAGGGTGTATTGATAATCAGTATGGATAAGTGGCTTATAAAACTAGAAAAACCATTAAAGGTAAGTAATAGTTGGTAGTTTTTTGTATAGTTTTTATACAGTGACGGCGCGACGTTAGGGCTTTTTTAGTCTTTCTTTATTAAACCATTCCATTTAATTTTGTATTAACCAAAAAGCAAGAAAAAAAATTGAAAATCTGCATTTTGGCTATTAACCATTTATATTTAAAAATATTGTCAAAAAATATGAATTTCATAAACTTATATTAACCCTTTAATAACCCCCATTCGCACCGTCATCGTTATACCAGGTTTACCCTAAACAAAGCTTTGAATGTGACATTAGTTGTTATGTGTCACATTCAAAACTACGTTTAACTTAAACCTGGATTAAAGTATGACGGACGGTGCAAATGGGGGTAAAAGTCCCATATGTAATTTATAGGATTGTTTTACTATCTCAGGAATTCCAGTTCTAAACAGTTTTAGAACTGTTTCACATGCTCTGTATTATTAAAAACATGAATTTTATAATCCTGCTCATGTGAAACGGTTCTAGCTAGAGTTCCGATTTCCGATGTTCCGAAAGAAAGAAAACAGAAAACAAAATACAAACCTTCATTGGCCTGATAGCCACCAGAGGGTGTCGGTACTAAAGCGCGAATTCATATTTGAATTTTAATCAGAGAATTACTACAATATTTTTGTTTTTTTTAGCAATCGGAAAAAACTGAGACGGTGGTTACATCGCAAAATATTTGTAGTGGAGGAAAAAGTTCCACCGATCAAGATTCAGGCATTATTAATATAAACATCGCAGAAAAGGATAACCAGCTGCAAATACCTAATGAAAATGACAGCATTGGTGAAGAAGCTGACGAGATCAGATACTTGGTGTCGGTAATATTTAAACTGATTAATATTATGTTTAAAATATTTAGTTATAAGTATTTTTTCAGGATACTTCTTCATCACAGTTGTGTGAGTCTCTTGACGAGTCGGTCGACAGTACTGAAGCGAGACCTGCCAAAAGAAAGAAAGCCTTGAAAACTAGGACTCATAAATTTAGTAAAAAATGGCTCGAGATTGATAATTTTAAAGGTTGGCTTGCAGAGTCTCCCAGAAATAAAAAGGAAGATTCGATTGAGTATGCGCTGTGCAAGGTATGCGATATTAAAATATATCCCAATAAAGCCGATCTTCTGAGACATGAAAAAACTGAAAAACATGCCAATTTAGTTAGGGCCGTGGGCCAAACACGAAGATTGGATCATATAGTTAATCAGTCCCATTTTTTAAAAGTCAGATTTGCTGAATTAAAACTTGCTGGAGCAATAGCCGAATGCAATTTACCATTTTCTTTTATGGACACCTTAAGTCCTTTATGTGGTCAGAAATATTCTGATAGCAAAGTGGCAAAAGACTTTTTATGTAAAAGATCCAAAACAACTTCAATCATTAAAGAAAATCTGGGAAAGCACTTTCAACAAGAGTTGTTTTCAGTTCTGAGAAATCCGGGTGATTTTTTCTCGCTCATTATGGACGAGACGACCGATGTTGGGACTATTAAACAGTGTGGATTTACAGTTATTTTTTTCTGTAAAACTAAAAATAAAGTTTTGACTAGGTTTTTTGATTTGGTAGAGGTTGTTTTAGGAGACGCTAGTGGCCTCTATGAATGTTTAAAAAAATGTTTATCTGATAAAAAAATTCCTTTGACAAATTTAGTGGGTTTTGCTTCAGACACTACCAATGTCATGGTGGGAAATTTTAATTCCGTATTTTCCCATCTTAAATCCGAAATACCCAATATAGCTCTAATCAGATGCTCTTGCCACATGATCATTTATGTGCAAGCAAAGCCTGTTTAGAGTTACCTCGTAGAGTGGAGGATGTTGTTTGTAACATAGGGGCGCACTTTAGTCGTAGCTTTTCTAGACAAATTAAATTTAAAGAATTTCAAATATTTTTTGAAAGTGAAATTCGAAAAATACTTTTACCCAGCCAAACCAGATGGCTCTCATTGGAGCAGTGTTGCACCAGAATTTTGGACCAATATGTTCCGCTGACTGAATACTTCAGAGAACTATGCTTTGAGGACCCCTCAATCACAAATGACCAAATATTGGAAACTGTTACTAATAAGTACACAAAAATATATTTGGAATTTATGGCATATGTCTTGAATTTGATAAATAATTTTAACACTATGTTTCAATCCGAAACACCACTTTTGTATAAATTAAAACCAGAGGTAGAAAAATTAATGGTTCATCTTTGCAGCAATTTTATAGAAAAAAAATATATAGAAAAAAATATCCTAAAGTTTGATTTTAAAGACCCGAGAAACTTTGTGCCTCTCGAAAAAATATATTTAGGAATATCAGCATATGAATCAATAAAGGCAATGAAAACTGATATAAATTTTGACAAAAAAAGAAATGACGACATTTTTAACGTCATGTTTAAAATTTTATTTGAAGCTTTTAAGTGAAATTAAAAGCCGTTTTACTTTTGATGACGAGCTATTTAATCTCATTTCAGTAATAGAACCCAAAGTTGCGACAAACTATGATATTAAAACTTTATTTCCAATTTTGCAACGCTTTCCGATATTAAAAGATTTTGTCACTCCTCAAGAAGTGGATAATGAGTGGCGAGACCACGCATTGCTAGATTTTGATAGCTTAGATATAAGTGTCGATTTACCTGCCGAACAATACTGGTTCAAAATATTTCAGTTGAAAAATGCCGCCAATAATGAGTTATTTAAAAACTTAAAAGTAGTCATTTCTTTTTTGTTAATTTTACCATTTTCGAACGCCAGTGTAGAACGTTTATTTAGCGACTTAAATAACTTGAAAACAGATAATCGAAATCGTTTAAAGACTGACACTGTAGTTGCATTGTTAGCAACAAAAGATGGAATAAAAAATCGAGGTGGATGTTTAAAGTTCCAACCTGATAGTAAAATGCTACAAAGCTCTATCTGGAAAAAATAATTAAATAGGGATAAGCCATCGCCCTTTCTAAATTCCATTTCCAAAATTTAAGTTTGTGGTTCAAACGTTAATGTTTTGTTTGATTTTGATTTATTGTTTAAAATATATTTATTATATGTTTATTTTGATTTATATGTTCCGATTATTCTCATATAATATGTACTCATAGTTCCTAAGATTTAACCAAAAATGCATGCCTCATAATAAAAATGTTATATGTTTATGTATTTATTAGTAGTTTCTTAGTATCTGTTTGGGTTTGTATACTGTTATAATAAACCTTTTTTACAAATTAATTTGTTTGTTATCCTTTGTTGCATGTATATTGTATGCCAATATTATGGCTAATACAATCGAGAGAGTGAATACCTTAGTCCTTGGAATACCTTATCCCAAACATTATTTTTAGTCAATTTCAAAGGGTTTTGGTGATGGTTGACAGGTAAACAATAAAATAATTGGCAAATGTCAACCAATTGAATGGCAAATCAAATTAAAACAATTGTTTATCTGCCATAAACAAAAACGCTTGAAACTAATTATCCTTAAAGCAAAACATTTTAATTCTCACATTTTCACTAAAATACTTGAGGCATAACCGTAGCCACATCCAAATTGTGCTGGTCTAGCCTTAACTTAACCTAGTTTTTATTTTATCTACACATATATAAAATCTTTTTTATCTAAATTTAAAGTAATTTTATATGTATTATTGATTGAAAGTATTGAAAAAATATTTTTTTTTGTCCTGGACAATTCCTATACTATAAACTTTTAACATGCTATATTGCGAGTAATTAAAAATATTTTGCCAGTAATTGCCAGCCTTTTGATTTCATTTTGACAGTAATTTCCTAGTGAAGCGTTGGCAACCCTGCCTGGCACCCAGTTTCGTTTCGTAAGCATCAATCACGGCTGGCGGCCCGCGTTGGCCTCATGGTTATAAACGAAGTCGAGTTTTTCCCGAGTGTTCCCGATCAAATACGCATAGGGGCACATAGGTAATATACGGCTTACTTTGGCAAAGTTTGGGTCCAAAGCCGCGCCGCGGGAACTTAAATATGTTTATGTTAATGAACTGCAGTTGATGCGTTTAATGTGGATCGTGTGATAGGTTGTGGTTACGATTGCGTATTTTTATAGATTTTATTTTCAAGACTTTACATATTGTTTTGCTGATTTTGTGGTTTAAATAAATGTTTTAAAGAAAGGTAGCCACAGGGTTTTAGAATATTAAGACTTTAAAAGCCGTTTCCAATTATTTTGACGAGCTGGACTTTGAGAAACGGTTCAAATTTAAGACCAGTAGTCGACCTTTGCCGAAATTTAAAATTCAGCAAGCAAGTAAAGACAAAAACAAAGTAAACCGTTATTTTCGAAAAAATGTGTAGGATTTATATGCCTGGACATGCGGTTGCGAAGTGAAAATAGCATTTTTTTATTGTTTCGTGTGTCTCATTTTTTCAGATGACTCTTTGTGGTGTATATATATTGACCCCCCTGAAATGTTGACCACGAGCCGCCACTGGCTAAAATAAGACCCATACAGTCATCACAGTTCTGCTAGAAAAACGAGGGACTTAACAATTTCCACTCTCAATTTGCCTTTATGTAAACTTTCATTCAATTTATGTTCCGATGGTAACAAACTAAAAGTTAAATTCTTAGACTTCAATGTTTGTAAGCAAATAATAAAGTACATTTTATTATAACAAAACTAATTAATATCGTGTAGCTGAGAACTCAGCAATATATTTCTTTTGTTGTTTTGAAGAACTAAAGTGAAAGCTACCAAAAAAAACCAACAAAAATATAGTTTTTTTATGTATTAACTTTCTTTTAATAAAATATTTGTGGATTGTAGCCTTAACTGATCTTCAAAATGCAGCACAAAATGCAGCCGAACAATTCACGCAATGGACAAATCAAGCTGCAAATTTAGCAACCAGTTTTGTGCAAGAAATAGCTAATTGTAAGTTAGTATGTCATGTCAATTTTCATCACCTGAATAAAATTTAAGTCTGACGCCCAGAGGCGATTTCAAATTAGTAATTTTGACATGCATTTATCCAGTTTAACTGGAAATGAAACCATCTTTGGATTTTAAATGATAACTCCCAGATTTTTAGCTTTTAGCAAACAGAAGCAGTTGAGGTAAATGTTTTAACAATAAAAAATTGTGAAAAGCATTGGCGGAAATACTCGTCTTTTTTCCGATTATGCATAATTAATAACGAATTACATAACATTTGAAAACGAATCAAAAAATTATTCAAAAACGGTGAATCATGTCAAATTTCTTCTTTCTTTTTCTATATAAAACATTTTGTTCAACTATACAGGGTAGCCCAAGGGGATAAAGCAGGACACTGAAAATGAAAAAAAAAAATTTTAAAAACGAAAAACCCGTCAAATTTGTTTTATCATTTTCTGTATAAAAACATTCTTTCCACTATACAGGGTCACCCCTTGAAGATGAAACAACCCCCCCTAAAAATAAGAAAAATATGTATTTCAACAGCGTTTATTTTTTTTAACAAACAAGGGAAAACGACTAATTTTAAATAAATATATTTTTACCCCAGATACAGGGTAGCTCTAAGATTACAAAGCAGTCTTCAAAAATGAATATATATATATATATATATATATATATATATATATATATATATATATATATATATATATATGTAGTTAATTAAAAAAATAGATTTTTTCTTTTTTTGCATATGAAACATTTTGTTATATAAGGTTACACTAAGGGTATAAAAAAAAAGAAACAAAATTATTTTTTTTAACAGTGGAAGCGTTTTTTTGTGTATGTAATTTTTTTGAGTACACAGGGTAGCCCTAGGAGAGTAATACAGCTTTTTAGAAAACGAAGAAACACGTCAAAATTAGAGAAACTTTAAAAAACCATTGACATACATACTTCTAAGGGGAAGTACAATTTTGGCCAAAACATATTTTTATTTGTATTCTGATAATGCATAAAATTATTAAATGGCTTCCTGTACCAAAATAACTAGCAGCTTCTATTTTATCACATAATTATTTAATTATAGGCAGCAATGCAAGGAAAATTTAAATCATAATGGGCTAAGAGATAAATAATAACAAGACCAAAATGCTACTGTTATAATTCTACAATTTTTTATTCAAATAAAATATTAATACAACTCCGGGTGATTTTATTTGTAAATTCAAAGATAGCACACTTTCGGTTTTTAACTGCGTGTAGTAGTGCGGCAAATCAAGTAATTTGGTTTTAAAAACAAATAGGCTCAAACATAAAACAAATTCAGCAAGTAATTCTTATAGTTTCAGTCAGTTATTTAGGTCTGCATGATACCAAAACAAAAGGAAATTGTTACAATTTTATAGACAAAGCGAAATTTACCTTAAAACAAAAAAATAAAACAATGAAAAACAAAATATTAATCGAAAAAAAATCATATTTTTCGATAGGTCAATGCAAATACATAAACTGTAAAAATAACATGCGTTAGGGCATAAGATTGCCGTAAAGCGGTTAATGAATCCAGGTGACCTTAACAAAAGGAAATAAACAATACATATGCGAGGTGAATACTTTCGATGACATTGAAATTAAAATTACGCTACCTTAAACTCTCTTTTGTTATCGTTATACAATAAGTGAAGTTAAACAAAAAGTGTACTGAGCTATTATAGTAATTAGAGTGCATTGAAAAAAAGAAAATACATAACATTGCTCTAATATGTAACAAAAAAAATTATGTTATGGACTACTTAATCCGAGAGGCAAGAATATCTTTTCTACACTTTAATAAAATTTTAAAAGTTCGTTAAAAAAATACTTTATTTTAAACCTTTTAATTGTTATAAACTTTGTAATATCTAAAAGTTAGGTTTTATATTAAATATAAATAATAAAAAAGTAATAATACAATGTGTTGTAAGTTTCTTTATTTTTATGAAACAACTGTCTAATATTTTTTACAAGAATTTCCTTTCTAGACTTAAATATCTGATAGTATATCCTAATAACGTTTAAATTTATGATGAATAAAATAAGTCAAATTGTGTACTACTATATTATTATTTTATAAATAACCAATTCCTAAACCTTAATTACCTAAACCAAACAATGGGATATCATAGTTACACATGAATAACTTAGTAATAATGGGAACTTTGAAACAGGCTGAGAGATCTGAGAAGGCCTTTTTCCCATATTGGAATCAATCTACAATATTTTTGACTTCTAGAAAATTAAGAGACTTTTAAGAGTGTTTAATGTATAGATTTTGAACTTTGAAAACATATTAACAAGTGCATTTTGATCCTCTAACAATTAATTTTGATTTTAAATGAGTGCTTAAGAATAACTTTACTTTCAGGTTCACTTAATCCATCTGGCTAGAACAAATTGAGGGAAATGATTATTTGTGTACTAACTTTTAATAAATAATTCAACGTACTTTTATTGTTTTATTTTCTACAAAACCACACACTGCATACAAGTATAGTAAAAATAATAAATATAGTGCACATTTCACTTATAATCAAGCCATAGGTAATGTTCAATAGAAAAAAATAAACAGTATGTATTTTTTTGTTTAATAGTTAGACTTGGGGGTCATGAAAAACAATGCCGCGGATAGCCAAAAGATAGTGAAATAATTGTGATATTGAATGTAAAAGTGTAAAAAAAATACTCTCATATTTCTGTATATATTCCGTTCATTAACAGCTTTTTGGAACAAATCGATTGTCTATTTTCAAATAACAAATATGTGTTGTCCTCTTTTGTATGTTTGCTGCCTATGACAGAATAGATCAGTCAGATATTAATACGGTTAAGCATGACCTGACTTCTTTAAATAGTGATATTTTTGAAAACGAACGTATATTAGTTTCATTATAAAATATGTGGCAAAAAGAGTGCTCACAAAAAAGCCAAACCACAACTTCTGCAATCGAAGCCTTATCGGACTGTAATAATATATCCATACACATTTGTTCTTTTAAAAATATTTTCGACACTACCCGTATCTATATCAACTACAGAGAGATTTCACTCAAGCCCAAAAAAAAATCGTGCCTAAGTGATATGCACTAAAACAGGTTGGTGTGGTTAGCACTAATAAATGTGCACTTTTAATATACTTTTAACCTAGAACATGTAGAAACATTTGCAAAAAAAGTTAAAAAATTAAAGTTAACTATTAATTAATTAAAATTATAATATATAAAATGCTAAAGTTTTGCTTTCGAGTAGATTCTTTTTGTAGTTTATGCTAAGTTTATTATAATCCTATAGCAGTGGTCGCCAACCCGTCGATCGCGAGCTACCGGTAGCTCGCGAAGACATTTCTGGTAGCTCACAACATATCTTGTAAAAATCATAGAAGCGTCCAAAAATGTTGAAAAAAAATCACAAGCAGCGGCAACACTGCGTTGAGTGCTCTGGACAGCTACTAAAATTGACCAGAGCGCCAGTATCGCGTGAATGTTTGAGAACACAAAAAAGATCTAGATTGCTTTGAACGCGATAAATGCGCATGTCGGGCATACAACGCATTCAGTTTGAATGAGCAATAAAATAGATAATGGAAAGCAGTAGTAAGAAAGTAAAGACATACAATATTCATTCGGAATGGGAAGAACATTATTTTTTTTACAGAAGTTAAAGGTAAAAATGCATATTTATTATGTAATACCTGTGTTTCGGTTGCTAAAAAAGGAAATATCATAAAAGTGTACATCCGAATTTTGAAAAATATTCCCCGTTACATGCTGTTAGCGGAAAGGAAAAATTAAAACAATTAAAGAACCAGTTAATTCGACAACAGTCAATTGATAAAACAGGAGTTTTTAGAAGCTGCAGATTCCTTATTTTCCAACTTTAAAAATAAAGACGAGATAGTTTCAGCAATAAAATCTATGCAACTTTCTGCTAGTACAGTGATAAGACGAGTGGAAGTAATGTGCCAGGATATTTTTTTACAGTTAAAAACTGACTTAGATAACTGTGTTTATTTCTCTCTTCAACGGGATGAATCAAAAGAAGTTTGAAGTTTATTCCACTAAAAGGATATACCACTGGACAGGAATTGTTTTCTCATTTAAATAATTTTATATCTTTTGAGAAAATTCCAATTACAAAATTGGTAGGCTTGACAACTGATGGGGCTCCAGCTATGGTGGGTTGTGATAAACGTCTGGTAGCATTTTGTCGTGAAGATGAACACTTTCCACAATTTATGTGTTACAATTGTATTATTCATCAGCAAGCAATATGTGGAAATGTTTAAAACTAAACAACTTAATTAAATTGGTAGTAAAAATTGTAAAAAAGATTAGAGTTCTCGAATTACAAAGATTATTCAAAATCTTAGCCGATGAAATTGATTGTCAGTACGGGTATCTACTTCTTCACTCTGAAGTGCGATAGTTAAGTAGAGGACGAGTGATAACACGTTTTAATGGAACCATAGTTCATCTGTCTTAGTTCAATTTTTTAAACAACGCTACGAACCGATTCAGGAACTGGAAAATTCAATTTGATTTAGAGATTTTGGGTTTCTTGTAGACAGACCAGATTAATGAACTGAATTTGCAACTTCAGGGAAGAGATAAAGAACTGGCGGAAATGATTTCCGATATAAGTGCATTCATAAAAAAACTTGAGTTTTGGAAACGAACCCTAATAAACCGTGTTGCATTTCAAAGTGATTTAGTATTGAAATCGTTAGTTTCAAGTACAAAATGTATCTCGCCTATAGTAAATAAAGACAAATATTCAGTTCTAAAAGTGAAAGAGTTATTTACTTCCACCTATTTATACAAATCTTCTTTTTTTTATTATTAAGAATAAATACTGCACTCGCCTTACAGATGAACATCTGGATAATTGTGTTCGAATGGCTGAATCAAATTACACTGTACATATCAAAAAAATTATCGATGAGTCTAAGTGTTAACCTTCTCATTGAATACACTCATTTTTTATCACATGTTCTTGTTTAAAATTTTAATTATATTGTTTTGTTGACGTTTATTAAGTCGTATGTGATATGCCATTATGGTTATAGGAAAATTTTGTTTGTTTTTTAGGAATACATTATTATTAGTTAAGTACATAAAAGCATGTACTTATGTCAAATTCAATTGTGCATTATTTCTTTTAGGCTGGTTTAAACGCTGGTTACAAGTAGGTGGCTCACGGTTTATTTCTAAATTATCAAAGTAGCTCAACACCTTGAAAAGGTTGGCGACCACTGTCTTATAGTTTGCATCTTTGTTTAATTTGTCTATATATATATATATAAGTATGTCCGTTATATCTATTTCTTTGGTTCAAAATTTCATTCGTTTTATAGGATTAGTTTTTATTGATATCCGGCATATAGATTTTCAGCCCTTCTGATAAAAATCCTGGGTGTGCTACTAGAGGGTCGTGCTTATATCGGAGGTGGTAAAATTTTAAATGTTTTTCATGACCCCCCAAATCTAACTAGTACACAAAAATATTACAGTGTTTAATATTTTCCATTCACATGATTTTTTTACCCACCGACTGGAATGTTACGTTGATTTGAATATATTAATAACTAATTATATTTTCAAAAACTGCAAAGCAAAGCAAAAATATTAATTTAATTATGTCTTCTTTGCACAATTATAATGTACTTACTCCAGAGTCTTCTCTATTGAGCCTTTGTATTTTTACACTAGGAAAAGCATTAACTCCAAATATAACAGCTAATAGTAAAATGTTTTTCATGTCTTCGATTTTCTGACTTTTGAAATTACATATAATTTCAATTTTATGACAAATTGTTGTGTAAATGCTCAGGGAATTCCAAACTAGAGTAGTTGTTGAATATACCTAGAAAATAAATATATCTTATTTTATAAATTTAGTTGATACCAGCTGATTGTGATTCCTTTAAAAGTGAATAAGCTGACAATATAAATTACTATTCCTTTTTGTGAAGAGATAAGGTTGGATAAGAATAGGGCTGCCACCTTTTGAGAAAAGTTAATTCGGAAATTTATTAACAACCAAAAAAAAAGGTCCTCAGTTTACTTTAGACGTATTTGCAACTATTTACACTGAAACTGACCAGCGATACGAAACGTCATAGCGCGGATTGTTTTGTTTGATTATGTTGACAAATACTTAAACATTTTTTGAAGTTTATATCTTTCCGAAAGCGTTACTCAGGAGATATTCTCGTTAAAACAGGAGCCCTGAAATAGACTAGCAAAATCCAGAGAGGTAGCAGCTCTAGATAAGAATCGTTTATGTTTTTGGTAGCACGATCTCAAGCCAAGTTAATTTTCTGCTTCTGAGTATTAACCAACTTTAGAATTAAATATAAACAAAATGTAAGGGAAGCGTTCGGATAAAAAAGATCACAATAAAATAATTGTTTTACCTTCTTCTCTCGTAAGAGTATTGTAATCGTGAAAAAAACATCCTCCGAGATTTTCACAGTTCTTTGCGTTTTAAGATTGTCGTTCTGTTTGTGCGTGGCATAGCACGCTATGTTAGCCGCCTATCCGATTAACTTCAAATTTTGAAAATGAAAACATTTATGTAAAAATTCAATATGGCGGAAGAAAATGGCAGCCTCAGAGAATGTTATAAAAAGTGTGTACGAAAATTAAATCGGATATTGGAATAAACTGGTAAAATTCTGGAGTGAAGCCATTAGGACGGAACAAAGTGGTCGCCAAATGTAATGTTTAAATAATCAGAACCAAAAAACTGCTTATCCAAGTGAGTTGAAATATTGCACAAAGATCAACTAGCAAAATTTTACTGGATATTCTGTTCGGAAAAACAAAATAGTGGCCTATATAATGTTCCGATATTCCATAAAATTCCATTTTCTGGAATAAAACCTTCTTTTTAAGGAGTAAAATATTAAATGACAAATTTTATCTTTGTGGCCTATGTAAATAAAGTTATATACAGATAATACATTGAATCCATATAGTTACTAATAACATAAAACATAAAACATTAAAATAACAAACTAAATATAATTTCTAGGATTTGTAGACACTTCTCACCAAATAACTATTTTTTTTTAATTTGCATTTTCCAACATTTTCCTCCCTACTCTTTTTAAAAAATTTAAATTGTTTTTGCTTTCCTAAAAATAACTTGAAAAAAAATAATGACAATTTTGATTTCCTGGTTGTCAGTTTATTCAGGGGTGTACTAGTTAAAACTGTCTGATCCTATCGTATCATAAAAGTATTTGAGTTTCTTTCCAAAATATTGGGGAAGTGTAGGTTTTGGGAAAAAAACTGGAAAGACCTAAAATTATCTCATTGAAGTTACTGGATTTGTCAATGTATAGAAACTCATATTCAAGAGGAAGACCGTTCAAATGAAAAATGTGGCTATCTAGGGGAGGACATCGCACTTCATGTTAAATGTTTTTTTTTAATTATTATATATACTTATAAATATTATATATACTTATAATTATTATATATACTTATAAAGTGTTTCTATTCTACCTTTCACTGTTTTATTTTTTGTAACCTTCCAAGCCTTTTGTTTTTCTGTATGATTTCTAGAGACCAGTTTGTAAAATATAAGAACTTTGACAATTATTTCTTGTGTTTCTTTTTTAATTTTACTATTTGTTTTTCTAGCAAAACCAAATAAATACGTCAATTTCGAACAAAATTAAATAAATCAATTTTGTTTATTTCTCGGATGAAAATACATGTAAAGCTTCGACTTCTAGAAAAAGCTTTGTTATTATACTCTAGAAAATATTAATAAACAACTAAATATAATATTTAGGCCCTTTTGGGCCATACAAAAATCGAGTTTTCTTAAAAAATCGATATATTCGGTTTTGTTGAAGAACTTCTCAGAATTAAAGTTAAATTTAGCTGAATTAAATAAATTTAAGGGGACTTATGAAACTCACAAAAAGGCGATTTTTCTCAAAAAATTGAAAGAAAGAAAGAAATATAGTTTTCACTCTTTGGGCCAAAAACCAAGTTATGATGTTCTTGTCGAAATATTTTTTGTGCCGAAGTTAAACAATTTGGATAAATAATATTTACTTTGTTTTGGCTTTCAAGTTGCCAAATTTTTTTCTGCGCGTTTCTAAGTGTCACAAATTTTTTCTATGCAGTTTAATTTGCGCTAATTGAAGTTAAAAAAAGTGTTAGGAAAATTTAAATCAGATGTACAATTCATTATAAAATATTAAAACTACTTATTGTTTAATTTAACTCGTGTTCGTAATTGCTATTATAAACTATTAAAGGCATTTTGTTGGTGTTTTAATTACACTTACTAAACATCCCAAAACAGTAACTTTGATAGAAAGCATTGTTTACAAAACATTACAAAAATAAAAGCGTTAGAACTATTAATCAAAAGAGTCCTTAAACTGTGTACTTACCAGTGCTAATATACTAAATACACGCAAAATATTACTCTACACTTACAATAAGGTGTTAATATTACTGGTTGTTTATTTTATTCTCTTGTTTTTGGCTTTATTCTGCATAAGAAGATAATCTAGAACCACTAAGAAATGCACCAAAACAAGTTCTCCATGGGCGTCTTTCTGGTCATTAAATAAATGTGCTGGTCAGTACAGAGGTGGCTTAAATACTTTTATTTCCATCTAAATACAGCTAAATAATTCTGTAATATTTTGCAAATATCTCTTGAAATAGCCACTGCAGAATGGCCAATAATGTTGGGAGAAGAAAATAATGCCTACTTTTTATTTTTGGTATTAATATTTCAGAGCTTTTTAAAGGGAATAAAAAATTTGTGGTAGGAAAATATTTAAGACCTCAGTCCAAATTACTCTAGGTTTGAGAACTATACTTACACATGATTTGACTTGGGATGACCTTCAAATTATTATCAAGTACGGGAATCCCCAGAGGATAAATGACGGGTTTGTGACAAAAACTCATAATGAGCAAACATTGGGAACAGAATTGAGCCCTCTCCATCAGTCAGTGACATCAAATGCTTAGAAATTGCTGATTCAATTACTAAGAAAGTATATTATTCTACATATGGTAACCTGCCCAGGGAATTACTAGCGGCAATTAAGCAAGCAATCATCAAGAGCAAACTCTTTGATTAACAGGGTTAAAATGGGAGGAAAATGTCCGAACAATCAAAACCTCTGACAAAAGTCCCAACACTAACAACCCTGGTCTTTTAAACAATCGGAGTGTAATTGTATTAGACCCAGGGAAAAAATAAGTGCCACGATAAACCGTGAACATGACATTAGGGTGTCCAGTACAATGAAAATATGACATTAAGAATTGCTACAACTGTTTTAGCTGATATAAACAACATTATATTCAATTTAAACATCAAAAGTGTACCTGGTTTCTGTATCAAACATTGTCGTTGAAAACTCTTTAGAAAATATTTACCCCAAGCAACTTTGAATTTTGGCTACTTTTTCGATAGCCGGACTTATGCTAAAGTAATCCTGAATAAATACAAGAGGGGAATCCTACCAGTCCCAGAAAACTACAGGCCAATTAGCATTCTTTGAAATATGTATAGAGAAAGTCGTCATAAAAATTGTTCTTGTCTGAGTAACTTTGTGGAAGAACGGTTTGGGTTTATGTACCACAAACCAAACTAACAAATTAACAGACCGAGGAACGTTAGCATACGGCTTCAGGTCGAGATTTTACTGGATATTAGCCAGTAATGTAGCTACACCCCCTATTTATCCATCAAAATGCGGGGGGATATAGGATTATGCAAAACTATGAATGATTTTTTTAGTCATCTTAGGGATCTCTTTGTCAAAAACTGCGGGAAAGAGGGAAGCAAATATTTAGTTACGCAACTGGTATTAGCAAAGCATTTGATAAAGTCTGGTGCAAAGTGCCTTTCTCGACTTAGTCAAACCAGGATTTCCTAGCTATCCAAAACAAGTTTATTTAAGTAATTTTTATTTATCGTATTTACGTATGTCCTTTAATAACAAATCCTAAAAAGAGAACCTTTTTGCCGAAGGGGAATGGCTGCTCTGTCCAAAAAAATATATAGGTTATTGTATCTGGGTTACAAACACATATGTGGATATAAGAAAAATGGATGTTACAAGATATGCCGCTAAAACTAAAGGCGTATTTTTCTTTAAGTCTTGCGAGGCATTTCCTGAAAATTATGTAAAAATATCAGATACTAATGTTTCCAGATCAGACAAGGTGAGATATCGTTTATGACAGGAGACTAAACTGAACCGCCAACACGGATCATTTGACTCAAAAGGCAAACGGAAAATTACGAACTCTGATTCAAAATTAAAAAAGCCTCGAAAAAACCAAACTAAACCCTAAACCGCCATTTTTAAAGTATTGGTCGCTTGCCAAAAATACGTCTAAAGCAAAAGTTGAGCTTTTTTCAAAACAATTCGCCGCAATTATGAGTAAGGCAATGGAGAAGTATATCAATAATGATTTTTTGAATTACATTGAAAGGTATAAATTTATACACGACAGGCAATACAGCTTCCACCACCAAAGATCCGCAGCAGATCTTACCTTCGTAACGCACAACTGGAATAAGTCTATCGAATTCCACGGAGAAGCCCACAATATTGCCCTGGACATATCCAAAGCATTTGATGAAGTCTGGCACGACAAACTTCGTAACAAACTTCCTGCCTCCGGTCTTTCTCCAAAACTTTGTAGTTGGATTGCCAGGTTTCTTTCCAACAGAAGTATTTCTGTAGTGGTTGACTGTCATTCATCAAAGTTTCCCCAAATCAACGCAGGCGTTCCACAGGGTTCAGTGCTGGTACCAACCCTATTACTCCTACACATCAATAACCTGCTTTCTTCTACCAGCAAGCCTATTCACAGCTGTGCTGACGATAGCACACTTCACTCCAATATACAATTTCCCAAACCTGTCTCCAAGACTGAAATTGACAATAGGCGTAGAGTAATAACTTTATCCCTAACCGAGGACCTCATTAAAATCGTAGAATGGGGAGCAAAGAAGATTGTCCAGTTTAACGCCACTAAGACACAATCTTGTTTACTACCTCACAAACCATCTCCCAGTACTCACACCATTCAAACGAATAATCAAATGCTTGAAGCCAAAGATTCCTTTAGCCTAGTCGGTAAAAATTTTCCGAAAGTTCTTGGCTGGGATGATCACATCACCTCGGAATTCGAAATACTATTCTTCGGCCAACCTGTTTACCCTTTACACTTCGCAAATTAAACCCTGACTTAAGTATTGCGCGCACATATGTTGAGCAGCCTCTCCTTCAATCTTTAATATCTCTGCCCAGAGAAGAGCTAATCGTCATATTGATGATCTAAACCTCACAAAGAAGCGTGCAACACTAGAGCATCGTCGATATGTCTCTGATTTAAAGATGCTATATCATCCATTATATCCTCCTTAGTCACTCCTGCCAGGGAGACACGAGCATCGAACCACACGCTTCCCTACAGAGTCCAACTGCAAAGACCAAGGACCTCCCATTTCGCTCGCTCTTTTATTCCCAGAGTGTGCAGATTATGGAATGTGTTACCTGTAAATGTCTTTCCTTCTTCTCCTAATCTGCAAGACTTTAAATCTCGCATCAATAAACTTTCCCTGTCTTTATTTAAAGCAAACACAGTACCTAGTACTAAGGCCTTTCTGGTCTGCTCATAGATAAAAAAAATTGCCTATTTTTAATTCTCCTCGGTATAAAAGCTAGTAGCGGTATTGAGTTTCTTCTCTCTTATAAAAAATGGTAGTGCCCGAGAAAATTCGACAGAAGAAAAGGATCTGGCTGAAAGGCCATGCCAAAAACGTAAGAACCTTAGGAACGTTAACGAAAATAAACATTATCATAATACAGCGTAGTCAAGAAAAAAGCAGAATTTCTTATTTTTCAACTCAGCCAACATGAAATTAGAATCTGCAAAGTAGCTCAAGGCTTTCGCCAATTTGAAATTTGAATAATTAGTTATTGTAATTTTTTATAAATAGTTAAAAAGCAACAAGGAAACCGCTTCGAAATTAGCTGGAATTGACTGACAATCTGACAATCTTAAAAATATGGTTGACACTCGTTTAATTTTTTATTTCATACTAGAAAGTAATAAATCTACTTACCCTGTATTGATTTGCGGCCGGTAAATCGAACATTACAGCATCTAATACCGCAATGTGATGCCTAGCAACACTATCATATTGTGTTTTACGAAGCAATTATTTGTCGGGTTTGACTTTGACATTTTCTCACATAAAAATATAAGAAATGAATAAATATTTGGTTTTATTTATTTGACAATGGCAAGCAAAATTCAATCATAATTAGCTACGGAAAACAATGGCTATAATATGGTTAAAATGATACAATTGTTTAGATTGATAACTAAAATTTCTTAAATTTTAATAAATACAATTTTTATTAATTTTGATAGAGATTATAAAAATATTATACGATACACGTCCGTTAGGTGTTATTACAGTACTGGTTTATAGATCTACGTTGCCTCATCTGTAAAACAACTCGTAGTGTAATAAGTCACCGAGGACATATCTCGTAAATTACTGTTACTTTGACATAGCTATGATAATTTAATGATTGCAGGGTGAACTAAATTAAATGCTAATTTTATCCCTTTTTAAACTGTAAGAAAGCGTCCATATTCTCTAAGAGACCAAGTTTCAAATGATTAAACTAGAAATAAGACACAAAGTCTCGGTCTCAGTCAAAAAGAGTATAATGCGGTTACACGTGTTTCGCCTTTTCAGGCATCATCAGACCTGCAATTAATATAACAATCAAAAACTATCACTATAAATATACAAAATTCAAACAGACCTTCGGCATTAACTAAAATCACAAGAACAAATCAAACAACTATAACGTCACATATTAAAATACACACTGAGATGAGGTTAAGAAACTAAGGTATTGACACGCGCAGATAAAAGTTGAATCAAATAAAAGACAAAAAAATATATAAATAAAAAATATAAAAAAAGGTTATGGATATACCCAGGAATTGAACCCGAGCCTACGGCGTGACACACCGAGATACTGACCACCACTCTACCAGCAGGTCCAATGAGAAGTTTATACATTATCTTCCTGACGATTAATATTAGTACCAAGATTATTAAAAATTAGTTGAGGTTCGAAATTGAAGACATCATTAACACAATGTAAAACTGGGCTTCTTTTAGCCCTTGTAATTTCCATCTTCTCTAACAAATCCAGTTTTTTACTCTTTGGACACTCGTGTAGTATCTTTACATTGTTTGGTATCGAGAAATGGTGTCCAGTTGTTAGCAAGTGGTTAGCAAAAGCCGACGTTGTCTCAGTGATATCAGTGTTTTTATATTTATCGAAAAGGCTAAAATGTTCCCGGACCCTAGTGGAAATCCTTCTCCCTGATTGTCCGATATATACAGCAGAACAATCTCCACAGCCTAATGAGTACACCCCTGATTTTGAGAGATGTTCAGTCTTATCTTTGGTCATTACTAGATGTCTCTTAAGTGAGTTCACTGTTTTAAAAGCAATTGAGACATCTAAATGTTTAAAAAACTTCGCCACCTGCATTGAAATATTACCAAAAAATTTTAAACGTTTGAAGCATTTTTTAAGTGTTGGTTTAGAGTGAATAATATTAAAAGAAAGTTTGTATTTATTGAAAAACTTAAAATAAAGTCTATTGATGGAGTGGATAGGAAAACCGTTGTTGAAAGCAATTTGTTTTATAATCTGCAATTCCTGATTGAAAGCTTCCCTGGAAAGAGGTATTTTGAACAACCGATAGAAAAGTGAGTTGAAGGCTGCAAACTTGTGTGAGGAGAAATGGAACTAAATTGAATAACGTTATCTGTACACGATTGTTTTCTGTATATTTCAAGTTCTATTTTGGTATTGTTCCTGATTAACATTAAATCTAAGAAAGGTAATCTACCCTCATTCTCCATCTCTAGAGTAAAATCTACTTTGTTATGAAGGGAGTTAACAAAATTTAAAAAATCTGTCAACTCCTGATTGTTTCCTTTCCACACGATACATATATCATCTACGTACCTCTTGTAAGCTAATAGATGGTTGGCAAAACGGCTTTTCATAATCTTTGCCTCCAAATCACTCATAAAAATCTCACTAAGAAAAGGGGAAAGGCCAAAGGAACCCATCGCTAGACCCGTTAACTGTCTAAAAAATAAGCGATTAAATTTGAAAACATTTTGGTTCAGTACGGTGGAGAGCAGAGAAACGAGATTCTCCTTTACTAGTGCTGGTAGGGCAGTTTTGTCTAATAAACTCTTTACCAATTTAATGCATTCGTTGGGGGGTATGCTGGGGAACAAATTTTTTACATCTAAGGAAATTAATATTGCATCATGCGGAATGTCAACATTTTTGAGGTACTGCGCCAAATCTACCGAATTTTTTGTGGAGTAAGTATTCTGAAAACCCGTAACCTCTCTCAAAACTTTATTTAATCACGAAGACAAACGGTAACAGGGTGAGTCAACAAAAGACACCACGGGTCTGATAGGGTTTCCCTCCTTATGTACCTTAGGTAAACCGTAGAGCAAAGGCGTTCTAGGATTCATAGGATACAAATTATATTTCGAGGTTTTAAAATATTCCAGAGTTACCAACGTTTGATTAAGAACACCTTTAACCTTTACAAAGAATGAATTTGTGGGGTCCCTATTGATACTCTGGAACTCACCAGAGTCCAGGAAGTCTACAACCTTCTGCACGTAATCAGCTCTTTTCATAACCACCAAACAAGAGCCTTTATCTGCTTTGGTGACGATCAGGTCGTGGAATTTTATTTTATTCTTCAATGAATCAAGATCCGGTTTTCTAAAATTATACTGTTTTTTGTTAGAGAAGCCGGAATTTAAAAAATTAATTAATAAAATTATTATTAATTAAGTTTTGCTCTTAGAATATTCTTGTTAGCTATGTCAGTACTCTGAATGATGTTCTCAGCCTCAACCGCAAGTGTCTCTTTCACGCCGGAGGCTCGGGTTCAATTCCTGGGTATATCAATAACCTTTTTTTATATTTTTTATTTATATATTTTTTTGTCTTTTATTTGATTCAACTTTTATCTGCGCGTGTCAATACCTTAGTTTCTTAACCTCATCTCAGTGTGTATTTTAACATGTGACGTTTTTGATTGTTATATTAATTGTAGGTCTGATGATGCCTGAAAAGGCGAAACACGTGTAACCGCATTATACTCTTTTTGACTGAGACCGAGACTTTGTGTCTTATTTCTAGTTTAGTCATTTGAAACTTCGTCTCTTAGAGAATATGGACGCTTTCTTACAGTTTGAAAATGCCAGTCAGGCGAAGCTCGTCCAACTTTACCGGAAAAACTTAATTTTGCGGAAGAATTTGCTGCTTAAAATTTGGTTTTTCCAACAATGTTTATTTTTCAAGTTGACTCCAAGATTCGTCAACATTAGATGTAATGGTCACACCAGATCCTCCGAAGCCGCATTGAAAAATGCAAGAATCGTATGGTTGAAGGAAGAGATTAAGAGTCACTATAGTAATTTAAATTCGGCTAACTCTCGACTGAAGTACTTATTTTTTACTTTAACATCTATGTATCATTTTTTAGAGTTTATTGTTCTGGATTCGATGTTTAGAGATGGTAGTGCCACTTTTCGCAGATTGGGTAAGAAAATTCATAAACTTAAATGCAATCAAAGATCCTTTTTACAGTCAAATAATATTAACGAATATAGGCAAAATCTTGCAAATCCCCATTTAAATTTTCATGTACGTTGTTTAAACTTAACAGATGTTGTTTTTACTTCACAAGAAGAAAAATTATTAAACCACAACCTAAAATACAATCTATCGCATGATATAGATTTGAGAACAAAAGAGACACTTGCGGTTGAGGCTGAGAACATCATTCAGAATACTGACATAGCTAACAAGAATATTCTAAGAGCAAAACTTATTAATTTTTTAAATTCCGGCTTCTCGAACAAAAAACAGTGTAATTTTAGAAAAACTGATCTTGATTCATTGAAGAATAAAATAAAATTCCACAACCTGATCGTCACCAAAGCAGATAAAGGCTCTTGTTTGGTGGTTATGAAAAGAGCTGATTACGTGCAGAAGGTTGTAGACTTCCTGGACTCTGGTGAGTTCCAGAGTATCAATAGGGACCCCACAAATTCATTCTTTGTGAAGGTTAAAGGTGTTCTTGATCAAACGTTGGTAACTTTGGAATATTTTAAAACCTCGAAATATAATTTGTATCCTGTGAATCCTAGAACGCCTTTGCTCTACGGTTTACCTAAGGTACTGTTACCGTTTGTCTTCGTGACTAAATAAAGTTTTGAGAGAGGTTACGGGTTTTCAGAATACTTACTCCACAAAAAATTCGGTAGATTTGGCGCAGTACCTCAAAAATGTTGACATTCCGCATGATGCAATATTAATTTCCTTAGATGTAAAAAATTTGTTCCCCAGCATACCCCCCACGAATGCATTAAATTGGTAAAGAGTTTATTAGACAAAACTGCCCTACCAGCACTACTAAAGGAGAATCTCGTTTCTCTGCTCTCCACCGTACTGAACCAAATTTTTTTCAAATTATTTTTTAGACAGTTAACGGGTCTAGCGATGGGTTCCTGCCTTTCCCCTTTTCTTAGTGAGATTTTTATGAGTGATTTGGAGGCAAAGATTATGAAAAGCCGTTTTGCCAACCATCTATTAGCTTACAAGAGGTACGTAGATGATATATGTATCGTGTGGAAAGGAAACAATCAGGAGTTGAACGATCTTTTAAATTTTGTTAACTCCCTTCATAACAAAATAGATTTTACTCTAGAGATGGAGAATGAGGGTAGATTACCTTTCTTAGATTTAATGTTATTCAGGAACAATACCAAAATAGAATTTGAAATATACAGAAAACAATCGTCTACAGATAACGTTATTCAATTTAGTTCCATTTCTCCTCACTCACACAAGTTTGCAGCCTTCAACTCATTTTTCTATCGGTTGTTCAAAATACCTCTTTCCAGGGAAGCTTTCAATCAGGAATTGCAGATTATAAAACAAATTGCTTTCAACAACGGTTTTCCTATCCACTCCATCAATAGACTTTATTTTAAGTTTTTCAATAAATACAAACTTTAATATTATTCACTCTAAACCAACACTTAAAAAATGCTTCAAAGGTTTAACATTTTTTGGTAATATTTCAATGCAGGTGGCGAAGTTTTTCAAACAGTTAGATGTCTCAATTGCTTTTAAAACAGTGAACTTACTTAAGAGACATCTAGTAATGACCAAAGATAAGACTGAAGATCTCTCAAAATCAGAGTTGTACTCATTAGGCTGTGGAGATTGTTCTGCTGTATATATCGGACAATCAGGGAGAAGGATTTCCACTAGGGTCCGGGAACATTTTAGCCTTTTCGATAAATATAAAAACACTGATATCATTGAGACAAAGTCGGCTTTTGCTAACCACTTGCTAACAACTGGACACCATTTCTCTATACCAAACAATGTAAAGATACTGCACGAGTGTCCAAAGAGTAAAAAACTGGATTTGTTAGAGAAGATGGAAATTACAAGGGCTAAAAGAAGCCCAGTTTTACATTGTATTAATGCCGTCTTCAATTTCGAACCTCAACTAATTTTTAATAATCTTGGTACTAATATTAATCGGCAGGAAGATAATGTATAAACTTTTCATTGGACCTGCTGGTAGAGTGGTGGTCAGTATCCCGGTGTGTCACGCCGGAGGCTCGGGTTGAATTCCTGGGTATATCAATAACCTTTTTTTATATTTTTGTGTGTATTTTAACATGTGACGTTATAGTTGTTTGATTTGTTCTTGTAATTTTAGTTAATGTCGAAGGTCTGTTTGAATTTTGTATATTTATAGTGATAGTTTTTGATTGTTATATTAATTGTAGGTCTGATGATGCCTGAAAAGGCGAAACACGTGTAACCGCATTATACTCTTTTTGACTGAGACCGAGACTTTGTGTCTTATTTCGAGTTTAGTCATTATCCCTTTTTGTCAGCATCAGTATTACGGTATAATACATTTACTAATCTTAGAAAGCTTTAGTCACTACACAGGTAAGCACTTTATAATACAATAATAACAATACTCAAATATAATGAGAATATATGTAAAAAGTATGACAGTAAGGCCTACTGAAATTCTAGGCGCAAACAAAATTCCTACAGACAAATTTGGTTCAAGAATCCACTTTATTTTCTCGTACTGAATTGGTACTAAACTTTAATCAGTGGATTTCTATATATTGTCTAATTTAAAATTGATGACAAAAAGAGTTTTTGGGCTCGGTGTTCACAGAATTGTTTAGACGCATCCTCATACACGATTTTACATTTTGGAACCTATGTGAGTTAAAACGAGCACATGCACATGATTTTTATGCTACCGTTGCTACAGTCCTTTTTCTATTATTTATAAATTGGGGCAAACTCAAAGCTGGAGGGAATGTCGAAGTTCTGAATGCACCCCTTTTTATCGACTAAATATATCCTTGACAACTGTCATTAGAAAGTAGTAGATACTTCACTTAGGCATTTGTAGGCGTTGGATTATTATTAGAAAATGAAAAAAGTAGTGAAAGTAAATTATCCCAAAAAGAAACCGCGATTAAATTTAGAAGAATTAGGGGATGTCTCTGAACCGGAAAGAGTGTCTATGTATCAAGTAATGCTGAATAATTTAAAAGCCGCAAATAGGGTGAGAAAGCAATATAGCTTTTATTCGCTTTTTATTTTAAACTAAATTATTTTCCATGAATAAGTTATGCAAAATAGAGGTAAGAGTTTCATATAGGTTCATAAAATAATATTGCGTTTTTTACAGAAGATTAAAGCTTATCATAAGAGGTAGACTTTAATAGACTTGGCGCAAGCAAGTATTTTTTTAAATATGTATTAATTGATGCTTTAAAACTAAAAGTCTCATATAAAACCAATACCTATAAGTGGTTCTTGTAAAGAATTATACCCACGCAATTTGACAAATTTGAAATAGATATTTGGAAGTATACCTTTTCTTAATAATTCCAACACACAAAAATGTATGGACGAACCATTGTTTTCCAAATTAGATTCATAAAACTAAGTTTCGGAAGGTTGCACTTAACTTGCTTTTGGAGTATCTCTAAAAACATATATTTCACAAAATATAACTTATGAAATAGGTAAAAGTGTGATGTTATGTGATGCTTTATAATACAAAAGAAAGTTCCTAATTAATATGTTAGATATTCTAAAGTGTTGACTATCTTTGATAGCCGCTTGACGCATATTTCAGCTGAGTGATAAATATTTTTTAAATCTATATAACTTATGTAAGAGAAACGGAATAAAACTTTGGTAACTATTTACACCATCGCCGATTTTGATGATTTTTAGTACATAGATGGATTTTGGGGTCCTGATCACGAATCCGAATATTTTTCGGACACGTTTCGTTTTTGAGTTACTTATCCTCAAAGTTTATAAACATCCTAAACTACATTTTATTTTTTCATTTTTTCTTTTTTATGGAAATAGCGAATTTTCTGTATGAAACTACTATAAACAATTATAAAAAGACGTAAAGTATTGTTTTTCTCGTCTTTTTTTTATCTAAAAAATTTGGGAATACTCAAAAAACAGTCGTACTTCATATGCCAACATGAAGGAAAATGTCTTCATGTTGGCATCTTCACATCATAAAAAACTATCGAGACACAAACTTTATAGAGAAACATTAATTAATACAAATCAATTATGGGCGAACGCCTCCCTTCCTGGTTCCTGCCTGTTGGTGTCAAAAAAGGTTTTTTCAAAAATACCCATCGGCCAGACGTGAAGGTTTTTTTTTGGCCGTCGTTTATTTTTCGTACGTGTTCTTTTCGTTATTCAATTATTTTAGTGTGGTTTTACTTTGGTGCCCTTATTTATGATTATGACTTCGGATTCGTAATCAGGACCCCAAAATCCACCTATCGGCTATTATGTAAAGAGAACATTAATACTGCATTTAAAACATATAATAATCTTTTATAAAAGTTTATAAAAAATAACAAAGAAAAAACAAATAAAAATAATAAATCTGGAGTTTATAAATTAAACTGTGTATCAGGCCCAAAAGTTTATATAGGCCAGACATAGGAGAACTTTTAAACATGATTAGCAGAACATAAAAGAAGTTTTATTAAAAGTAAAACAGATTCCGGACCTTTGTTAGATAGTAACCATGCTTTCGATGAAAAGTTTGAAATATTGCATGCAATAAACAAAAGTAAAAAATAGTCACTTTTGGAGTCAACGGTAATTAGTTAACGTAAAAACACCCAGTACCTGAGTAAATGACCATTTAGATATAAATAATTCACCTCTTTTGAACCTTGTTAAACATTTGCGTCCAGATATTATTTAGGGCACGCTCTCGTAGGCTATAAGCTCATTTAGCAAATGTAAGTTTAGAAATCGTTTGTCTGACGAAGCTACAGTGTGAGCGAAACATATGTTACAAGTTGTGAATAAAAGTAAAAATATAAATAGGTAAAAGCGTTTTATATACATTGTTAATGACCAGTGTATCGATAACTATAGATATAATAGTGGTTTTCAAGAACTATCGGTATATCGATAACTAAAATGTATCGATGTGAGTTGCTATCGCCTATAGACAGGTAAAATCTAATATCGCCCATCCCTACTCTGGGCCATACCTTACTCGTCGGATTTAGCATAAAATGTTGAGCAGTTACTTGATTTGCCATATTATTATGTTGTCTTCTTACATTTCTTGGCCTTTTTTTTATGCTTTTGTGTCCGAATAACGTGTTGATCCTGATAATTGTATCCGCTTAAGTGCGTCTCTGGATCCCTCAAAAAGCAGGTCATCTAATGAATATTCCAATTTTAAAGTTAATTCATTGTTGCTAATTTCTGGAGAATAAAAACTCATTATTTTAAAATCTATTTTTTGTCTTTGAGATAATGGCATTTAAGTAGTGTCAAAGATTGAACAGATAGCGTAGTAATAATAGTGCCAATTTCATAGTGGGAAATATTATTTGGGAAGACGATTATTTTACCAATTTGTGCGGAAAATCGACTTTATTAAAATAAATATATCACTTTAGGCCAAAAATATATACCAGCAATAAAAAATAAATGTGATATCCTATTTGGAGAAATATCAAAATGAGCCCTAGCTGTTTTATTTGATGTTCATAAATGACTTGGTTTTCCAAATCATGGCGACGAAGACCCGCGTTTTTTAAAAAATATTGACCTAACTTGGAATGTGAATGCCCTATATTTCATGTGATATTTCAATTCCACTAGAAAAACAAAGGAAAACGGATTGTCCATTCCTGTTTTAGTTTTTTATGGTCTTTCTTATGGCACATATTTTGGGGGTTAGCAAAAATTGCTTGGTCATTTTATCTTGCCCCTATTCTAAATTTGTATAATTTTTTAAGTTTTAAATTTATCCAAATGAGACAAAAACAAATTATGAGGTTATTTGCCGAGTTTCGTTGGCATGAAATGAAGTATAATATATGTTCGTTAAAAAAATTATGGGACACCAGGTATATTTTCGTCCGTCGGATAACCCATCTTATTCTGATTCTAGATATATTGCACATCTTGATTGCAAGGTTGACGTTGATGACGTTGACGTCACAGAGACTGAGAAAGTAAACGGCAAAATATTTACCTCGTGTCTCAGACAAAGTAAAATTGATGAAGTTTTGGAAATATGGCAGATTGTTAGTTCGGTGTTGCCGAGAGAAGTACTATGCCTTAACTATACTTGCTTAATAATAAAAACTCCAATTTAGCATGCAGAGAATATATAAAACGTATTCTAAATCGTCGTGTTCTTTCTGAAAAAGATTAATAGGCTCCACAGAAAATTAATTGAAAATGGTAGCCTCCAAAATGTTAAAACTGTTTAAAGAAACTCATCTGTTTTAAATAAAGACTATGAAATAAATATTTTGGGATATTATGAAGCGAGTCCTATAGCATTAATCATATTTATAGGGAAACGGGTATATCCCATGGTTCGATCTTCAAGGTTTTAAAAAATATATAAATACACAGCTTATTAGTTTAGAAACACACAGAAACTTCAGGAGCATTACTCAAGAAGACAGAATTTTGTAGGTAATTTTTAAATAGATAACGGGAAAATAATAAGTTCTTGAAAAGCATACTTTGGACGGATGAAAGTTCTTTTATAGCAAGTAGAGGAAGGAATCAACAACACGCCAGGTATTGGTCAATCGATAACTCCCACCAAATACGTGAAGTTAATCAGCAAGGGTACCAGTCAGTTAACGTGTACTGTAGTATAATGGAAAGAAACATTTTAGGATAAAGTGATAAACAAATTGATTCTTCTAAATTCGTTGCACCACGCAATTAGGATACATGAAAAGTGTTTCGAAAAAAATGCTGGTCATATCTTGTAGTTTTTATAGATTCATGTAATTTTCATTGTTTGGTTTAAGTATTAAAATTTGTTTTTGACTAGAATGCTGATCAAACTAATTATTTTAATTATAAAAACCAGGTAAACACTTCAGTAATTTTAATTCGGATCTAATATTTTGAGCAAAAATCAAAATCTACTAATTTTAAATCATAAAAATAATATGGGTTAATCGAAGGACAAAAATATACCTGTTGTTCTATTTTAAAAACTGCGAGTTTTGCGGGATGTGATGCCATAAAGAAACTTAGCAAATAACCCTATAACGCGTTTGCGGCTCATTTTAATAAGTTTAAAACTAAAAATGTTATACAAAATTAAAATAGAGACAAGATAAAATAACCAAGCAATTTTTGCTAACGCCCCAAATACGCCATGAAAACTTAGAAATGTGCAATCCGTTTTACTCTAAGTTGAAACAAATAAAATTATCAAAGCAGCTTGTAAAATAAAATAATTCAGAAATTCAATTCGATTTGTAAAAACTGAACAAGCCTAAGACAAGCTATTTCTAAAGAATAACAACGAACATTAAATTACAACTTCGCTGATACATTTAGCCAAACCAATTACTAATATAAAACAACCAAAATAATTTTAAATCAAAGAATATGTAAATAGATATCCTAACACATTATTAAATAAATACATAAAAACACACTGTTAAAACTAATTTACATAATGTCTTGAGACGATATCCAGTAAACTACATACTATTCACATTCATTAATATAATATATTCAAAACATTCCAAGAACCAAAAGTGGTTCAGCCAACCTCCGGTTGTAGATTTTACAGTATTTCACAACCTGAAATTCTCAATAATAAAATATGAATAATTCAAAATCAATTAAATTTAGGCATGTTATATAAAAAAATGCTTAGTTTTTCTACTGGAATCGAAATTACACATGAAATATAGAGCATTCCATTTAAAGTCAAGTCAGGTCAATACTTTTTAAAACAGTGTATGTTATATGTCATGCGATGCGAAGCAAAAACTTGGCAAGCAACATTATAATTTGTATTTGAACTAATTTGGATAAAGTAATAAGTTAAAGTGTAATACAAGTTTAAAATAGGAACACGATATAATGACCACGCTGTACAGGTTGGTCCAATAATAGAGGACGTCGGCTGTAGCTCGGGAACCGTTAATCACAGAACTTAAGGTAAAAAATAATGAATAATAATGTGGGCTTTCCAAAAATGTATACATGTTATTTTGAAAAATAAGCCGATAATTCGAGATTTTCTAAAAAAACAATACACTAAAAATGATAGAGAGAAAAATAAATAAACGTTTTGGGTATGTGAAACCGACGCTTTCATCTTCTTGCCAGCAAATAGAGGAAGCAACTGGTGTAGCCAAGTCTGATGCTCAAAGAACTTTGCAAAAAATTAAGTATCACCCATATAAATTCCACATAGTTCTAAATTTACACCACATTGATGCCGAGAACCGAATATTGTTTTCCCAATGGTATTTACAACAAATCCATACTGATGAATCTTTTGGCAGACTCGTCACCTGGTCCGCAGAAAATCACCATTTAATTTTTGACACAGCACAACAAGAATGCTTTGGGGTCGGGGTCTCGTGTTTCATTTTTGGAAGACGCATAGTCTATAGAATTTTTGAGGAGGGTCTCACAGGACGTCGGTACTTAGAAATCCTTGAGGAAGTTATTCCACAAAAGAAATAAACGTATTGGGTATGTGAAACCGAAGCCTTTTTGCCAGCAAATAGAGGAAGCAACTGGTGTATCCAAATCTGATGCTCAAAGAATTTTGCAAAAAATGAAGTATCACCCATATAAATTCCACATAGTTCTATATCTACCCCACGGCGATGCCGAGAGCCGAATATTGTTTTCCCAATGGTATTAACAACAAGTCTATATGATGAATCTTTTGGCAGACTTGTCACCTGGTCCGCAGAAAATCACCGTTTAATTTTTGAGACAGCACAACAAGAATGCTTAGGGGTCGGAGTCTCGTGTTTCATTTTTGGAAGACGCATAGTCTATAAAATTTTTAAAGGAGGTCTCACAGGACGTCGGTACTTAGAAATCCTTGGGGAAGTTATTCCAGAATTCGTGGAAAATTTTCCATTGGCACTTTATAATGCCGTTTATCTTCAACAAAACAGTGCCCCAAGCCACAACTCTGCGCTTCTAAGGGCATTTTTAGACGAACTTTCCTCAATGATAGATTGGTACTGACCTGTAAGATCTCCCCCTCGATTTCCGGATCTTTCTAATTTAGATTTTTTCTTATGGGGTTTCATGCAAAATAAAATTAGTCTGTTGTGGAGTTTCGTGTGGCAATCAATTTAACTTGCCAAAATTTGCAAAGAAGGCCTGTCATTCTTTCCAACGCTATTAGAAGAATTACGAAAATGTGCCAATTTTGCATAAAAATCTGAAAACTCTTCGCTTTTTCAAAATTTTGTTTCTGTTTTGTTTTAACTAAGATAGGTTATTATTTTTTTTTTGTAAAATTAATTAATTTTATCATAATTAAGTTAAAATGCTGTAATAAATAATTAAGAGTTGCGAATTAAAATGGATTTTTTGAATTAAATTTAAGAGTATTACACCTTTACTATAATAATTACTTACATGAATTTTGTTTTTAATACATTGAGAAAATTTTAGAAAATTTCGGATTTTTAGCTTGTTTCCCGAAATAACTTAATACATGTATGTATTTTTGTAAAGCCGACATTTTTCGTAATAAATGTAAAAAAGAAAATACAGGGTATTCCGCTAAAAAAATTAAATAGGGTCAGATAACTTTTTGACCTAACCCCGTTATTTATTCTGAAAGCGGCACTGAATTCTACGGAAAAATTCATATAAGGAACACTTTTCGCCGTTTTGATAGGTGGAGGGGTGCCTGAAATTGCAACATTTTCAAAAACAACCTGTATCTCAAAAACGAAAAAGGCTTAATTTCAAAAAAAACTAACACAAGGCGTGACAACCGCAACCCTCTGTCTTTAGAAATAAGGGAGATAGCCCGCAAATGGGATGCTCTCTGAATGGGCCAAGATATTTACATAGAGTTGAGACACCTTGTATAAACTCCTGGATATGGAACTGTACCTATGTTCCTCGGGATCTAAGAACTTTAAAACTTGCCAACGTCTAAATGTATGTGATATGTAATAATTAGGTTGGTTGCAAAAACAGTTTATATAACAGACATCTATTTTAGGTAACATTCCTTCACAGGATAATTTATGTCGGACATCATAAACTTCCAAATTTTGACGCAGCTAAGTGCCTGTTTGGTGACATAGTAACTAAATGCAATGAAACCTATTGTATAGATAAGCTTAGTGGATTCTTACTGTACTACCCACAATATATTGTTCATATGGTGGAAGTAAGTTTTCCGATATTACCAGCATTACCTGAAGGATTATGAAACACCTGTATAACCAGTAAATTACAAGTAATCGTATTCTTTAAAAATATTATAATAACTTCTACGAACCAAAAATAATAGAATTACAATAAGCTAGCATGTTTTAATTTGATATGACATTTATTAAAACATTACATTATGTTTTAGGGAGATGAAGATAATCTTAATAAACATTTAGGTTTCTTACTAGATAAATCCGCCCCGCATTTTTCCTTTTTAGGAGATATTAAATTACTTATACATGTTTCAAATATAAATCAGGTAAGAAAATTTGTATAAATAAGATATTTTCTATATGCATAATTATTTGGTAATAATTTTATACAAATCTTATAAATTGTAATTTCTTCCCATTTTCTTGACAATTTTTGTTACTATTATTATTATTACTGAAATTGACAATCAATTTCTCAACAAATGAAACCTATCGCAGTTACATGCATCAAAAGCAGTGGGCTGGTTTGTATAAGTTCTATGTATAAGTCCTGTAAGAATTTTCTCATTATGTGGCAAGTACTGAGCAGGACTGCCTTCTGGATGTCGACGAAGGTGTTAGTATACAATCCTATAATTTTCAGGTTCTCTTCTAGTGTTTTTAGAAATAGTTCAGTTGATGATACGATGATAGGTATCACATTTCACACCTTATTCAGTCGTCACATCTACTGTATCTCGATGGCGAGCTCCGCATATTTGGCCTTTTTTCTTGACATTTATCCAACACGTTGTCATTGTTGGGTACAGCGATATCCACCAAATAAGCTGTCTTTGTTTCCCTATTTAAGAGTACCACACTGTCGGTGATAATTGCCCGGTCGTAGTACAGTTTGAAGGCACTATTTTCAAGCACTGAACTTGGTTTGTATTTAAAATAGGGCACTAAGATGATCAGGAACCCGTATTTATTGACAAGCTTCTGGTGGTGTTACACACCTAGTTATGTCGCTGAAGGTAGTCCGTGTATGTTAGATAAGTGCAGCCAGATATTATATGCTGTATAGTCTCTGATCTTTCGGTACATTTTTGACATTTATCGCATACAACGAACCGGTCATTGATGATGAATTTCGTGTAATTCTGTGTGTTAATAACTTGTTTCTGTAAACCCATCACAAATCCCTCTGTTTCTGAGAAAAGTTGTCCATCCTTCAGCAACCTATTGGATGTTTCCTTATCTATGTGTGGCTGATTCAAGTTATTGTGATGTCGGCCATGCAGTGCCGTTTGAGCCCACTGTTCTTGTTTGTCGGGGTGTGAAAGTAACTTTAGGATGATGTTCTCACTTGCGAGATTGAGTGGAGAATATGAGTTGTCACTTAGGGTCACTATGCAGTGGAGGCTTGATATTTGTGCCTTATTGGTAAAGCAATGTCTCAAGTTTTGCAGATGTGGGAGTGGTAAGGTCATTCGGAGAGTTGATGACCTTGGGTGGTATGACTTGTATTTGGTCATCATTACGCGAGTAGTTTGTTGTAATCCTTTTAGCTGCGTGTTAGTCCATTTCAAGATTCCGAAACTGTAGGTTAGCACGGGCACAGCATAAGTATTAATTGCCGTAATGAGATTTCCGGCGTTCAGTTCTGTCTTCAGAAAAGCTCGCACTCTTTGAACGTACTGATCTTTCAGCTTGGTTTTTCCTTGCTTATCCTAAAACAGTCTAGCTTGTTGAAACCCTAGGTATTTGTAGGTTTCTCCTCATCTCATCGCCAGAACTATTTCTCCATTTTGTAGGGCTATATCACCATTAATGACTTTGCCTTTTACGATGTTTAAGATTTTAGATTTTTCCATTCGAAATTCCATATGAATTTTATTTATATAGTCTATAAAAAATTAATTGCACTTTATTATTTTCCTATATAAAAAAGGTTTTATTCCAGACAACCGAACTTTATCAAATATTAAACAATTTCTTAGGTTGCTATTTTGTTTTACCATATAAGACTCACACTAAAATTTCGCCAGTAGAGCCCTGTTCCACATTTGATTTTCGTGCAAAACTTCAAGCTAATTGGGTAAGTAGTTTTTTGGTGCTGAATTTAAATATTTCATCAAGCAACCATTTTGTTCCGCCATAATAGCTCTATTGTGCAAATTATGTGGTTCATCCGATAATTAGTTATATTTTATATATATTTTTTTACATTTTGTGAGGCTGCCATTTGGTTTCGCCATGGATTTTTACCAAAATATTACCATTCGATCCCCTTATAGCTCTTGATTTTTGACCAACATTTTGAAATCAATATGATAGAATTTCACTACGTACAGATAAGCCAGTTTATATATACATATAATTATTTGGTAACAACTTTACAGAAATTCCTACTATTAAGCTGTTATTAATTTGAATGTTTTCTTCCCTCGTATAAGAGGGAAGTATTGTAATCGTGGAAAAAAATCTCCCTCCTAGATTTTTTCAGATCTTCACTTTTTGGAGTCTATAGATGCCGATATGTATCTGGGTGTCTGTTGGCCTGTCTGTTCGCGGCATAGCTCAACAACTACTTACCCGATTGACTTCAAATTTTGAGCAAAATTTAATGGTCATATACGGAATGACATGGTAACAGTTTGGCAAAAATCCAGTATGGCGGACTGAATAGCAGTCTAGTAAAATATTTAAAAAAATTATTACTAAAAAAGCACTTAGTCAATTTATTTCAAATTTGACAAAAAGTAAGTGTGTCGGGGAAATGAATCGGAAAATTATTGGTACAAATCCAAGTTACCGAAAAATGTTTCAAAAATGAATCTAAAAACTTCTTATTCGACTAATTGTAAATGTTGCGTAAGAATTAGGTGTAATACAGAGATACATTTGTTACTTGTTAAACTTTTCGTTCAAATTCAAAATGGTGAAATGAAATGACCAAATGAAATATTTAAAAAATTAAAAATTTTATTTGACGGTAAAAAAATATTCTTAGTCGATTGACTTCAAATTTTGCATAAAAATTAGAAGATACAGAAATAAACTGGTAAATTTTTTGTTAAATTTCAACATGGCGCTGCAAAATAGCGGCATACTATAATTTAAAAAAAAAATGTAAAAAACTACTTCTTCAACTGATTTTAAATTTTGCCCAAAAATGAAGTTTTACATAGGTGGAAACTGATAAAATATTGGTCTGAATCCCATATGGTGTAACAAAATAGCAGCCTATTAAAATATTTGAAAATGCAATATTAAAAAATCGATATATTGCATTTTCCCGGCATTTCCCTTATTAGCAATCATTCGTTTTATTAAGAATAGTCAAATATGACCCTGTCTAGTTCCGCGGTTACATATATAAATTGTGTTATCTTTCACTTCTAAAAAAAAGAATCACTCATTATGAAGAAACCTCAAAGTAATTGGGAAAAATCAATTTAACTAATTTAACGTAAATTCCCTCCTGAATCCTACCTCTTGTCTACAAAAATCAGAGAAAACACAATTTATCTGTGTAAGTAAATAAGTGCCGGATATTTCACTATTCCTAATAAAATAAAATACATACTCATAACGAGGGAAATTCCGGATAAAGAAAATTTACTGATGTTTTTAATTTTATTACCCATAGAACTATATGTTTTCAAATTCTGCACAAGCGAAGTTTTGGGGTAAAGGCAATTTATCGATTTTTTTGACCTGTAAAAATGTTTTAATAAACTTTAAAAATGACCCTTGCAAGTTCGATAAAAGCTACTAATTTACTTCCCGAAATTAAAATTTACTTATTTTTTAGCGATTTTATGAAGGATGGATTAGCCACACTGGAGCTCCATCTAAACTTCTTGAAAAACTAGATATTAACGCAGACCTTCAGCAGTCAGGACGTTGCATTTATAACTGTATAAAAAGACTGTATTACTTTTTTGGTGTGTATACTGATGATCTTGCCATACCTGCCGAGACTCAGGGTGAAAAGCCGTTAGAAGATGTATGTATGACTAAGCTTATAAGTTGTTGTTTTCCCCCAGTTGGGTTTTTTAAGAACAGATGTATGTCCAGGGATATCCAAATAAAAATGGACAGTCATTTTAATTTCTTTTTTTAAAAATGGAAGAAAAAGTTAAATATGGAAGTTTTGTGAATGTTTATTGATTATTTATAAATCGAATATACTGAGCAACGAATAATAGTACGTTATATAACCAGGGACTATATATATATATATATATATATATATATATATATATATATATATATATATATATATATATATACAATGAGGGCATAAAGTCTGGAAACCTTGAGATATGTCAAAAACTATACAAGTTGGGTAAAAAAGTTTCATATAAAAGTTGTATAGTTCCTTACGATTAATGATTCAGAAATGTCTTGAAATATACAGGGTGTTTTAAAATCAAGTTACACGCCAAAACTTCAGAATCTCTAATGGAACACCCTGTATATTATTTCATTTTAAGAATCTACATGAAATCCTGATCATATTTTATTAAGCATACCCTATCCCTAAAGTCAACTGTTTTTGAGATAAAAAAATGAGAAAATGGAAATTTGACTTTAAACAAAATTAACTCATTTCCCTATGCATAGTGAAACTTGGTGGATTATTTTAGAACTTCCATAGAAACTGTCATGTACTGACAATAAACTGTGTCAATTTTTGACATATTGTTGAAGAGTTACTTTTTTCCTGATAAAAATGCTTTCAGAAAGAGAAAGAATAGAGATTCTTACGATGTTTGGATGGGGAGATCGCCAAAGAAATCTTGACGAAGTATGTGAACTTTTTAATAATACGCATCCCGAGCGAGGACAAGCATTTGCAAATTCCACAGTTCGCAAAATTATCAAAAAATTTCGTGATCATGGTTGTGTAAAAGATCTTCCCAGGACAGATAGGCCAAAACTAAAATTGAATGTTTTACTCAGTTATAACGAAAATCCACATTTACCTACAAGTCAAGTAGCATTAGATTTAAACCTTAGTCAATCATCGGTAAAAAATATTCTGCACACGGCAAAGCATCATCCCTACAAAATAAGATTAATCCATGAATTAAATAAAGACGACTTTGACTGCCGACTTGAGTTTTGCAAAAGTATGCAAGAGCGGTGCAACCTGGATCCATTCTTTTGTAGAAATATTTTATTTTCCGATGAAGCCACCTTTTTTCTTAATGGTACTGTCAACCGACAAAACTGTAGATATTGGTCTACAGAGAATCCCCATTGGGCTCAAGTGGCTCATACGCAATATCCCGAGAAAATCAATGTTTGGGCTGGAATATTTCAAGATAGAATTACAGGTCCCTACTTTTTCGACGTAAATTTAACCGGCGAAATTTATCTTGATTTTTTACAACTCGAGTTGATTCCTGCCTTAGCTCAATTGTATCCAGGTAATGAGCCCGATATGCCTACTGCAGCAATATGGTTCCAACAAGATGGAGCACCACCTCACTACGCGCTACCTGTTCGGCAGTATCTCAGTGAAATATTTCCTAACAGGTGGATAGGACGTCGTGGTCCCTACGAATGGCCGGCCAAGTCCCCGGACTTAACTCCCCTAGATTATTTTCTGTGGGGATATTTAAAGAGCAAAGTTTATTTGAACAGGCCTCCTAATATCGATGCGCTGAAAAATCGTATAAGAGATGAAATCCGACAAATCCCACCTACTTTCATTCGAAATCTACCACAAGAGTTCATCAATCGATTAGGATATTGTCAGGAAGTGAACGGACAACAGTTCCAGCATTTATTACGTTAAAACGCATCATTCAGAATTTTAGACTATCGTTGTTAATCGTTATTAAAAAAAAATTGTAAAACAGTTTTCTCATTTTTTTTATCTCAAAAACAGTTGACTTTAGGGATAGGGTATGCTTAATAAAATATGATCAGAATTTCATGTAGATTCTTAAAATGAAATAATATACAGGGTGTTCCATTAGATATTCTGAAGTTTTGGCGTGTAACTTGATTTTAAAACACCCTGTATATTTCAAGACATTTTCGAATCATAAATCGTAAGGAACTATACAACTTTTATATGAAACTTTTTTACCCAACTTATATAGTTTTTGACATATCTCAAGGTTTCCAGACTTTATGCCCTCATTGTATATATATATATATATATATATATATATATATATATATATATATATATATATATATATATATATATGTGTTTTCATTCCGGGTGTACATCCGTTCACTACTGTCGTTCTGAAAAGAACAGTTTTGCTGACGTTTCGCCAAAATCACATTTGGCATTTTCGAAGCTTTCTTTCTCGCGTCCGAATAGAGACTGAAGTGTTGGTGACTGCGACGCTTCCTTTTATACCCCCACTCGGGGCCGAAGGTTATATCTGCGCAGGCGTTGGTCGTTATTTATGTTTTCCGGATGGTGCTGTTGTTGTTGCGCTAATTGCGCTTGAGTTTTTGCGATTTTAAATTAGATTTTAGATTTAGAAAGTGAAAAATCCGTACTGAGTAAGGGTTTTAATTTTGTGATATCTCCTAAGGAAATCCCTAAAGAAGAAATAATAGCTGGAGTGGAAGCTGTCCTTGACTCCTCTGAAGAAACAAAAGCAGAGGAGATTCGACAAGAGGTGGCAAGAATTTTAAGATCAAGCAAGACACCAAAACAAAACCTAAATGCCACTGAACAAAGGGCCCTAATAAACCTCCGAAAAAATAAAAACATCACAATCCTTCCAGCAGATAAATGAAACGCAACTGTGGTTATGAATACTCAAGATTACGTGCAAAAAATGCAGGATATCCTACAAGACAATTGTTATAGGCCTGTTCCAAGGGACCCGACAACGTACCTAGAAAAAACAACTAAAAATAAAATAAAAAGTTCACCAATAAACCCCGAAATTCAACAAAAAATCATACCACGGGAAAAGTCGAGCAGATGTCCTAAACTCTATGGTTTACCAAAAATACACAAACCAGGCGCGCCTATCAGACCTATTGTTAGTGCTGTTAATTCGCCGCTACAAAAACTGGAGAAATACCTTTCTGAAATTATGCAACCAACTGTAGAAAAAGCTGATTCATTTGTAAAAAACTCGGAGCATTTCACTCGAATTATACCAGATATCGTCCTTGAAAAAAACGACATCATAGCAAGCCTAGATGTCAAATCGTTATATCCCAGTATTCCCATCGACGAAGCATTGGACAAGATTGCTATGAACGAGGATTTCCAAGCACATATAATAGAACTCTCGGAGCATTGCCTCAAAAATACTTATTTTTCTTTCAACGGGCAAATGTATAAACAAATGGATGGTGCTCCAATGGGGTCCTCGCTATCACCAGTAGTCGCGAATTTATTTATGATATACTTCGAGAAAGAAGCTCTTGAGAAAGCAAGTTTAAAACCCAAATTATGGATTCGTTATGTGGATGACATATTTATTATATGGCAACATGGTCATGCAGAGCTCGAAAAATTTCTGACTCACGTAAATTCAATCCACCCCAGAATACAATTTACTCTAGAGTTAGAGGAAAACAACAAACTACCATTTTTAGATGTTTTGGTCACAAAACTACATAACGGACATTTCGAATACACCGTGTATAGAAAACCAACACATACAGACAGATATTTAAATGCAAAATCACATCATCACCCAGCACAAATTCAAGCTGTGGCAAATACTCTAATATCTAGATCCGTGCGACTAACTGAAACACAGACGAGACAAAACGAACTTAAGGTAATATCTAGTGCTTTAAAGAAAAATGGCTACACAAATCGCACCATAGAGAAAGCTATTAATGCACAAGTTTCCCGAAAAACAAACAACAAAAAATATGAACCGGGAAAGCAACGAGTAGTCTTACCATATGTAAAAGGCACAACAGACAGAATCGGAAGAATTCTGAGGAAACACAACATACAAACAATACACAAGCCACAAACAACTATAGGTAAACTACTCGGAAACCCAAAAGATAAAATCGAACTGGAAAACCACGGAGTGTACAGTATTCCGTGCCAGGACTGTGAAAAGTTGTACGTAGGGCAAACTAACAGGCGAATATCAGCAAGAGTGGAAGAGCATAAACTCAGCATCAGAAATAAACAAACAACCTCAGCTTTATTCCTACATCATCAGGAAACCGGCCATAAAATAAATTTCGATGGGTGTAGGGAGATTGCCAATATAGAACATTATAAGACCAGAATAATCCGAGAAGCCATAGAAATTGAAAAGCAAGGTGATTTAAATAAAAGGGACGAATCATTAAAACTACCAACAGTATGGAAGACAATAATAGACAAATCTAAAATCGCAAAAACTCAAGCGCAATTAGCGCAACAACAACAGCACCATCCGGAAAACATAAATAACGACCAACGCCTGCGCAGATATAACCTTCGGCCCCGAGTGGGGGTATAAAAGGAAGCGTCGCAGTCACCAACACTTCAGTCTCTATTCGGACGCGAGAAAGAAAGCTTCGAAAATGCCAAATGTGATTTTGGCGAAACGTCAGCAAAATATATATATACTGTTCTTTTCAGAACGACAGTAGTGAACGGATGTACACCCGGAATGAAAACACATTGTATTTTTTTCATCCGTGAAACCATCCGTGAAGGAGTAAAAAACGAAGGGTTAACAAAGAACATTTCCATGATTTCAATAACAATTATATTATATAAAATAGTCAACAAGAGACAAGAACCAAGTTGACCGCTGGACGTGCGTTTTTGAAACCTTTAGTGTCACAGTTTGCATTGTATTTTTAATTCGCGTGTTGTGTTCGTGATTAATATTTCCCAGTTCATGCCTGTTTTAAAACTGGGTGTTAAGTATCCTATAGACCTATATCTGTCTTACTCGTATATGTTATTAAGTTTATAAAGATCGTCACTTGGGTAAGTATTGATTTTTCCATAAATTATCTTTAAAAACATTTTTTGTATTACCTCAAGAGGTTTAATATGCTTTTGATAGGTATCTCCCCAGCTCCATATTATAAATGTGAATTTACAAGCGCATGGTAAATACTTTTAAGTTGAGGAGTATTGAGTTTTTTTTTATTTGTTTAAACTTGTAGAGTATTTGCCTTAGCTTTTTAATTAATAAGTTTATATGACAGTCCCATTTTAAATGTCTGTCTATCTCAACCCCTAAATATTTAATACTGTTTGTTTCTTCGATGGTAATTGCATTATTTAGAAAAGATAATGTTTTGTATATAGGAAGTTTATTCTGATTACAGCTGAAGGTAATGTATTTCGTTTTTTTATAATTAATACTAAGACGCATTTCATCGAACCACCCTTTTATTTTGCACAAATTTTGTTCAGCTTTTTGTTTTACCCGATTCCATGAACATCCCTCATATAAGATTACCGTATCATCAGCAAATGATGAGATGCATCCCTGGACATCCAAATTTAAAAGACCATTTATATAAAGAGAGAAAAGCACCGGACCCAGGACAGTACCTTGTGGCAAACCGCAGCTCAGATTCTTCTCCCTACTGAAGGTATTATTTATTTTCACGAACTGTATTCTATTCCCGAGGTAGGATTTAAAAAGATCTAAAGCTATTCCCCTGAATCAAATGCCTTGGTCAAGTCCAAAAATAAACACATCACGTGTTTATCTTTGTTTATCTTTTTGGTTTTACAATACCCTTTTCCAAACAATGAGGAAAAATTCCTGTTTTTAAAATTTTGTTAATTAGAAATGTTACAGGTTTTTTAATATAAGGAGTAATTGTTTTAGTGTTTTGGCCGAAATGTTGTCATGGTCCGGTGCGTTGTTAAGCTTAAACTCCCCGATGGCATTGACAACCTCTACTTCCTCTGCTGGTTTTAAAAACATTGAATTTATATTTGATTTAATAACAGAGGAAGCAGGCCTGTCAATACCATCTTCTGCCTTATTTAAATGAAAAAATCATTAAACCTATCAGCTATTTCCCTTTCTTCTGTTACAGTTTCTCCATCGCATGTCAGTTTTATGTTTTGACGAGGTTTTTATTATTGTTGGTAAAATAATTTACAGTGTTCCAGATTTTTTTTGAATCGGATTGACACTCGGTTAATTGTTTTCTATAAAAGTTAATTTTTATAATATCAAATAATTTTTTTAGTTTATTTTTAAATGTCTTGTAAGTTCTTTCATATTCTTAGTTTGTAGGATTTTTGCGGCATATATTATAATGAATTTGTTTTTTTTTTTTGCACTGACTGAATAAAGCTTTTTGTAATCCATGGATATCTCTTTCTGGTCTTTTTATTTACATTATACTTTGTAGTCGCCGAACTAATGGAGTTTTTCAACGTTACTGTGAAATGCTCAAATACTCGTATTTGGACTAATATGTATATGAGCCCACTTTTCGTGTTTAATAGAGCTGTAATTTGATGTTTTTCATTAATTACGTGATTTTCTATTTTTTCAGGTTGATAATTATTGGTTTCTTTTTGGATTTTTATACACGCTATGATTGGAAAATGGTCAGTAATGTCCGTTTGGTATAAGAACGACTCCATCAATTATCCATCCCCGAGCTTCTTTACAAAGATGTGGTCAATGCAGCTCTTAGAATTACCCTATACGGGAGCATATATGTTAATTAAGGATGCGTATTCTAAACTACTTAACATATTCATGTATTCTTGACTGTATTCAGCATTTGACTTAATATCTATATTGGTATCATCCACAATAAAATGTATGTAGTTTTCCCGTGTATTATTTTCCAAATAGTTTAAAGTATTCTGATTAAAATAAAAGGATTTATACCTGGGTGCTTGTATGAAGCACTTATATGAATCTTCTTTTTATTTAAGAAAATATTTAGAAATATTAGCTCACCCGATATGTTTATTTTAAATTCTAACTTATTTATAAACGCATCTTTTACATACACCAAAACACCATCATTTTGGTTGTATTGACAATTGAAGTAAAACCATGTAACAATAAGGACTACCAAGAAAATAAAAGAAAACACCATCAGAGAATTCTAGTAAATACCAAAAGCAGTATTGAATGTGTTTATAAAAAAACTACTCACAAATAAAGCATTAAACGCTAACCACCTTTTGAGTTCAAGAATTCAAATTACGTGTTGTTTGAGCGATTTCGTTAAATTTTGAACACTAGTCTTATGGGTTTGTACTTTATCTCCTCTATTCTTCAACGATGGTGTTTATTCTTCAACGATGGTGCTACTTTTGGAGTATTAGTATTTAGGTCCCTCTCTTTATCTCTATTGGGTAATGTATCACTTTCTGGTCCGTTTATCACTAGACAAAGCTTTAAATACCTCTTCTGTAATTTTTGACGGGATTCCTAATGGTATCGCAGGAGCACTGTTTATACGCGGAGTATTATATCGGGTTGAGTTTTTTAATTCACTAATTGTGAAAGGTTTATACTTAATGAATAATTTTGAACCCCAGATATAACAATGATCCGAAGTATTTTGACGAGTTTGATGAAGATATCCTCGAAGCGATTTTTGGTCCACCCTTTGATCCTCAGTCAGATCATCTGCGAAGGCTATCCCAGTTCCTTTTAATTTTTTTACTTCTCTAAAGATTGACGCCTTAATTTGATAACTGGTTAGTTCAACCTTGATAGGGCCTTATCAATATATATTTCAAGAAGTTCGATTATTTTTTGAGCTATAGCATACTCGGATATCTCTGATAAATCTAGGTTAAATAATACAAAATTTTTCTTTTTATTATTTCTTTCAAATCTCTTAATTATCTTTTTTAAAAATTGATTTTCATTTTCAGGTTGGTTTATTCGATTGTTTAGCTCTTCTAGTTTCAATAAGATTCTAGTTTCACTAGCTTCGATAAAACTTTTTATTTTCAACCTTATTCTCTTTCAGTTCGGTATATAAAGTATTTAGATTAATTTGCTGCGTTGATTGCATACTTTATTATATTGATCGGTATTTATTGGCTCTTGATACACAAAGAGAAAGAAGATGAACTGACCAGTCCAGCAATCACAATTACCGCTCCTACAAATGTGAAAACAGTCGTGTACGTACTTCTTTAGTTTGTACGTTCCCGAATCACCGATAAGAAATTGTTATAACTGATAACAGCTGTTATTAATTTTTAGGAATTACAAATTTATATCGCGTTATCGAGATTTTATCTTAAATATTTTGCATGTACATACATATAATATCCGATATTTCCATGTGTTATGTGTCACTTTATTCATATTTCACTATTATAATGAAGGCACATAATTACAACATAAATAAACAAGTTGTCAGTGTCATTCATTTGGTGATTATAAATCGAAATGGAAAGAGGCACTAGAAGATATTTTGCCGTCCAAATCAAGGAAAATATATCAAGCGCAATATCAGACATTTGTAAGATGGTGCTGTGAGCGAAACGTGGACAATTTCAACGAAGATAAACTATTTATGTTTTTCACGGAGAAATCTAGGACTTTATCACCTTCGACGCTTTGGGTACATTATTCTGAAGACTATGCTTAGCATTGAAAATAATATCGACATTAGCAAATTTCACATGCTAATTGCTCTACTGAAAAGTAGAGACGAAGGATATATGTAAAAAAAAAGCCAAAATCCAGACTGGTAATGAATTTTTAATAGATGCCCCAGATAACCAGTTTTTAATGATGAAGGTAGCCCTTATTTTTGGTGTAGCAGGTGCCTGTAGAAGAAAGAAGTTAGTTGAGTTGACAGTGGAAGATGTAACTGATTTGAATCACTCAATTATGATTAATTTTAAAAATACCAAAAACAAAATGGATAGAAATTTCATTGTTACAAATTCTGGTAGTAATTCTGTGAACTTTACTGAAATCTGCCGCAAGTATATGGCTTTAAGAAAAGCGGAGACTCCTCACTTGCGATTTTTCTTTTGTTACCAAAACAATCAATGGTTCTGGTACGATTTAATACATCTCGACTTTTTACCTTTTTTGGTTTTGCTAGGAAGCTTACCTTAAATTTACTATATTTAAGCAAAAGCGTGGATGAAGCATTTTTTTTATTAAAAAAAATCACAAAACTTTCCATAAATAACCAAGAAACTTCAGAAATTTCACTACTTTTCCAATGTTAAACTGTCACTTATGAAGTTTTTGACAAAATACAGATTCTAAATTATATGCATTGTTGCCAAACTTACTTGGTTTTATTCAAATGTACTACAAATAATATTCCTAAATTTAAACAAAACTGTTTAACGATAGTTTTAATAACAAACCTAGTGCTAACCTAACCCAGTATGAATCACAGGACCGCTAAATCGCTATCGTCAATCACGCTATTTTAGAGTGCGCGCATATTTCAGATATGACTTTAGCATGAGATTTTATGGCTTTAATGATGATTTTATCGCCAAACCTAGGCTAACCTAACGTTAACGGAACACATCCACCTAACAGTATAAGTTTCGTTAAAAAAAAAACAGTGTTTTAATGTAGACCCCGCATTTTGTTGGTCCGCAATCGCGCGCTTTCTTTACAGCGACCCTAACCAATCCTAACCTAACTTAAACCTCATTTTTATTAATAATAAGTCATAAAATACTAAAATTACTAACGATAATAAAACCAAATAAATGCCCAATTTCCCTTCCGACACAATATATGTAGAATTGGTTGCCTACTTCATGTGAAAAACCCTAAATATTTTTGCTTTAATGATGTTGCCTACGCGCTATCGCGCTTTGGTGCTAACATATCATGTCCACCTAATTCCTTTCCATCTGACTTGCACCAATTTCTATATAAAAAAAAATTTTTTTTATATAGATGTCATATATACACATCAAAGAATATAACAAAATTTACTTTGGCAACAGCGCTTACCGACTGACTAAATGACATGCAGTTAAGTTAACAGAGTTTACATATAAAACAAACTTCATTTGTTAGACATTATGTTAGATAATTATTCATATTCGTAATTTAAAAAAAATCAATTCTAATTTAATAAATATATACTAGAAATAAACAAATCAACAATTCAAAAAACACATATATTAACTGACAACAACAGTCACATGCATAAAATGTAAATTTCAAATAAAAAGTGCCATAGCGCGCCTTGGCAAATCAATTCTAATTTGTATTAATTTGTGAAAAATTTTAAAGCATCCACGCTTTTTTTTTGCTTAAATGTAGTAAATTTGAGGTAAGCTTCCTAATAAAACTCAAAAAAGCTCAAAAATCGAGACGGGGGACGATTTAATGTCCCAAAACCCAATCAATGTACTACGTAGCCAGTTGATAAAAATACGTTTGAAAAACTACCCCAGAAAGTAGCAGCATTCTTAAATCTACCAAATCCGTCATTATATACCGGACATTATTTTCGAAGAACATCTGCCTCTTTATTACCTAACGCTGGTGCGTTTGTGGAAGTTTAAAAGGGGCATGGAGGATGGAAATCGGCGGCCGTCGCCGAAGGGTAAGGTCGAAAACTTCATAAATAATAAAAAAACTATAGCCGAAAAAATGCTTGGACATGGTGATGTGAATACATTCCAAATTGGAGTTTCAAGAAACCCTTCCACACAAGGTTCTAACGAAGTATCTAGAACTGTCGCATGTACTTCTACAAGTAGCGTTATTGAACATATTGTCAACGAAACAAATCGATTATTTATAATTGTAAATTGTCCTAATGTAAATATTCATCTAAATATAAATAAATAAAGTTGTTCAATTTAACCCTGTTTTAATGTCTTAGTAAGATACATTTTAGTCCCTTGAGACATACTTTAATCCCGTAAAGTACAAAAAACATATGTAGTACAAAAGATCAATTTTCTCGTTTATTTTAAATTGAGTGGTATATTTTTTTATTACATATGTGGATTTTACCAAAAGTTCGAGGCATATTTTGTATAACCTACTCTATGTAATTTTGCAGTCGTTTTTGAAAATTTGATTTTAAAAGTTATTTCACGCATTTTTAGATTAATGCAATCAAGATCCTGCTATTTGTATTAATTTTAGGTATTTTAGTCAAAGATAATGTCAAGATTGACAATATTACTTTAGTCACCGCGAATTTAAAATTCCATTTTCATGCAAAATAAAATGTTATTTATTTTTAACGTATAAAATGTATAAACAATAAAAAATTAATTAGAACATGAAGAGGTAAAACGCTGATATTTCCACATATGACGTAAATATTAAAAGAAATTATCGGCATATTTACAACGTAATTAATAATAATAATTATCTGTCTGCAGAGATACAACAAATGCTCAAAGAGAAAAAGGTAGAACTGGCTTTTCAAGACCAATCAAAAACAGTTCTATCGGGACGTTGTCGAGCAAAGAGCATTTAACCGAGTATTGGTCGTACATCTAGGAAAAACCAAAGGAGCAACCAAAATGCTACATGGATACAATCTCAAAGTGATCAGATTCAAACACAACAAATGGAATTTGACTCTATCAGTAGTAAGCGGCTTTAAAGGAACGAGCAACTAGAAGTCGCTCGCCAGATCATTCACAATTTCTGGTATAAAAAATTTGAGGTTCTCCATGAAACTATGGCCCGTCATCTTACTCAAATAATGCATCATCTGCATTTCTAATGCTAGGCACTACAGCTATGCCCCATCACCTGTTTGCCCACCATGTACAAGATACTGACAGGATGCGTTGCAAATCGTATCTATCACCATATTGACAGTTATAATCTATTAGCCGATGAACACAAGGGATGCATTCGAGATCAATGATGCAAAGGACAGCTTATCATCGACTCTGTGGTACTTAAGCAGGCACAGAAAAAAACAACGCAACATACACGCTACTTTTATAGACTATAAAAAGGCGTTTGACAGTGTATCACATTCCTGGCTCATAGACTTACTACGAATATACAAAATTTATCCTATGATCATCAATTTCCTGGCAACTATCGTGGAGAACGAACCTGAGGATCTATAATGGTGATCAATCTCTTACCATCGATGAAATACACATCAATAGGGGAATTTACCAAGGAAACTCGTTAAGTCCACTTTGGTTCTGCTTTGCGATAAACCCCCTCTCCACTTTGCTTAACAATACAAGAGATGGCTTCAACGTCAAAGTCAATAGAAACGATTCCCGAACCATATCCCATCTTCTGTATATGGATGATATTAAGCTCTATGATGGAAACCATAACCAACTAAAAAAGTTTTTGACGTGACATACACCTCGAAAGACATCCATATAGAATTTGGAATGGGAAAATGTAAAGCCTTAAACATCGAAAAAGGCAGTCATTAATGGTGATGTAGCTCTACCCAATAGAGAAGCAGTTCAAGCGATGAACCAGGGAGACACCTACAAATACCTAGAATTCCGACAAGCTAGACTGCTCCAGGATAAACAAGAAAAGACCAAGATTAGAGATCAGTATGTTCAAAGAGTGCAAGCTTTTCTGAACACAGAAATGGATGCCGGAAATCTCATTACAGCAATTAACACCTATGCTGACCTACAGTTTCGACATTTTGAAATGGATTCACACGGATCTAGAGGAACTACAATGAACTGCTTGCCTAAGTTGCTCACCAAGAACTCTCTGAATCACCTTATCACGAGGAAAAGGTAAGAGATCCCTAGTTGACTTGACAAATTCGAACTCCCAACAGCTGTAAAAATTGATAGATTTTTTTGAGACCTTAAGTGACAACTCGTACTCTCCACTCAATCTCGCAAGGGACTACATCATCCTAAGGTCACTTTCAGATCCCGACCAACAAGAACAGTGGGTTCAAATGGCACTGCATGGTCGACATCACAATGAGTTGAATCAGCCACACATAGATAAGGCAGCATTCAACAAGTCACTGAAGGATGGACAACTGTTCCCACAGACAGAAGGATTTGTGATGGCAATAGAGGACCAAGTTATTAACACACGAAATTCATCATCAAAGACCGGTCCGTTGAATCCGATAAGTGTCGAAAATATAGCGAAAGATCAGAGACTGTACAGCATATAACATCTGACTGCACTTACCTAGTAAACACCGACTACCTCCAGCGACATAACCAGATTGGTAACATATTGCCAATAAATACGGGCTCTTGAACACTTTTGTGTCTTATTATAAATACCAACCAGTTCAGTGCTTGAAAATAATGCCTTCAAACTGTACTACGACGGGGCAAGTATTACCAACAGACGGGTGACGAATAATCGACATGATGTGGAACTGTTAAATAAGGAAACAAAGACAGCTTATTTGGTAGATGTCACTGTACCCAACAATAACACCGTGTTGGATAAATATCAAGAGAAGAAGGCCAAATATGCGGAGCTGGCCGTTGAGATACAGCAGATGTGGCGACTGAATAAGTTTCATGTGATACCGATCATCATATTATCAACTGGACTGGTTCCAAAAACATTAGAAAGAACCTGAAAATCATAGGACTGAATACTAGTACCTTCATCGATATCCAGAAGGTAGTCCTGCTCAGTACTTGCCACATAGTGAGAAAATTCTTACAGCACAACACATAGAACTATTAGAAACCAGCCCACTCCTTTTGATGCATCCGGGTTGGGCTTGGAACCCAATATTTGTTGACAAATTGATTGTCAATTTTGATGATAATAATAGTAATAATAATAATAATAATAATAATACAAGGTTTATTAGTCCAAAAAAGAACACATACTGTAGTTACAAGAGTAAAAATTATATCTAGGAATAAAGGGCTACCTATTGAGCCTTGTTCTAAAAAGAAGGTGCTATTGTAGCCAATATTTCTGTATTAAAAATATTTTAAATGTATAAAAATACAAAAATAGTAAATTGACTATAATAATATATTGTAAAATACAATATGGAGATGAGTAAGAGAGGTTAACGAAGGTACACATAAACAGGTAAAATGATAGAGAAAAAAACAAAGACAGAGAGGGAGAGAGAGAGAAAGAGAGATTACTGATTTCAAGAGTTGCTACACAGTCGTATTAATATTTTGACGTGAAAATAAGTCAGGCTTCAAATTTCTTTTGAAAGTAATAACTGAGGACGAGAAATCTTTTATTTTAAATTTATTTGTTAAAAAGGCGATTTGGTAGGAAAAAGATTTTTTGAAAAATTCTTTATTATAAGGCGATACTGTTACGTACGTATATTTAAGTTATACACAAGTTTTCTGTCTATTCGATACACAAGTTTTCTGTGGAGGTATGACGTAGATTTAAATTCAAGAGTCTTGTAAAAAAACAGACCGAGGGGGAAAATCTTTCTTTCTCTACTTTCGAGAAAATAGACTGTTTGGGTAGACAGATATCGTTTATTTGAACTTGGAAGACTATAAAATACAAATCAGTTGACTTAGGGTATGATCTTTGTTTTCATGTTAATTTCCTCTTCAGATCTTTCACTGATAGACCTGGAGTTGATGATCAATAAAAATTTGTAATTGGTCTTACCACAAGTCATTTTTTTATCCTTTTAGAGCCTCCTAAATTTTCAAATGTCAACACTTCATAATGGAAAATACGTTCAAAGTAAGTGGTATGACATTACTTTAGAATGTCACGTAGAATTCAAAGAGAAAATAAAAGCAATTTTTTTTAAGTTTCTTGTCATATATTTTTTAAAAGACCAAGTGTTGAATTAAATTGGATTTCCATGTCTCTAAAAATATCTTAGATATAACAGTTTTTGCTCGTATCTAGAACACTTTATACAAGCATATTGCCTCCATTTATAATATTTCTGGTTAAAGAACTATTGGAAACAAAACAGGTGCAAAGTTTGACGGTGACGGCCAACCCAATTCAGCCAGTTTATGCGACACTCTATACCTGCATCTTATTCGGCAGATCAACCTGATGGAACAATTTTGTATATTCTGGATTCGTCTGACATGCATTTGGTCTTTTGAGAGATAATATCTACAGGGTGAGTCGGGAGGATCGCCCCAAACTCCAGGAGTGTGTTCTATGAAAGATACTGATTTAAAAAAACTCATATGTTCTTATTCGATTCTCATTTGTTTTCAACTTACAGCATAAATTAGAATATAAACAAGATCTAACAAATTAACCTTTCAATCATTAGATTTCATCATATTAAATGTTCAAAAATGCCCCCATTGAGCTCTAAACATTTTCGGCTTCGTCTACGTAGGGCACCTGTTGCTCTTCTAATTGCCTCATGCCTTTCTTTAATTTCATCTGCAATATTTCTGATACGCTGAATAAGTGCTTCTCGAGTGTCCACTCTCACTTTGTACACTTCATTTTTTAACCAGCCCCATAAACAGAAATCGAGTGGAGTGAGGTCAGGAGATCTTGGAGGCCAAATAATAGGACCACCGCGACCAATCCAACGCCTTGGAAACCTCCCGTCTAAGTGTTGCCTGACTTGATGTGCGAAATGTGCTGGAGCTCCATCATGCTGGAAGTACATTTGCCTTCTGATGTTTAGGGGAACATCCTCCAGTAGTCCTTGTAATTCATTTTCGAGAAATTCACAATAGTAGTCCCCTGTGAGGCGATTTTCCAAAATAAAAGGGCCAATGACATAACTATCTATCATACCACACCATACGTTTACCGAGAACCTATGTTGAAAGTTGCTCTCGACTGTTGCATGCGGATTTTCCTCTGACCAGACATGGCAATTGCGACTATTATTAATACCGTCACGAGTAAATGTTGCTTCGTCCGTGAAAAGTATGCGCGATATAAGATGACGATTATTGTCTATCCACCGACAAAACTCCATACGTTTGGCAAAATCTTCTGGCTGTAGGTGTTGGATTTTTTGTAAGTGGTAAGGATACAAACCTTGCTCGTGGAGCGTATTTATCACTCTTTTTTGTGGAATGTCCAACTGAGCAGCCATTCTGCGTGAACTGATGGTTGCATCTTCTTCTACTAGGTCCAGAATATTTTCTACTTCTTCTAAAGTTTGTTGAGTAGCTCTTTCAGAAGTTGTGTTGGCACTGGGAAGTGTTCCGCTTTCGCATAGTTTGTTGAAAACTCTCATAAATACTTTCTTATCAGGATGACGTTGAAATGGGAATCGTTGACGGTATTCTTCAGCAGCAGCTGTAGCATTCCCATTGCAAAAACCATAAACAAATACCATATTCGCATACTCTAAGTGTGAGTAAAAATTCGGCATTTTGGAATATGTTCAACAGCTCGAATTCAAAAATGACACTGACAGGTACGAATTCAAAAATGACACTGACAGGTATAGTACCAGTAAATGGAACATTAACTTATTTTGACTTCTAAGCACCCTATAATTATTATGTTGTATGTATGGAATTATGCTTGAAATCTTATTTTTGTTGTAAGTTGAAAACAAATGAAAATCGAATAAGAACATATGAGTTTTTTTAAATCAGTATCTTTCATAGAACACACTCCTGGAGTTTGGGGCGATCCTCCCGACTCACCCTGTATAGGAATAAGTATGATAATATGGTCCTTAAATTTAAGTTTATTATCCACTAACAAACCTTTAGCCGAGTTTTTGAAAGAGATGTAGTACGTATATATGCACAAACAAAAATTTATTGCGTATTGCTGACTTTCACATAAATTATTGATATGCGGAAAAGTAATAAGCAATATTTTCTCAAAATAGAGGTCATGTTGGCTAAGGAACTCTTGAAGCACCTTTTTTTTGCTGTTTATGGTTGGTACTTTTGCAGCTAAGGTGCTGTGATAACTAACATTATCAACTACACTGCCTAGCGGGATATTCGGAAGAAGAGAATTTTTCATCCAATTTTCAAAAAGCTCACTTATCCTGTCCTGGTGGTAGTCTAACGAGCAGTCCTTAATGTTATTTGTTGAAAGTAGCAGGCACCCAGCCATCTCTCGAGCCACAGTGTAAAATGGATATTCTCTTTCCCCGGTAAGCAGGTACACCTAAAATGCAATTTGGTGAAGAATCTTGCCAACCTTTAATGTCGGACCTGATGAATTTGGATTAAATATTTTTGTTTCCATTCCACTAGCCGTTGGGTCTCTCTAATGCAAATGCGCTTGTTGTTTTTTTTTAATCGAAATCCAGTTTTATGCAGGAATCGGCGCAACGTTTCGCGACTATCAGTGCTAATAACTTTTCTCGTAAAGCATCAAGTGACTGAATCTGCTTGTGTTTGGGAATGGTGTTGTGCATCACTGTTCCCAAACACCTCACAGAAAGATTGTTACTCGAAAAATAAATAACACCGCTGGACACCGCTGGACACCGCTAACGCAACAGTTCAAATGATTTAATAATAAAAACAAAATACCAGCATGTACTGAGAAACACTTGCTAACCAGACTTTAATTACTTTATTCGGGGTAAAATACACTTGATCGTTATGACCCGGCTATTTTATGACCATTTATCGTGTGTCGGACTATAAATGTCGTTTTCCTGATATCTACGTATCAATTATTTAGTACCCCTTTTCAAATTCCCAAATGCAAAATTTTTATCGAAGTAAGCTGTTATGAAATCAGATATCAGTTACAGTAACAAACGCTACACACTTAGTTACTGTCAAACTTTGCTAATGTTTGTTGACATGACATGACGTGTTTGACATAGTTTTTGAAAAATATAAAAAAGTACGAAATGCGAAGGCATATATGCGCAGGAAAACCTTTAATGGACGCAGGACCCATGTATGGTATTTTGAATATATTCACAACAGAGACAACCAGATTTTAAAACATTTAAGAATCTCTATGGCTGACTGGGAGAAACAGGCTCTTTTCGTCCTGCAGGACACCCTAAAACTATTTCTCCCCACCACGAAAAAGAAATTCTAATCCGCGTAGTTGAAAATGCTGAATTAAGTACAAGACACCTTTCTGCGAGAACTGATGTAGACAAGTCCACCGTTTCTAAAATTTTTCATGAAGAGTGACTGTATCCATTTTATTTCACGTCAGTGCAGAATCTATTGCCAAGTAATTCAGCTAGACTCACATTCTCTCATTTCTGTCGTATCCAGCACAATGTTTTTAAACAAAATATTATTTACAAATGAAACTTTATTTATTTTCAACTTTAGCAATAAACATGCATATGATGCAGTCATTTTCAACATGAATTTTTAATTAACGTTTGGAGGGAGATTATTGATAATCATGTATTGGGCCCTTTCGAATTACCTCCTAATTTAAACGGCGAAATATACCTTAATTTTCTGCTAAGACAGTTACCCGAATATTTTGATGAATTTTCGCTAAAACTAAGACAAAGCATGCTGTTCATGCAATATGGAGTCCCAGCACACTTTTAGACCTTAAAAACCCATAAAATCTTTATGCACTAACCTAGCCAACAGCTGCAAGGCCTCCAAAATTTTTCTGCGCATGTCTCGAAATGCGAATTCTTGGTTGGTTTGTTTGGACATTTATAAATGTGCATAGGAAGTTAATATTGCCATTTGACTTTGGGCTCAGCGATTGAATGGAAATAGCAGTTTGCACTTGCGCAGTTCCACAAAGGGGTCCTATGATCAGTTTTAAAAGATATAAAGTTAGCTATATATTTGGTTTATATGTAATGTAATATAAAATACATCAACAATATTTTGTAATGGCTGGGTGAGGTTACTTTGGGCGTCGACTTCTAAATATGTATATTTAAGGAAAAAATAAAATATTATTTTTTACTTTTTAGAGATTTTTTTTTGAAGTTGCTTCAAGTTGCTTGTTTTTTTTTAATATTATATTTTCAAAGATTTTAATACTAATCACTAAAGCAACTTAGTATTTATAAAAAAAATTAAATAAAAATGTATTGCGGCTATTATGGTTTTAAAAGTAAATAGGTCAAAACACTAAAAAAAAAATTGAAAAAATAATTATTTTATATCAAGAAAATGTAGGCAGCTTTTATTTTAAACTGAACAAACCATTTTGCTGTGTTCACTTAAGGACTGTGGTGTCAGAGGTAGTCCTTTGATGTGGCTGCAGTCTCTGCAGTAATTCAAAAGGATGGGTATAAATTCCGAGGCTAGGCTGCTGACCATGGAAGTACCTCAAGCCAGTGTGATTATTTGTGTATCTATTATATTAACAATTTAAGTCTTAACTTACCATCTAAAATGTGTTCATTATAAATTATGCAGATAATCCAAAGCTGAATAACTGCTAATCGCTTAGGATATTTAGTAATATTTAGAATCTGTGTAAACCTTTACACCTTACTGAAATATATCATGCCAATATTGGTTGAATACTTGCATTTGGTATTTTATTCTGTGGAAACAGTGTAAATGGAGTGAGAGTATATCTTGTGCAAAAAGAGCACTGCGTGTGATTTTAAGGTATGAGTGTAAGTCTTGTAGAGAAATTTTTAAGGCGGTATAATTTGTTAAACATTAGCAAGTCTTCATATCTACGAGTTCATGAGGTTTCTGCATTAAAATCGGGATTTTTTTACGGAACAAAGAAACAAAAGTATGCTTTATTGTCGCAAAAAAAAGTTACAATTTTATGGACAAAGCGAAATTTACCTCAAAACAAAAAAAAACAATTTAAAAACGAAATATTAATCGAAAAAAAAATCATATTTTTCGATAGGTCAATGCAAATACGTAAATTGTAATAACATTCGTTATATTCGTAACATTGCCGTAAAGCGGTTAATGAATCCAGGTGACCTAACAAAAGGAAATATACAATACATATGTGAGGTGAATTATTTCGATGACATTGAAATTAAAATTACGCGACCTTAAACTCTATTTTGTTATTGTTATACAAGCAAAATAAGTGAAGTTAAACTAAAAGTATACTGAAATAATATAGCAATGAAAGTGTATTAGAAAAAATTTAAATATATAACTTTAGTCTAGTATGTAACAAAAATAATTAATGTTAACGGACAGTTCATTCCTTATAAAATATTTTCAAATGCTATGCAGCAGCATGACACCCAAAAAAATTACCTAAACAAGCAAATAAAAAACATTTTAATGAGATTCATTATAAAAAACGCAGTAAGAAGGTCTTTCAATGAGGTACGCTTTGGTATGGTTTTTTTTTCCGAAGAATACAAACATAGGGATTGTTTTTAAGTGTTTATGGTGTTGTAAATAATTGATTTTTTTATTAATTCTGTGGAAGGAATGGGAAGGTCTATGCAATGCCTAGAGTTTCTGGTAGGATATACGTGTTGTGGCCTTTCCGGGAATGTGTATATGTTTTCTTATCAAACAGTTTCTAAAATAAATTATGCAGGAAGTGTTAATATTTCATGTTTTTTGAAATATTATTGGCAGTGCGCTCTATTATTTAGACCAAACAAATAGCGAATTGCTCTCTTTTGAAGCCTAAAAATACTAAGCAATTGCTCGGTGGTACAGCAGCTCCAAAAGGAAGGGCCATATCGGAGATGGGATTCGAACAGAGAGATATAAGTAAATCTGGCAGAAAACACGTCCAGTTCTTTTGAAACTAATCGAATGGCAAAGCAGGCGGTAGAAAGTTTTTTAGTTAAGGTCTCAATATGCTTAGACCATTTTAGGTTGTTATTAATATTCAAACCCAGGAATTTAACCGACTCAACGTATTTATGTTTGCTGTTAAGCAGCTGAAGTAGTTGTAAAGTCCCCTTATAAGAAAAGGCCACCGTTTTATCAACATTGAAGCAAAGGAGATTGAAATCGGACCTCGCCTTAATCATAAACAAGGTCCTTGGAAATATTAGAACGTATAGACGTTGTATCAAAATCACTTCATGTTATGCTTGTGTTGACAGCAAGGAGAGAGATTTTTTCATTAACCTTTAGGTTGGTGATATCATTAATGTATAAAAAAAAGAATAGGTCCCAAAACCGAACCTTGAGGAACTCCACTTGTAAATAATTTACAATCAGAATCAAAACCATTTTCCCTTACAAATTGTTGCCTACTCCCGACATAAGATTTAAACCAATTTAAAGAAATACCACGGATTCCATAAAAATTCAGCTTGCCTATCAAAATTTCATGGTTAACACAGTCAAAGGCTTTTGCATCGTCACAAAAAACTGAGGCGGTGGGGTCGTTGTTATTGAGGAATAAGTAGACGTCGCTAAGCGCAACATGATGTCACTGGTGCACTTGTTGGGTAAAAATCCAAACTGATCCGAGGATATTATCTGATTTTAAGGAGAAATGGCATAAGACGATTCTTCAGCGACCTTTCAATGATTTTTGGTAGCACTCGTAGTAGAGCAATTGGGCGATAATTGCAAGAGTTAAGTTTTTTTGCCCCCTTTATGAAAGGGAATAATTATAGCTGTTTTAAGGCATTCAGGGAATATACCTTTTATAAGGGATTCATTTATTAGTGTTGTAAGGGCCTCTATGACTGGAAGCGGCAGGTTCGAGAATATTTTAATTTATATGCCAGTGCTACACGTAGATTTGCTTGTGTTGTTATTCATTTCAAGATTATCGGCGACATTTTTCGATGGAGGGAGAAACGAAACATAGACTGCATGGACTCTCTATTTTTGAGACAAACCCTACATATTTTTTTCATTATTCAGTGGGAATCGTACACAACTGCAGAGTTCATGTCATCTTAAGAATAGCGAAGTTATTTAAACGTTTTGAATATTTTAAAAAATATGTAATATTTAAGAACAAATGTGTTAAACTTCTATTGTTTAATTTTAATAGATTTTGGTATTATTTTATAAATTTCATATCATTTTAAATTGTAATTGTGTTTTAGTATTTTATTTATTTATTTATTCAAAGGGGATTTGAAGAGATACATATTGTATCTACTAGAGCATCAACAAATTAGAAAAAAAAATTCTTTAAAGTGTAGAATTCTTATACTGTAAGGCAAAATTTGAAATAAAAAAGGTAAAGGAAACTCTTCCGTCTACTCTCCAGTGACACCAAATAAAAGTGAAAACGCGCCAAATTTTGCTACAAAAATCGTCTACCCATATATCCACACTGTGTACGATAGCCAGAACCTGAGTAAATAAAGTAATATTCATTTCTAATTATTTAAAACAATTTTAAGTTAAAAATTAGGTCTTAAAGGTATATTTTGTGTCTTGTACCAAATATCGGCTATAAAGTTTTGACTTAGCTCCGCCAATTTGTTCTTAAAAACATGTTTTACTTTATTTTCAGTTTTCGGCAGTCAGCAGTATGGAATCAGCTCCTTCTAAAATGTTCTATCCCACGTACAGTTACAGTTCTTACGGAGATCCATCTAATACTGCCGACATAAATCAAAAGGACTACAAGATGTTTTTACCTGAATATGAACTCCTAGAGTTTGTTATCAATTCCAGTTTCACAATGAAATTGCAAGAATATTTTGATTTGTATGGAATCGTTCCGATGCGAGATATATATAAAGGTAAGCTGGTTCTTCTCTTGAATTCATGTATTTAAATTTCTCCTTACACATTTGTTAGAAATAAATCTGTTCATACAAATGACCTATTTGCGGACCACATTTGTTTTTAAATATTACATATTTTTTAACATATTCAAAACGTTTAGATAACCTCGCTATTCTTAAGATGACATGAACTCTGCGGTTGTGTACGATTCCCACTGAATAATGAAAAAATGTAACAGAATTAGAACTAACCAGGTGCTACATTAAATTGGAAATTGTATAAGAATTTTAAAATGGCATTTTGGGGTATTCTATTTTCGCACTTTTACGGATATCTCCCTTATTTTTAAAGATAGACAGTTTTCAGGATATTGTGCTAATTTTTTATGACGTTAAAGATGGCGCCAGCAAAATATACCTGGCCCTTTTGGTTTTTGAGATACAGGGCGTTTTTGAAAATGTTTCATTTTCAGGCACCCCTCGTATCCCAGCTATCTGATGAGTTTGAGGGGTCAGGTGAAAAGTTTACATTTATTAGGAATAATGTGGGCTTTCCAAAAATAAATACATGTAAGCATTTATTTTGAAAAATAAGCTCAGAATTAAAGATTTTCTAAAATTTTCTTTTGTGTCCAAGTTTACAGTAAACTATAGCTAATTTGTTTGGAACAAAAAGCAAAATGTTAAAAACTTTGCGGTTTTGTCAGTTTTTGATTATTAATGAAATGTTTTTGTTGTTTTAGTGTTTCTATTTAACTATATACTATATTTAATTTACTTTTTTATAATAATAGCTATGGCGGTCTATGAAAAGTATCATGAGTATGGATGATATGTTGGTTTGTTTCATACAGACTAATGAAAATCCACAAGAAGCTTCAGAATTATACATACGTACAGAAAGTACATATTTTCAGCGCTATCGTTAGGATAATATCTTAGGAGTCCTTTTTGTTCATATTCGATATCCAGAGAGAAGGCAACCTTTCCGAGACATATTTGCTCACCTTAAATCAAATTTAGTAGAGTACGGATCTTTTATCCAACCCCGTCCTAAAGCATACACCAAACAAGATATAGAGAGAAAAGATAAATAAGCGTATAAGCAACGCCTGCCAGCAAATGAAGGAAGCAACTGGTGTATACAAGTCTAATGCTCAAAGAATTGTGCAAAAATATAAGTATCACCGATACAGACATCACAGCGTGTCGGTACCTAGAATTCCTAGAGGAAGTTATTCCACAAGTGATAGAAAATGTTTTATTAGCAGTATTAGCACTTCATAATTCCGTTTATTTTCAACAAGAGGGGGCATTTTTAGATGATAACTTTCCTCAGAGATGGATTAATACACACGGATCTGAAAGATGGCTCCCTTAATCTCCGGATCATTCGATTTCAGATTTTCACTTATGAGGTTTCATGCAAAATAAAATATATAAAACACGATGTCAGTCTGTAATGGACCAGCGTGCGGCAATCTATTTAACTTTCCGAAATTTGTAACGAAGGCCTATGATTCTTTTGAATGCTATTACAAGCATAATGAAAATGTGTCAATTTTGCATTCGGGAACATGGCCGTCTCTTTGCTTTTTCGAAAGTTTGTTTCTCTTTTATTTTGACTAAAATTCAATAAATGTGTCATAATTTAGTTAAAATGCTGTAACAAATAATTAAGAATTGGGAATTAAAAACGACCTTTCGAATTAAATTTGAAAGTATAACATATTTAGTATAATAATTACTTACATGCACTTTTTTTAATACATTTTAGCCATAACCTACTACCTACTAACTGGACACAGCTCGAATTTTAAGCTTATTTTTCAAAATAACTGCATATCTGTATGTATTTTTGGAAAGCCCACATTATTCGTAATAAATAATTGTCTCATTTAAAAGAAATAAAGTTTTAAAAAAATTATGTTTCAAAAACGCCCTGTATCTCAAAAACCAAGAGAGCTGTGGAAATTCTGGTGGCATCTCTTTAATATGACAGTAAAGTAACATACGGTTTGGAAAACCGCAACCTTTTATCTTTAAAAGTAAAGGAGATACCCCGCAAAATTGCCGAAAATAGGATACTTTTGTTACTACTGTACTTATTTTAATTGTAGAATACTTACTTTTAAATTGCGCCCTACTGTCCTCGGAAAGTTTACAAAATACGCCTAAATGTACTGATTTTGACGTAAAAAAAATAAAAATTAATAATATCTTTAGTAATCACAAAACAAAAAAAGGATCCTCTAAAAATGAATAAATTGTGTAAAATTCTAGTATTTCATGTCGAATTTTGTAGACCAAACAGACGTAGTAATTATATCATAAATAAGCGAGTTGTGTCAAATATAACACCAGAATAGCAATTTTTGCTTTATACGGGATACCGGGGCCTATTTATTTTTACACAAAATTTCAGCTTTGGTGCACTCAGCACTTTTCATATTTAAGTAGCTAAAGGCCATTTTATTTATTAGCAACACCAGTATCAACTTTGGTAAAATGTCTGAAAATGTTTTTAATTGAACACCCTGTTTAATATAGTTTTATTAAATGGGTTTCGTCTTTCTGCTAATAAACACACTCGATTTGATGTCTATGTCTTTAAACACCCGAAAAATTTGTCAAAAATCTTCAAATAAGAAGCAATGTGTTAGATTGAGTACAGTTGAGTGATTGGGAATATTTGATTGATTGATTCAAGTTTTTGTCAATTTTCGCGATTATTTTTAAAGATAGAAGTTTCAAACCCAGCATGCTTAAAATCAACAAGAAGAGGTTCATTTTTTGAGTCTGCTTTTTTAGACATCCGGTGTGCATTTTCGTATTTGCTGTAGCGTAGTGCAACTCATATATGTCTGAAGATTTACGAGTATATGAGGGTATGGCCTAGTAAACCCTGTGCATTAGTGTGTTTTAATGTTCGAGAAAATTCCTAAACCACGCTTGGTACCGCATTACCCTCGTAAATTGTCTTTGGGATGTAGTTTGAAAATGTTGTATGTGTAACAACGGTCAAAAATGGAGAAATTGCTACCAGATTTTAATTATTACATACATATTTTAACTAACAGAATTAAAATGAAAATTATGAGAGACGGAAAATAGTATTTCAAGTATTTGAAGAAAAAAAGTTTTAAGGTAAGTAGACAGCAGTTTTTAAGAGCCTTTCCTCGGCTGGAAATAAGGACATCAACCACCTGAACAAAATCAAGCAAATCATTTAATTCTTGCACATATTTGTGTTAAAGAATAACTATATCCTTTTAAAACTAAATTTTTATAACTGAAACAAACCTCTTGCCTCAAATGCTTCGTCATGTTTCCAGTAACAAGTTACTAATAAGCGGGTCATATTTGGCCAATATTATCATCAATTAGACAATGGATATTTCTGTTAATATTGACACTACGAAATAATTTATATTATAAAAGTCTATATTTTTCATCAATCCTGTCCTGTCCAAAATCTACAAAAAAATCCCTCAAAACCTATACTTGTTATTTGTACGGTGCCTATACATTTTGTCATAAGTTGTGCTTTTTTAATGGAATACCCTGTACAAAAATACTTGTGGTTTTTCTGATTATATAGATGCCTGAGGTATATCTCTCTAACAAAATGGGCGAGAAAATAAAGAAAAACAGAACAGTCCTAATACATTGCCCGTAATTGCTCTAATCCATAAAAATGCGCTTTCACACACCTTTTTCAAAAGTTCTTGGCCGGAAAAGATATATATAAATAGCAAAAATATATAATTTCTGCAGGTGCAAAACGGCCTACAAGAAGAATGCTTTCGATTATGCCACAGGGTACTCCCCTGCGATCATGATTTCTGGGCCTCTACCCTCATCAGGCAGGCTTGTACCCAGTACCCCTGAAATAACAGATTGCTCGATATGACAAAATCGAAAACGAAACGTCTATCATACTGGAACAGTACTACATGCTAAGTGTAACACTGAGCGCCACCTATTTGGGCTCCGGTGGTTTCCGGCTGCAAACCCATAGGAATTTGGCAAAGTATGCACTAGCACTATCATGCGGAGAGTAGATACTAAAGCCTGCCTGATGAGGGTAGAGGCCCAGAAATCATGATCGCAGGAGGGTACCCTGTGACATAATCGAAAGCAATTCTTCTTGTACGACGTTTTGCACCTGCAGAAATTATATATTTTTGCTATTTACATATATCTTTTTCGGCCAAGAACTTTTGATAAAGGTGTGTGAAAGCGCATTTTTATTGATTTTAGTAGTTAGTATATATATATATATATATATATATATATATATATATATATATATATATATATATATATATATATATATATATATATATATATATATATATATATATATATATATATATATATATATATATATATATATATATATATATATATATATATATATATATATATATATATATATATATATATATATATATATATATATATATATATATATATATATATATATATATATATATATATATATATATATATATATATATATATATATGAATAATTTTATTAAATTTTATAATGTAAATTCGATATCATTACTAATGTCTTCTTTTTGTTTTTTAAATAATGCTCCTGGTTCTAAATATATGTATATCTATGCTTATTTATTTTATTTGTATTTGTGTGTTGGTTTTTTTTGTATCCTTAATACAGAATTCAAAGTAACTGATATATAAGAAAGCATTATGTTATTTTTGTCACAGAAAATAGTAAGGATTTCTAAAAGATCTTTTTTTAGTTATTGCGATTATCTGCTTTTTTAGAGCTCGCCTCGGGTGTAAACTAAACAAATTGGTCCACTACACTAAGATTTTCAATAGAAAACATCATGTACCTTCAATTATTCAATTTTGCAGGTACTATTGATAATTGATATCCAATTTATTTTAAATAGCACTATATTTCTTTACAGAAACCAGAAAAATCGTTTATTTGTATGCGATGTGGACCGTTATTTACCAAGGCCCTACTAAACGACAAAGCGCCCACGCGCGTGGTTTTCAAATTATATTCGGGTATATATGAATTGCGATATGCTACGCTGGACACGAGAATGCATCCGGTGTACACAAATAATATTTTTAATAACCTACGTATAAAAACCATAAAACTGAAAATTTATATAGACATATAAAAGTCACAACCAATGAAATATTAAAAATCCTCATTAATCTTACCTTTGCAATCTGTGCTAAATATTTTATTCAACCAGTCAAAGACGAAAAATTCGGGAATCACAAAGTTTATAGATTTTAAAATTCTCTATAAAAAAGGTAGCCATAATTTTTTTACCTGAATGATCATTTATGACATATCGCAACTTCGAACATTTTAAGTAGTAATTTGCACTTACACTAGTCCTGTATGTATCATCGACCATTAAATATAAAGTAAAATCTCGAAATATTAGTTGGTTTGTATCACATGCCACAAAATACATTCAAATTATACGATTGGTTATGTAATTACTGGTTTTTATACGAAGATTTATTCTTCTCCAGACATCATCCTTAAGCTTAGGCCACAGTGATCCGGCCGGTATCGGCTCAATCGGAATCGGCTCTGGAACAAGTAGCGGAATTTCCGAAAGCCGAAAGCTCGATGGCAGCGTGTATTAATAGAAAGAACTTGAAGAAGATGTCACCACTTTTGACAAATATAAATGTTGTTGGTTACTTGCTTTAGCAATAGATTAAGAAGAAAATAATAAAAGAGGAAAAAAGTCACGTATACGTGAGATACGACAAACAAGAATAATATAATTTGGGTTATGAGATACGATATTGTTCACGGCAAAATATCGGTCTAATGGAAATTTTAATCTATATAACGCAATCAAAAATGAAAAAAAATGAGTTAGGAGTGTTCGGTAGATGAGTCAACATGTATCTATCATACAGTTCAATAAGCCAGCTTTAAATCCTATAGAAAACATCTGGGGATGTATGGTCAAAAACAAATTGATGCGAATTTCTTACAGGAAAACGAAAAAACTGTAGGACAAAATAGAAAATATTTGGCAAAACACCAACTAATTACATAATTGATTTATTCTTTTGAGACTATATATTCTTTTTTAACTTTTATAAAGACTTATATGTATAAAAATGTTGTGTTTTAATGGATTTAATATATATCTTTAAAAATTACTCGTTTTGTGTCTCTCATTTAAGTAAAAAAACCATAATATATCTTTCAAACCACCTAAACCAGCTAGCAGTAATTCAGATAACAGGTAAAAATAAAAGTCTGAATTACCCAAATATCATACAATGGGGTTTGACTCAATTCACTCTGTACTACGAATTTATCTGACGGCAACTGTACATAGATAAAAAATACTTAAGGTAGAATTGAGAATGTCCCTCTTTTCTAAAGTTAGTTCATAATTATAGATACCCTTTTGTAAAGAATTTCATTGATAATTTTAAAAATCTCCATCAATCCCCAGTTTTATGAGAATTTTGATGAATGCCTATATTAATTAGACTGTAAAGTAATATTTAGTATAGCGAATTATAAGAGAAGGTCTCTAACCTGCTGACGTTTTTAACTTACATATTTTCTATATTACTTTTTTAGATAGGGTATGGCCAGTACCCCACGACTTCATTCCGTACGATATCTTCGAAAAACCTTATGATTGTATTATTGAGTTACCAAAAGAGCTAAGAAGGCCGGCTGACAAAGCACGTATAAGCGTGCCTGAAAGTGTCTCCAGTGTTACAGCTACGATAGTAACCAATGAATCTACCAGCCAAGTCGATGATGCTATAAACAGTGTCACTGAAGAAAAAGTTGAATCAGTACAGGCAATGAGTGTATCCAGAGAAGATACTACTAACTAGGAAGAAAAACAGCTTTACCAGAGTTTTTTATTTATTGAATATTAAAGTTACATGATAGCTTAGAAATGTATTGTACTTTTTCGGGCTATTCAGGATGTCCAGGAAAGTGTAAACAATCTCTTAGACAAAAATCGCGTAACCAAAATTAATTTATTATATATAAAATTGTCTCTTTAACTGTCCACTTACTGAAATGTTCCGTCATAAACTTAGGATTTAGAGAATATTTTTTCCAAAATCATTTTGGTATCGTTTGATGAACTTAATTAAGTTTGAATAGCTGATATTGTAGTTACAATTCCTATTTTTTACTAGGCAATTCATCAATTTTAGGAAACTAAAAAGTAGAGATTGGTACAGAGTTTCATCAAAAGGGAGAAATGTCATTTCAGTCAAAAAAAGTTTTTTGAAATCGGTTTATTGACAACGATTAATAGATGATGCAATATAAGTATTGGCCAGTGTATTATTAAGGGATATATGAGAAAGATCTTTGAACCTTAATTCAGAAATTTTTCGATTCACAAACATTTTTGTAAAAAAAGTGGCCTGTTTAAGACTGCAATGTTTTCGTACAATAGAAGAGTTAAGAGAACTTTCTGATGACAGGAGTTTTAGAAATTCTTGAAACCTATTTAATTCTAAAGGTAATTTCGTCCATTTTGACTGGAAAAGTAGTTATTAATGTATTTACAGTGAGGCGAATTCGGGAATTTCAAGGATATATTTACTTCCCCGTCACGGAAACCCACATCATTTATTATTATTAAAATATATGGTTTACATATATGGAAATTATTGTGATAATTTTTGCAAAATATAACTTTTATCGATATCCCTAGAACACAAAAAACTTTTTTAAAAACATTGTTACCCGTATTCACTAAATAGGTTTACATTTAGATCAGGTCTAACTTGACATTTATAGGTTTAAAATTACATTTTTAACAATTGATCAAATAATTTTTCTAAATGTCACAATTACAAAATGACAGTGATATAAGCGAAACATAACTGGCATACTAAGAATTTTTAGTACCATGGCAACTAGACCTGGACTAACTTTTAAACTTTTTTAGTGAATATGGGGGTATATGTCTAAGCAGGTGTACTCCTACAGTGCAAGGATTTTTAAGGGTTTATAGAATTTGAAAAATCTTAAATACGCGCAAATCAATTTTAGTCGAATGGAGAATCATAAAAATCATTTTGTGAAAAATGTAGAAAACTTTCTCTGTTCAGGTTATCTACGAAAAAAGGTCCAACAATTCGTTCGTTGAATATGGCACACCACACATTCACTTTTTCGCTGTATTGGTTTTTACAATTAATTACCCAAAACCTACAATTTTGGCTAGATACCACACCGTTTGTCGTAAACGTTGCCTCGTTAGTAACATTATATTCTTTAAAAAAAGTCTGTCATTAAGATAGTTACCTTGCATCCATAAGCAAAACTCAAACCGCCGTTCAAAATCACCATCTAATAAAGTATGTAGAAATTTTGGTTTAAATGCCCTAATTCTATTGCATTTCAAACACATCCATACTTTATTTTTGGTTAAATTCAGTATCCTCGTAACTGCCCTTATGCTACCTTTTGGGTAGTTTCTAAATTCTGCCAAGATACGTTCGTCGTCTGGATAGTGTCTTTGATTCAAATTGTACCTTTCTTGGTCTTGTCTTGAAAACCGCTCCAATCCTTGCGAATATCCTGTTAATTTTGGCAACGGTATCGTGAGAAATTGGTACTCGATCATGGTGCCTCTGACTGAATATTCGAGCAACCTCACTCGTACATCTTTCGTCATCACCAAAGAGGCCGATAATTTCCACTTTTTCTACAATTGTAAGAATTACTCTTCGATTTTATATAATTTTATTGATAACTATTAAGAGTTAAGTAACACCACTTTGACTATTGACAGTTCGTACTAATTGCTAAATGGCAAACAAAAACTTTTGTTTCAAAGCACCCTCTGATTAATGTGCTCAAGAGTAACACAGATCGACATACTCTTTGAATATGAAGGAATACCTTTTCAACAAAATTAATAATTTTCAGGTATATTCTGGTAATCGCAAAAGTGATTTAGACTTTTGACATTTTTTATTGGAAAGTGGAAATGTTAAAAATACTATACTTTTAAAAAATAGTTATTTTTGTATCTAGAAACATAGAACCAAGGCAAGTAAACTATATGAATAAGAAAAAAGTACTTTAGTGCCATGGATATCGGAAAATCCATAAATCAAAACCTTTTGTTAGAATTTGATGTAATGTAATAGTTAAATAATAGCTTACTTTGGTGCCGATTTTCAGCATTTTAATATTAAATTGCTATTTTAGAATTCTTTACCTTCTGCTGATTTAAAAAAAATAGGCTTTTCGTGAGAATACATCCTAATATCTCAGTTAATATTAATGCGAATTCTTTCAAATTACCCCCTTTACTAAAAGTGAATGGACGGTTAAGAAGAATTGTTGAAAATTGTATTGTATTAGAAGGTAGTTATATTGAAAAGACCAGAATTTAAAATAATGTAATTTGTGATCTTGTTATCACAGTTAGAAATAAACAACTTATAAAAAAATTGACTTAAATAATTTTTTTTCTGCTAAAATAAGCTCTTGAGATTTTGAAGATACGAATTAAGGAGTTCTTGGGTATGCTGATTCTAAATCTGACAGAGAAAATCATCTAAAATAAGCCCTAATATCATTCATTCATCACATAAATTTGAATCAAACCGCATTATTAATAAGAGAGAGGTTACGGTGTATTCATAGAAAGCAGGACACACTGTATATATATATATATATATATATATATATATATATATATATATATATATATATATATATATATAGGTAACACTTTTGACAGCATATGTAACATGTTCCTACTTTCGATTTAACCGAAAATGACCACGAATTATGAATTTTAAATTAAACACTTTAAATTCGGGGAAACATTCCGAATGCAAACCACCATCACTTGTCATGGTGCCATAAATTATTTATATTCCACAAATTATCGTTTATTATTATTAACTAATACTTCGACGAAACGTAATAATTTGCTTCGTTAATGGAATGCGTACAAGATCATATAATTGAATTTGTCAAATTTGTCAAGAAATATTCTATAATGTTTATAAAATTTGCGTTCATCCGGCTGCAGTCGCCCAAACAGTAGCATAAACCCAATAAACTCCTTTTTTTATGTTCGGGACAATTAGCTTCTAGTACTAACAAATCGTATAATGATGATGTAAAACTACTGGAGTATTTAAGGATAGGGGGGGGGTTAAAACCCCCACAGAGCCACTTTTATTTATGGCCAAATGATTGAAATAGTTTAAAGTAAGAACCTTTTTTTACAAGATTGGCTAGTAAACCTTTCTCTTATTCCAATCGTACTTCCTTATGCTAACTATGACGAAAATTGGTTTTGGTAAATGATAATTCTCTGCCACATCGAAGCCTAATTATAAGAGAGCTCTTAGAATATTCTAATAATAAAAGGATGGATTTGCCAACGCAATTAGCTGATTTAAATATAATTGAGAACGTCTGATCTTACCTAAAATTATTAGTTACACCAAGGTCTAACTCACCTCAAAATTTAGAAGAACTAACTCAAGCTACAGAATAAAAGTGGGAAAATGTTCACCAGGAGAACTTTAGAACAATTTAGTTTTAAGTATGCCCAAAAAATGCCAAAAGGTTTGCAATCATAGAGTAATAATAGAGTAACCAAGTAAATATTAGAATTTTATTTGTGCATTTGTAAGTATCTAAGTAAAGGTTGAGAATTTATAAAAATTAAAAACGTGCATTTAATATTAAATATAATTTTGAAGCACCATGTATTGAATTAAAAACATTTTTCCTTTTCAAATATTTTATTTTTACTATTTGGCACTTCCGATACCCGTAACAAACTGGCACAAAAAAAAACGGTAATTAAATGTCTTTTTTATTAGATATATGTGCAAAAACACCCAAATAGGTCAACCTCTAGCTGTGACAATAGGGAGGCGGCAAAAAAATTTTAAAAATAATTTGTGACTATTTCTAGTTTATTAGAAGTTAAAAGAAAAGATATTTTCATTGTATTGTAAAGAAAGAAAAAAATTTGGACAATCTGTATAATCTAAAATACCCTTTTCGGTACTTCGTTAGTTAAAGGTATGTAGAAAAATTCGGCAAACAAAGAAATACTCTATATTTTATTGCCATATTTCAAAAAATATCGTAGCTGTTAAAAATCACTCAAATTTGTTTTTTTGTATTCATTCTTCTTCATTTATCTTGACATAAACATTTTTGTTTTTTTTTTTTAATTCTGTGTACAAGTGTTTACAACGGTCAAAGTTAACACTCTGTATATAATCTTTTGGCCCATTATAATATTAGCGCTAAAATATGTCATCCAAAATCATATTCTTTAAAACGTGTCGTAAACCCTATCTCGATATCTCCATTTGTTTTGCAAAAATAATTCTTCAAAATTGACTTACAAAATAACATTGGACAAATCTAGTGTGTTGTTGCAAAAAAATTAAATTTAGGCAAATCAGATTCAATTAATAACATTGCACAAAAGACCGATTATTTCGGAATATAATATGTCTTTGATAACACGCATATTTTCACTCTAGAACGAAGAAAGTGTCGACTCACAATAAAACATAAAAAAAAATTACTTTAACCTTTGCAGCACTAACTAATAAACTTGGATATACAATTATAGTACTTTCTGTTTGCATAATAATAAATAAAAATCGCTCGAGCATTTTTATTGCATTTTGCAATCCTGACAATTGAATCATGCACGCGTTAAGATTGCTTCAGATTTTCTTGATTTCGATCTTTCCTTCCGCGACTTTTTCGCAAAGTATATTCGGAAGTTTTTCAGATGTTGTGAACGAGTGGAACGTATTGCAGATGTACATACCCACGCTCAGTTCCGAAAATGAAAAGTGTCGGAATCATAGCTTGTATTATGCTGAGGAGTTAAAAAATTTGAAAGTTTGGGCTACGGAAAGTAAGTGTGTCTCTTAATTTTTTTTAACTTATGGGCTTTATTTTTTTACGTCGAATAGATTTTTTTTTAATTTAGAAAATATATTTTTAATCACGACTAAAGAACAAAAAGTAGGATATAGAAAAACTAATCCTCAGATACCAAGAGGGTTCCATTTTTCAATAAAAGAAGTTAGCGTTGAGTTTTTTGCTTCAAGGGAGGAGACATTATTGTTAAAACCCAAACCATCAAACACAAACTAAAAACAATTATATACGAGAAAAATGAAGAACGTGTTTTGTTTCTATGTTAAAGTTTTAATTTAATTAATTCATAGAAGAATTAAAGACAAATATCATTTGCTCACTTTATCTGCATTTGCTCCTTTTATATGAAAAAAACTATTTTAGGTTAAGGCACTGTTTAATTTAGCAGACTTAAATGAATCTTAATTCAAGCTTATATAATTCCGGATACTTTTTTCATAAGCATTGCTCATCATTAGACAATTGACAAAACACGTCTAATTATTTACAAGCAACAGCAAAAATGAAACAAATGTAATGTAATTATTTTACATTAACTTCTTTGAACAATAATAATTGAACCAATTATATATAAAACAATTTAAACTGTGTCGACAAAATGATTTTTATTAAATAATTTCCGTATGATTTACTAGTATATGTTCAAAAACATCTTATTCTAATCCATATACAGTGTGACCAGTAAAGTCCGAACCCTATAGAATTTTTTTTACTAATTGACTTAAGTAAAATCTGAGTTGGCAAAATGTTTTTGCTTAAAAAATAAAACAAAATGACAATAAAAAAAGTTAGTCGGGTGATTTATCTTACCTGTTAATTCAAACATTTAAAAAAAATGGCAAAAAAACTACCTTTTCTTCAGAATTTTGAAAAATGATAAAGAAAAAGTTGTTTCTTCTTTGATTTTGTAGCTATAAGTCAAATTGAGGGTCGACTTTAAATGTTTCTTTTTTTTATAAATTGATTATTTTTCACTTTACCGAATGTAATCAAACCTGAATTGAGCTACTTACATTAGATAAATTCATCGCCTAAACGTATTTACTTAATTATTTTATTATTTTAAATAGCATTTTGTAGATGGAAAATAAAAATGAGTTCAAAAAAAGCATCGAACTTGATGTTAAGTTTGTCCAATTTCCACAATTTAATGTAAAACATTTTTAAATTTGGTTATTTATTAAGTTAATTTACCTATTTACCTTTAAAAAAAACGAAATTGATCAAAGCTCTTTTTTACTTCCCTCGTACAAGGAAATATTGTAATCGTGAAAAAACACTCCCCGAGATTTTTAGGTTTTCCACGTTTCTCGAGTCCTTAGATGCCGAAAAATATGTTTTCTCAATTTCGTCGGTCTGTCTGTCTGTTCGCGGCATAGCTAAAAACTACTAATCCGATTGACAAATTTTGGTAAAAAATTAAGGGACATATGGGGACGTCATAGTAATATTTTGATAAAAATCAATTATGGCACAACAAAATTGCGGCCAAGTGAAATGTTAAAAAAATTATTACTAAAAACTACTTATCCAATTTACCTTAAATTTTGCACAAAAATCAAGTATTACTAGAGGGAATGAACTGGTAAAATTTTGGTACGAATCGAAGGTGGCGAAAAAAAATGGCAGCTTAATAAAATACACACATGGAAAAAAGTTAGGGATAATGAAAAAAAGGTCGTTTTTGCAAACAAAATATATTATTTATAGTTGGAATAATTAAAAATTTGCTTTTATAGCCTAAATTTATATTATTTCAAAAATAATTTGATGATAATAATACAAAATAAAATTGATTGCTGAATAAGATACAGAGTGAAGTCAAGGCATATGTTTTTAGTGAATTTTTGAAACATCCTGTAGCATAAACTGCCTGCAATTTGAAACTATATATCGGTAACTTTGAAGCCTGATTATTTAAAAATATGTTGTTTTTTGGATGATCAACATATCTTTGTTTTTAAAGAAAATACAGCAAAAATTGTTTTACCTGTATTTCTATTATGCCCATAAAAACTGGACATCTAAAATGCTTTGAAATTTGAAGTATCCCTGTATACTGAGAGAAGTGTTTTTATATTGTTCGAAATGGTACGAAGGCACTTAACGATAGACAACGTTAATAGATGTTGCAAATACAATTCATGTTTCAGAAAGTGTGATCAGTAGATTAAATAAACGATTTCAAGAAACAGGTTCTGTGTCTGAAAGACCTCGCCCTGGAAGACCGCGATCTGCCACTAGAATGCAGGACCGTTTCGTTACTTTAACAGCACGAAGAAATATGACTAGACCAGCTTCGGGAATAGCCCGTGATTTAAGAAGAGCCAGCGGAGTTAACATGCGGTCAATTTAAGGGCAAGAAGAACTTGGCGCTATGTCCCTCTTACTATGGAACACAGTCGGAGTCACTAAACCTGGTGTCGAGAAAGAATCGGTTGGAATGAAGAATTGAACAATGTCATGTTCACGGATGAAACCAGAGTGTGCTTGCATAGTGATACAAGGCGATTGAGGATTTGGAGAGACACTGGAGGACGCGTTTGACCTGGTCTAGTACAAGAGGTTCATCCTTACGAAGATGGAGGAATAATGGTTTGGGCTGGGATTTTTTACGGTGGTCGTACTCAATTGTACTTACGCGACAGTACCATGAATGGTGAGTTATCGAAACGACATCATAAATGATATCGTTGAAGAACACAGGTACAATTTTGAACCTAATTTTATATTTCTGGATAACAACGCTCGCCCGCATAGAGCATGTACTTGATCAAATCAAGGAGAACCAGATTGAGCATTTAAGATTTCCAGCAAGATCACCAGATCCTAATGCAATAGAAAATGTCTGGGATTTTTTGAAAAGAGCCATCCGTTCACACCATCACCCATCGAACACTCTACAGGAATTACGAAACATTTTACCTGTTGTATGAGATCAGCTACCGCAAGACGCTATTGGCTTATGTTTTTCTTTTTTCCATTAAGTTGGTTCCATTTTTTTAGTTTTGTTGAATAAATTTATAAATTTTCTTTATTACTACCTACCATGAATAAATTTGTAAAATTTGTAAAAGTGATGTTTTTCTAACTTAACTTCAACATCAATAACTTCTTTCCATATGAACAATAAATCTGTGCTAAATGATGTTTTTACCAACCCTATTTCGAATGGAATTTTTAATATTCACATTTTTATGGGTGGGTAAGAGAAACACGGGTAAAACATCACCATATACTAATATTGGTGTATTTTCTTTAAAAAGAAAGATACGTTGATCATCCAAAAATCAAAAGGTTTTTAAAGAATCAGGCTTCAGAGTTACTGATATACAGTTTAAAAATTGCAAGCAGTTTATGCTACAGGGTGTTTCAAAAATTCACTAAAAACATATGCCTTGACTTCAGCCTGTATCTTATTCAGTAGTCAATTTTATTTTGTATTATTATCATGAAATCATTTTTAAAGTAATATAATTTTATGCTATAAAGGCAAATTTTTGATTATTCCAACTATAAAAAATATATTTCCAAAAACGACCATTTTCATTATCCCTAACTTTTTCCATGTGTTTATTTAAAAAATCAGCCAAAAAAAACTACTTATTAGATTGATTTCAAATTTTCTGCCAAGATTAAAGGTGATATAGAGATGAATTGACAACCTGAATAAAATGTCTGTAACTTTAATTTCCACTATATTACATGATACCACGAGAATTGTTTCTACACCCGTGTCTTCTTCGGGTGGAATTTACTTGGGATTCATTTATATATTTATTAGTAAATTCCAAACGAAGAAGATACCGTCGTTTTATTCAGTGTATAATGCAGTTCCATCAAGTTGGGGTAACTCAATTGAATTTATAAACTAATTAAATTGTGGTACGAAGATATCGGAACATAATGGCGGCCAAATAAAATGGTTTTTATCGTGAAAAAAATCACTATCTCAACATTTTACAGATCTTTACGTTTTAGGGTCCATAGATACCAAAGAACCTGTCTTAACAGCTCGGTAGTCAGCCTATCTTCGGTCTGTCTGTCTGTCTGTCAGGTCGCGGTATGGCTAAAAAACTACTTACCCCATTGACTTTAAATTTTGATAAAAAATTAGGGGATCGTATAGCTATGACCTGCTAATATTTTGGTAAAAATCCAATATATTCAATATCGCGCCCAATTAAATTGTTTGTAAAGGCAATATAAATAGAATATGTTTATTAAGTTAATTAAAATAACAAAATAAAACCTAAGTTATAAAGTAGCCTATAAAAAAAGTTGAAAAAAAAATAGAAAAAATTAAGTTAGCCGTTAGAGTTGAAATTTGGTGTATACGTATGAAATCAAAAAGCAAATTTAGTTTTTCTTTAGCACTTTTCAAAATTTTAAGTAAAATAGGTACATTTTGCAGTTTAAAAAAAAACATGTCAAATGTGACAGGTAAGATACATGCAAACTCAAATTTTACCAAGGTGTGTTATTAAGAAAATTTCCCATATGATGCGTACTTTACATTTTATAACCTGGCATAGATATGTTAAATGATGCTTTACCATGTTATACAGGACCTGAACCAATTTAATATTTTTTTCGCATCGAATATGTTAATAACATTCGTCCCAATATAAAATGAACTAGAATCTAACAACAGTATAAATTTTTTAGATTTAACCATCAAAAGATTAAATATTAAGATTAATAAATAAGTACTAGCTGCTTTTCAGAGTATGATTCACAGACTAATCTCCTTACCTGTAAGTAAAACTAATTTTTCAGACCGAGTTAAACATTATCAAACAGATTGCAATAAACAATGGATATTCAATAAATATAATTGATAAAATTCTGCAAAAAAATTATATATAAAACCAATAGTTCTTTAAGTAAGGACATTAAAAATAATAAAACAAAATCTGATAAACGTGAACAATCAGGTGTATATACCAACTAAATTGTAGAGATTGTGACAAAACGTACATAGGACAAACTGGCAGATATTTTGGTAAATGAATATTTATTATTTATTTTCTATAATAGTTACATCATTTCAAACGTTGAAGAATGATTTATTTTTCTACATAATCGCCATTCCAGTTAACGCATTTTTGTAGACGCTGTGGTTTTTAACAATGGCGGTGTCGTACCAGCGCGTCGCCATGACCTTCGGAAAAGCAGGCCTGCTCCGACGGCGAGATAAAAAATAAGGTCCGATGGCCAACTCTTCCTAAAGGACATGGCGGCGGACTGGTATAGTTTTAAAATATAAGCGACCTTACTTTTAGGATTCCCTCATAGAATTATATGTACCTATTCTATTGTATAGAAAATAAGTCAAATATAGCCACGAAATAATTATTTGGGTCAAATTTTTATTCCCAAACTTTTTTGGCATCTATCTATTTTTTTAAGAGCAGAGCTCGTATTACCAATAATAAAAACGAAAAAAATCAAACAGAAATATTTATTGTTATGAACATTATAAAGTATCATCACTTAGATTTTAAAATACACATAGGTTCAAGATAATTTTTATATAATCGGCCAAGGCAATGACGGCACATTAAGCCTGCTTTTCGACTTTCACAGTAGCATTCGCACCCCTTCCTATAACCGAAGCTGATGAGATGTAGTAACTGATCAGACGCAAGGGGTAGCTCGGTTGCTACCGGAACTAAAGTTTCGCCACGTTTTGTCCAACCCAATTTACAGGGTGGAAGAGCGTTTCCCATCCAGCGCTGTACTTGTAAATAAACACGATACAAAAGCTGCCGAGTTGCATCTCTGGTAGGGGATAGAGATGAGAACTGGAAATTATCTTTTATTGATTGCTGGGCCCATGTCTGTACAAATAAAACCTCAGCTCATCTAAATCCACCTCAAGAATGGCTTAATTTTAGAGGTGCAACACATATGCTTCTCCAGCACGGCAATGTCGTCCTAGTCAGCTCGAGGATCGTTGAACACAGAAACTTTCTTTTGCAACTCGGTATTATTGTTTAAACATTGGGAAGTTTTTATTTTTCCTTTTCTGAAAAATGCTGACGTCGTGTCACAACCAGACATTGCATCTGCAAAAAATAAAACACCTTTTAGGTCCCTCATATTTTGTTTTATTTCCCCAAAATTATAACATTTACTAGCAGTTTTTCCACTTCCAGGTTTCAACATAAAAAGTTTAGAAGAGTCTCCATTAGAATTTGCTATTAGTATTGTTAATATATCCATGTCCGTAGCGACAATCGTAACAGGCCTAGCAGAAGGTAAATTAATTGCTGCTTCAGCAATGAGTGTGTCTGCACCAGCTTCCGCTTGGTGCACGACCATTTTGTTGGCTCGTAGCTTCTGTGCCAATATATCTATTATTTGGGCTTTGTTTTTTGAGTTACAAAGAAATGTATCCTTCCTAGTCACAGTTGGTAAATGATTTTCTCCTTTTAAGTCTGCAGATGACTTATTTGCATACCGGCGCTTTTGTTCCTCAATTTTTTCACTTATCTCTGCACTTTAACAATCAAAAAGTATTGCGAAAATTACTAAAGTTTCTTACTTTAATTTGATTATCCAAGTGGTAGACATCAAAGTGTTTGCTTCAAAAATGTGAATCACTAATTTTGACAGTTTAATAATTACATTTTACTGTAAACAAAGGCACGAGAGGTATTTTACTCTTTTACATATCTAACAATAATATATTTCTAGCTAATTTCATTACAAGACATTTTGAAACATTGGTTGAAATTTTAAATATACTAATATTCAGTGCTTTAGTTAGTAGTTTGTTGAAATCAATTTACTTAATTCATTCGAACAAGGTAAGAACTAATATTATTTTTAATGAAAAGATTGCTTTTAATTTTTGTATTTTAATAAGTATTTATATTCGTCAGTATTCACGAATGAAAAATTCCATTTATTTCTGTAATTAAATTAAAACATTATATACTACCAGGTTCGTATGCGTACTTCTACATATTACATGCATAGCTGTAACGATCTTAACGATAGTATTTGAAGCGACGAATACAATGAATGATTACTCGATACTCAAGCAACGATTGGTAACGAGTATTCAAAAATGCCGAAAATCTGCATCTCTAATGCTGGCGGCGCGGCGGCGTGGCGCACAGTTCGGCGGATTGGAATTCTAACGGGACAAAACCTCGGAAGCGTCTTTTTGCACTTATAAAGCAGTAAATAGTGGAATATAATAGTAACCATAAATATGTTTTAGCTTGCTTTGTCTCTGCCTCATTGTATGGTATGGGTTAATGCAAAAAAGAGCACAATGATAGACTGTTTGTTGAATCTAGCTGCTTCACTTCTTCTTATTCCGAGTGTCTTTTTTATCTCCGTACTAAGGGCTGCATCTTTGCTACCACTAGCTCTATAACTAATTTCGGTGTCGCGAGCTAATTCCTCTGTAGAGTGAGTCTGGAGGAGAGGTTTAATGCGTTTTTTGGTTTTTAAACTCTCCCTGCTTAACGGCACTTTAGAACAACCTCCGCTTGCTTGTTTTTCATTGTCTCCTGTTATAATAACAACTTGATCCAGCCACGATGTATTGCTCTTTATAAATTTTGATATGCTGTAGCCACATTTTTTCTATTTACGATAAAACACTACACCAATTTCATGAATTGACGACTTTAACTTATTTTTCTCAGTATTTGTTAACTTCTCAGTATTTTAAAAACTATTTATAAATTCCACCAAAGCATTTTGAGAATTTTTTGATGTGGGCTTCATGGCTCCTCTTGATTAAGCAAGCAAAATTATATATCTATATTTCTAAGCGAAGCGGTAACAAGCGGTAAATTTTTATATGCACAAAGTAAGTGAAGGGCTCATCTAAGGTAATAAGCCTAATATGAAATAGTTACTACGAGTTACTCAAAAGATATGGTCTATAAAAGTTTGGATCTTTTTTTGTTGCACTTGCAAAACTTGACATTGGTCAGTTTATAGCCAAAGAGAGAACAATGAAACGAAATGAAACATCCCAGTTTTAAAAAGTACTTACACTTAGCAATACACAACATCTATTTGATTTGACAAAAACTAATAGGTAAAACAAATTTTTAATACAACTAAATTTTCCAAATGTATTAAACCGCGAATTAAGTGCAAGAATGACCAATTTTTAAGAATAATTCAAAAACTGTCTTTTACCAAACATTCCGCAGAAATGGGATTATATGATAGATATTTTGATATTTTGATGGATGTTATAAAAAAGTGATCTCTTGGAATTTTTAAAGCCGTTATATATAGAAAAGAATATGTTTGTAACGCATTGGCAGAGAAAATGGAACATGCTACGCCTCCCTGCACTCTATTAATATGTATTTACTCACATGGAGCAAGAATAGTGTTAAAAAATTAATAAAAAATATGTTAATGATATTCTCCCAGGTAGGAGAAATTGAATCCATCATGTATTTACTGTAGAAAAACCCTATGTTACTCTAAATCTAGATACAGAATATTATTATAAATGTAATAATTTAGGTTTTTTTTATGTAAATATAAAGATATAATACTAGTATCATTACCTGTTTTCCTTAGAGCCCCAAAACTGCATTAAATACATAAGTATCTAAAGTCCGATTTATTACCACATTTCTTCTCAATGGGACCCACCCAGGTAGTTTTGTTTCAGTCATTCAGTCAGAATCATATATCGTGAATGCATTGTTTTACATATATTTCTAGCGGATTTAGAAGCTTGCCATTTTATTAACTTATTGATTTATGTAATTACCTGTTCCCTGTATTAATCCTGAATATAATTTTAAATGAAAATATCAAATCATTTTTAGCAATAATTTAAAAATATTATAAAATTGTTTGTGGAAAATGAGAAGTTGCAAAAAAATATTGTTGAGCTACTACTTACCAGCATTATAAATAAAAAGTTCTTTTTGCGGTTATAATCTTTTGTTTTAATGGACTAAATTACAAAATTACTGATTAAGTCGCTAATAAGAAAATAAAATAATAATAAGTTTCATTTCAATTAAAATATTTATTTACTTACTTTTTATAGCATACCATGAGTCAATTTTCGATTACCTTCGATATAAAGCGATTAAAATGTTTACTTTTTTAAAGAGAAAACTATAAACCGACAAAGGCATGTTTATTAATATAATATATATAATTGAGGTAAACGATTATATAAAAGGATTGCTTATTTCTCTTTAAGATACTTGTTTTAATTTCAACCATAGGTGTAAGTATGGGTTACAATCCCTGACATTCCCAATTTAAAAAATGCTACGCCCCTGATTTAAAGAAAACTGCTAACTTTATCGATTAGGGTGCAAAAAATACAGAGAAAATATCTCCTGGTATTTTGTGACAAAACATGTGAAAACAAAACAACCTCTCTTATAATGCACGCCTGTGGCATCTCTGGTCCCCTTTTAGTTAAAGCATTGGCTTTAAATTTAAAGCCAATGGTTAAAGCATCGAAAGCCAATGGTTGAAGTCAGAGTTGCTCAAAATTCTACAAAAGTGATTCCTTGGATCATTTTAAGAATAAACGTTTTAATAAATAATCTCCGCACATGCCCTTATTTTGAGATACAGAGACAGTTAAAGAAAGAACCAGTCAATTTAATCAAGAGTTGCAAAATATTTATGTCCCCTCCCCCTTACATATTTTGGTTAACATAATTATTTACGAGCTACCACTGAAAACGATGTAATTTACAAAACCAGATTTTGATACTGACTTATTCTAAATGTTAGCAAGGACCTAGGGTTAGTAGGCGCCTTGGAATATACCAACGGATGTTTGCCTTTAACGTTGCATTCAGTAGCACAGCTATTACAAAACATTACGTCAAATAAAATATGCTGATTAAAAAATTTTTGTGTGTTAGGAAACCGAAACCAGATTAAAAGAGTAAATTTAGAATTTTTAATGCAAATTCGATTGGGAATACCAATCCCGACTTGTGTATCCCTAACACAACACTCAGACGTTCGGCTGTCGAGGACTATCAGTCAGCTTAAAAAAGGGGGCCTATACGAGTCTCCATTAAAGAAAACAGCGTAAACTCTTCAATGACTTGCTTATTGCTTCATATTACCCGTCATGAAGTTATAACAGGGAAAAATATTGTCAGTTGGCAGATGTCAAACCAAAGGAAAAGAATAATTTTAAAGCTTTGTAACTACTATAATAATAGGTCTCTCAGTTCGCGGCTACTACGCGGAAACTACTTACCCGATTAACTCCAAATGTTGATCAAAAATTAAGGGTAGGTTGTATAGGTATGATCTGGTAATAATTTGGTAAACGATCAATGTGGAGAAACAAATTGGCGGCCTAGTGTTAAAAAGTTATTATTAAAAAACTATTTATCCAATTTATCTCAAATCTGGCACAACATCAATTTGAGATAAATTGGATAGGTAGTTTTTTAGCGATAACTTTTACAAACAAACGGGATAAACTGGTACGAAATCAACTGGTAATATGTTTGTACGAATCCAAGACGCGGAACAAAATGGCGATACAATAAATGTTTGTAATCGTAAATAAAATCACCCTCAGGTTTTACATATCTTCACGTTTTAGCGTCTCTAGATGCCAAAAAATAAACTTCCGTGGGTCTGCCTGTCGGTCTGTCTGTCTGTCTGGCAGTTCGCGGCATAGCTTGAAAACTACTTATCAGATTAAAGTTTAGTCAAAAATTGAGAGTCATATGATGATGATCTAATATGGCAGAACAATGTCCAAAAAAATATTACTAAACAACTAATTATCTAATTTACCTCACATTATGCACAAAAATCAAGCGTTACATAGGGATGAACTGGTGAGATTTTGATATGAATCCAAGATACCAAAACAAAATAGCGGCCTAATAGCCTGAAAACGTTTACTTATTGAATAAATTTTAATTTTTGTACAAGAATTAAGTGTGATATAGAGACAAACTGGTAAAGTTGTGGTATGAATTTAAGAAGGCCAAAGAAAATGGCGGTCAAATTTTTTTTTAAAAAATCAAAAAAATTCAATTGACTTCAAATTTTGTAAATTAAATGTACAAATGAGATAAACTGGTACGAATTCAACATAAAGTAACAAAATGGCGGCGGGTGTCTATGTAAAAACTATTTATTGAATGTATTTTAAAATATGCTCAGAAGTTAAGTGTGGCATGGGTAGAAAGAAACTGGCAAAATATTGGTAGAAATCCAATATGATGACAGAAAATGGCGCCCAATAAAAATGTTCGAAAAGACAGTATATGTAACACATGTATACTGTGACTATGTACTGAACTTAATTGGGTCGCGCTTCCCTATTCCTAACAAATGGAACAAAAATCATAACAAGGGAAGTTCCGGGTAAAGGAAATTTGCCGATTTTTTTTACATTATTCTAGAAGCACGGAAGTTTTGGGTTCGATTCCTATTCGAGAACAGATTAATGCATTTTTCTTTATATTTAATTTCAAAATTTTAATTTTTTTTTCACTTTGGTTTTTGCTTTCATACTGCCAAAAATTCTTCTCTCACTTATATATGTTTCAATGACTGAACGTTATTAAAACATTAAGTTCTTTATAACGATTGTATGCCACTGGAGGCAGACTATATTGCTAAGCAGCATAGGAAGAAAGAAACACAAGACCATTAAAACTTAAAAGGACTACTTCCGACAAAACTATAAAGTGTGAAACATATTAAATATTGAGTAGCTAATTCTTCATTTGAAGCTTTAATGTGCATACTAGATTAAAGATGAATATTTTATCATAATAATATTTAAATGAAGTATGATGAAATACAATTTGCGGTTAAATAATTTTTGAAAAGAACCAAGCCTAGCTCGTGTATAGCGTAATAGTAATAAATCATCTTACACATAATTAATTATCTGGGGTATGGAAAAAACTTTAATTAATTATAAATACTTTTGTATAGAAAATTCTTTCTTTGCTTTTAAAAAATAATTGGAGAAATATTAAAATTGTGTTCCTAAAAATATTAAAATTCGCTCTGTTGTAAATTTCATATATAATATAAGATTATACTTTTCGAAGGATACATCTTTCTTATGGTCCAGTATATTCCATATTGTCTTCTTATATTGTCTTATTCTGCAGGAAAGATTGCTCCTTAAAGCTTCCTTCATGTAAGAAAGAACTGATCCTAGGTCTTGAACAAGCCTATTCTTACAAAATAAGCGACGGTTTCACCTAGTTCGGTTTACTTACACTAGTCGGTGTGTTACGGCCTGTTGTCCTTCTAAAATAGATCCCAACCAAAGATTAAATGTCATACTATTTCACGTTCTTGTTTGTAACCTCTACTAAGGGGTGCCATTTCACTTTACACTATGAAGATATTTTCTTAAATGCACGGTGCATTTCTGTTAAAACTTTCTTTAAGATACACTAGTTTGTAAACATGTAAAAATTTTGACATCCAAAATTTTTCAATTTTTATTATTTAGATACTTATATGGTATTGTAATTAACGCCTTCAATAAAAACCTCGTAAGATGGATGAGGGGAGCATCGCCAGGCACGTAGCTAAAAATATAGGTCGCGGGGTTCCAGATCAGTCAAAACCATTTCAGCGACTAAAAAAAACAGCCTTTGAGTCAAACCTCAAGAAAACTACTTTTTTTTAATTGTTGTAGGTAAGTGCAGTCGAATAAGTATTTGCCAATATCTGCTAAAGTATTGCAGGTAGAACAATTATTATGAAAATGTGCAAAATTAAGGATATCCTGAGCAGAAATAACAGGGATGAATTTTTTTCTGAATACGATAGTTTATTTCCTCTCGTTGATATCTGAAAATTGTGAACATTGTGAACACATACCAGAATCAAATGTATAATACTTTTTTCATATTTAACAATGAATTTGAAAGAAAAAAACTCCCGGCTTCAGCATATGATAATACTGACCGACAATAAAAAAAGATCGGTGATAAAATTAGCCTAATCTCGGAGATTTTGACCTGTTCGCCCCAATCGTACCACCAAAATATTTGCCGAGGTCTGGTTTTCATGATTCAGGCAGTACTTACTTTTATAATAGTAATAAAACTTTTTTATTAGAAAGGTCTTTCTGGACCTTATTGTAGTTGGCTTTAGCGTATCTACGGTAGTATAATGTAGTAAATGCACAACCATATACCTTCCATTCATATTCCAACTAGGGGACCGTTTAATGTCTTATTTCAGCATCCTGTTAGTGAACTATATCGATATGCCGTGCGACTGAGTTAATAAGCCAAGCAACTTTTGTTATATTTGGGGCGATATTACCTTCAAGAGTCAAAAAAGAAATATTACTCCTATAATTAAGACATCCTACGAGTTGCGTATTATTTGGGGTTAGGATCCAGTAAACAACAAAAGCCTTTTTTAAAATGTCTACGTCTCACAAATTTATAGTTGCATCCTCACGACACAGATTTAATATCCTACATGAAACCCATATTATCAGTCTTTACCTACTCCATTGGTCTGCAGATATTTCCTAACCCCAAAAAATATACCACTCTAACAACAAGAAGATCGTTAGCGAAACCGATTTAGCAACTTAACATGTGGGAAAAATCTGCCACGGAGTAGGTATAGACTAATAATATGAATTTCATGCAGGATATAAAATCTATATATGTATCCTGAGAATGCAACAATAAAGTTGCGAAACGTTGACAATTTAAAAAAAGACTGTTGTTTTTATTACTGTATCCTAATCCGATATAATACACCACTCTAACATAAAATCAACAGGATCGTTTACGAAAACCATTTGGCAACTTAATATCTGGAAAATATCTGCGGATCGACGTAGTAGGTAAAAACTAATAACATAGGTTTCCTACAGGATATAAGATATATGCACAAATTAAGATCCGCAACGTCGATAATTTAAAAAAAAAGCCTTGTTTTTTTCTGGATCTTAATGCCAAATAATACACCACTCTAACAATTTTGTTCCATTGTTCAGCCATATTGGATTTTTACCAAAATATTACCAGGTCATCCTCATATGACCTTTCTTTTTTTTCAATTTTTGTCAAGTCAATCGGGTAAGTAGTATTTAAACTATATCACGAACTGACAAACAGGCCGACAAACGGACCGATGGATTTGATAAAACATGTTTTTTGGCATCTAGGGATGTTAAAACGTGAATATATGTAAAATCTAGAGGGTGAATTTTTCACGATTACAAAATTTTTATTGTGCCGCAATTTTGTTCCGCCATCTTGAATTAGTAACTAGTTTTACTAGTTAAGCACTATACCACAATTAGTTATGGCACACAATTTGCAATCATTAAGTAGTTTCTAGATTTTTATTTTGTGCCACTATCTTGGATTCGTACTAAAATTTTACCAGTTGATTCCAACGTAATAACTGATGTTTATGCAAAATTTGAAATTAATTCGACAAGTAGCTTTTTCAAAATACTTTTTCTTAACAGTTCACTCGGCCGCCATTTTGTTTTTGCCATACTCGATTTTGATCAAAATATTACCAGATCATCCCCATATAACTCTTAACCTTTTATCAAACAGACAGACAGACAGATCGACAGACGGGCCGACGGAATTGATGAAACATATTTTTTTGGCACCTAGGGACGCTAAAACGTTAAGATATATATAAAACCTGAAACAGTGGGTGATTTTTTTCGCAATTACAAACATTTTATTTGGCCGCCATCTTGAATTAGTACCACAGTTTTACTAGTTGACCTCTATACCACAGTTAGCTATCGCACACAATTTGAAATCAATTCATTAAGAAGTTATTCAGGCTGAATTTTTAAATATTTTATTAAGCCGCCATTTTGTTCCGCCATCCTGGATTCGTACCAAAATATTACCAGTTTATTCCAACATAATACTTTGAAATTGGATGAGTAGTTTTTTAATAATAACTTTTTTAACGTTTCACTAGGCCGCCATTTGGTTTCGCCATATTGGATTTTTACCAAAATCTTACCAGGCCATCACCATATGACCCTTAATTTTTGACCAAAATTTGAAGTCAATCTGGTAAGTAGTCTTTAAGCTATGCCGCGAACTGACAGACAGACAGAAAGACCGACAGACGGACCGACGGAGTTGATAAAACAATATCTTTTGGCATTTAGCGAGTTAAAACGTAAAGACGTGTAAAAGTGAGAGGCTGACTTTTTTCACGATTAAAATATTTTCAACTCAATTTCGATTTCAAAGTCAAAGTAAGCTTTATGGTTTAAAGAAAAAATCTCGTTAACAAAGCTGTAAAAAAATGTGTAAAATTTAGGCTAATTATACCCATAAAATGTAAATAAATAATATAAAAAAAAATAAAAATAAATAAATATATGCACATATACATACATAACAATATATATACATACATATATATATATATATATATATATATATATATATATATATATATACATACATAGGCACATGCATACATGTTCGGCCATTTTTAATTAGTACCACGATTTTACTAGTCGATCCCTGTACCACAATTGGTTATGGCACACAATTTGAAATCAAACTATTAAGCTTTTTTTTCAGGCTGAATTTTTATATATTTTATTAAGCCGCTATTTTGTTCCGCTATCTTGGATTAATACCAAAATGTAACCAGTTGATATCATCTGCTGATGATGCTAACTTGGTTAGCGAAACGCGCATCCAGAACGTAACAAGTTGTGGTGTAGTGTGGTTAGAACTCTTGTATTTTGATCAGTTGATTCCAATTTAATACTAAGCCGCCATTTTGTTTCGCTGTGTTGGATTTTTAGCAAAATATTACGTGTTAAGTTATTCAGGTAAATAGATTTTTAACTACGCCGCGAACAGACAGACAGATCGACGGAATTGAGAAAACATGTTTTTTATCATCTAGGGACCCTGAAACGTGAAGATCGTGAAAAAATCTTGGAGAGAGATTTTTTCACGATTACAATACTTCCCTTTTACGAGGGAAGTAAAAATGGGCGCCCCACATTTGCTGTAACACTTGTGCCAACTGTCTTCGAAATTAGATTAATGGAAGAAGTCGATCTTGCTATACCTATGGTTTGGCGGGAGTCAAAAGACCATACATCTGATCGGTATTTTTATCTTACACCTCCAGTCAGCAAAGGTATTTCAATGGAAAATAAGGCTAAATTGAGATATCCAAATTTATCGTCTGTTATTCGTCCTGTGCCCCATAGTGATACCTTGCCTATTCCCGTTTCGCTGGAGAAATATAGTTTTGATAACGCCGAAGAATTAAATGTCAGAGACGCCGATCCCTCAGTCTTTGAATAGCAAGGGACCACACAAAATAACGCAATCCGGGTTAAGTGACCTTATAAGAGACTTAATTTGCCCAAACAAAAGGCGGAGTTGTTAGCATCTAGATTACAACAAAGGAACCTGGTTGGTGATAAGGTAAAGATGTCTTTTTATAGAAGGCGTCATTAATCAACCCCTTATGATGCCATTTATTAAAGTGGAAAATGACTTTGTGCAGATTTGAAAGTAATAAGCTTGGTATGCAGTTAGGACATAGAAAGTTATGCTGCTTTCTTTGAACCAAATGGAATAGCCGAGCTAAAATGGATCACTATAAAAGAAAAGTGTCGCCACAAATCTTTTGAACCGGGAGCGAAAAATATTACAAACATTCCTTTAGTTCCTACAGATAAAATTTTTCTTTCACCATTACATATTAAACTTGGCTTAATGAAAAGCTTTATTAAATCTAATAAACAGAGATGGTCCAACCTTTACTTACCCAAACCAAAAATTTCCCAGAATAGGTGAAACCAAATAAGACAACTTCTCAGGGATTCAGAATTTGACATTGTACTTGACGGGCACGAAAAAGAGGCATGAGATGCCTTTAGAACGGTTGTATTCCATTTTCTAGGAAATAAGAGAGCAGACAATTATCCAGAAAGTGTAAATACACTTCAAAAGTCTTTCAAAAAGATGGGATGTACTATGTCGGTGAAAATACATTTTCTACACTCCCACCTAGAATACTTCCCCGAAAACTGTGGGTTAGTGACGAACACGGAGAACGGTTCTATCAAAAAATTGCCAATATGGAAAAAGGGTATCAGTAGAAGTGGAACGTTGCAATGTTGGCGTAATACTGCTGGACACAATGTTCCAGAGAACCCGGAAGCTGCATGAAACAGGGAAGTCAAAAAACGATAGAAAATTGATTGTTTGAATAACTACAATATTGTTAAGTGGTAACAAAGGTAATAGTTTATAGAAATCCAAATATTAATTAAGCATTCTTTTAGAATAAACTTCATCAAGTTGCCAAATTGTGTGTATATGCAATAAATGGTATTAAAAATTGTACTCTTGTTTCTTATTTACAACCTCGTAAAATTTTTCAAAAAATATTTTGTCAAGTACAATTCAAAAATCTTATTTTTATGTAAGCCCTATAAAAAAAACTCTAAATTTGTTGGTCAGTGAGTTGGTTTTATTTATTTATCTATTAGTTTTAACCTGCAAACTTTTTTTTGCTTAATATTTTTACGGTTTTACATATTTAATAGTATTTTTATAAATAACTGCTTAGTCACATTTTCGGTATAGTGTTAGCTTCCTAGTGGGTCTGGGAACTATATTCTTTATGTGGTAAAGAAGTACTTTCTCGTAATTAATTGTCGACAATCTCATGACTGACCGCAAATAAGACCCTTAAAAATTATGGTAGTGGTTTATATTTAGCTCGACATTTTGCATCACTGAAAATCTTTAAATATCTACTTTTTAATGAGTGTTTAGTTTTTTCTTAAAGGTTTTCCTTTTTTTTCAGAATTTTAATATCCCCTGTTTGTCAAAATCGGATCGTTTTCTGAAGTAATTTTTTCAATCAAAGGCTAATTCATAATCTTCCTATTCGTCATCTATCATCGTGTTTCGTAGACGTGAAGAGAAGAACTTCTAAATTGAGTGAAAATAGATCACGTCGAAAAATCTGCCATTTTCACTTGCAAGCTATCGTATATGCTCAGTTTACAGATAAAAGTTAATTATCACATGTTGTAGCTTCAGATTTCCCATTTCAAATTCATTTTTGGCTATCAAAATATAATAATTTTCAATTTTTCACATAATTCACAATTTTCAGATTTTCTCTTAAAACTATTAATGTCTCACTGTAGTAATGTATAGCGAAATATTAATTTACCTGATATGCAAAACCAATTCCTTACTATTTTTTTTCGTTGTAAATAAAGCAATAACTGGCAAAAATTTTCTATATTATTAACTTCATTAAAATATTTCCCTCATATGTAAAATTTGCCACAAGAGGTATACAATTTTCACAGAATTACAGCGATAAATTCAAAGACGTTTATTTATTTGAATGCAGAACAAACATATATTTTATGACTACAACATGTTTTTTTCTTTCTATAAGTCAAGGAATCATATTGTTTTAAAATTATAACAATTGTACTCTCTATTTTATTGACTGACATTTGATTTGGTAAAAATGTTTAAATAAAAAAATATTTATTTCTATAAGAATACTTTTATTCAGCAATACTAATATATTCTTGTTTAACCCGATAATTCGGAAAAGTGCATTGTTGCTTAAAGGAAACCGAATTCGTTTCTTTTCTTTTCGGAAAACAAAGAAAACCTCTTATGCAGTTTTCAGGCATCGCCTTTTCCGAATAATCGCCAGTTTTGAATGCACTAGTGGTATTATATGCTTTTCAGTCATGTACATTTTGTTATTAATTATTAAATACACGAGTGCTATATCAGAAAGAACGACGTACCTATTAAAATAATTTTTCCTGCTCAAAACAAACATATAAAACTTACACAGACAAATCAGTTGATATCGATATAAAATAAAAATAAATAAATAAAAATGTATTTTATTTCGAAAATTAGTTTTACAAAAAAAAAGAATTACCAAATAAGTGAAAAGAAAAATTTTTTGCGTCAACAGTGGCACAGTCTAGCCAAAGGCTACTCTACTGAACCACGATCAAACCAAAAAACAAATATAATAAAAAAAATTAAGCTAAACAGCATATATGATAATAATTATTTAATACTAGCCGAACTGCGGCATGCTCATCTAAGATAGGAGAAATAAGCAAAAAAAAATAATATCAGTAGCAAAGGATTAATGACTATCAAAGGTAATATCAAACGTTAATTTGAAGATCAAAAAGTAGTTTTTTGTATTTATTTTTAAATAACAGTTTGTTAAAGTTTAAATATTCCCTTGGCAAAGAATTGTAATACTTTACAGCATTGTAAGTGAAAGATATCTTAAACATAGCGCTTCGATGATGAGGCATTGTGATTCTGTCAATATTACGAACATTGATAGCATGAACATTTGAACGAAGAACTAATTTGGCTTGTAATGGAACGGAAGAACCCTGGTTAGAATAGATACTTTTTAGAAAATTGGCGAAATGTAGTTTTCTTCTATTTTCCATTTTCAACCATTTCAGTTCATTAAGCTCAAAAGATACATGGTCATGCTTTCGTAACCCAAAAATAAATCTACAGCAAGCGTTTTGTACCTTTTGGATACGAAGCCTATCTAATGTATCTAAACACGGCCCATAAATAAAATCACAATAGTTAAAATTAGAGAGGACAAGTGACTCACAAAGCATTTTTTGAAGTTAAAATCTAAAATATGACTATTAGTATAAAGTATTTTAAGATTTATATATGATTTCTGTATAAGTTTCTTAACATATTCCTTAAACCTTAACTCAGAATCAACAAAAACACCTAGGTTTTTTGCAGAATTTACGACAGAAAGCTGAACTCCATTTACCTCAATTTTTAGATTTTCTTTAAGAAAAGAGACATTATTTTTATTACCAAAAAGCAATAACGTTGATTTAGTTGGATTAAGATTTAGGTTATGATTCTTTGATAAAAGCGGAAGTGTATTTAAATCTTGGTTAATAAGGTCAGAAGCAAGCAAATAGTCGTCACGATAAAAATGAAAATAAATTTGTGTATCATCACCGTATGTCTGTACCTTACAGTTGTTAAGAGATTTTAATATGTCAGCGGTGTACATTATAAAAAGCAGAGGCCCTAAAATTGATCCTTGGGGAACACCTGATAAAATAGGTTCCTTTTCAGAAAAAGTATGATTAGACGAAATAACTTGACAACGATTTGACAAATAGGATTTAATTAAACAAAGAGACTCATCGTGAAAATCATAATATTTAACCTTTGATATAATTAATTTGTGGTTAAGAGTATCAAATGCATTCGAAAAATCTAACAGCATAAGTGCACTGCATTGTTTTTTATCAAATGCGGAAAAGAGGTCATCAGTTACATTCGCGAGAGCGACCGCCATACTAAAGCCTTTTCTAAAAATAAATATTATACATTTTGATTTTTGATTTTAAGATGAAAGCCTCAGAAAACACGTAGGCTTTAAAGCTAATCTGTGTATATGATGAAATGATGATGAAAAAATAATTACTCCAAGAAATGAAAATGTCATCTTACATGCTAGTCATGCTACTGATATTAAACCAAAAAAGCTGCCTTGTAGACAGCCAAAGAAGTGTTTAAGTTTCTTTTTAAATTAGTACGAGTACATTTAGTTGTCTATTAGTCTTTTCAGACCAGCCTCGTACATTTTGTCACCATGAGTCATTAATCGCGTTACGTTACATTTTGCATCTGAACTTTTTTAAGTTTTGATGACATGTGAGTCGGCAATGTGCCATATTCTGGAGAAGAATTTACAATTTCAGGATTTTTGTATTCTCTCATTAATAATAATGGACAGGGAGAATACGAAAATAGTAAAATTATTTTATGGAAGTGTTAACACTTTACTCAAACATATTAATTAAAATTTAGTGACTGTTGGGTAGCAGAATGCAATGCAACGGGAAAAATGATACATGGGGAACCAGCATTTGCTGACAATTCATGTAAAATTTTGTTAGATAATAATATTTACATTTTACGGAAAAACTGTATTCAAGTGGTAGGCAATTTTTTACCATATTTCACAGTTCTGTCGAAACTTTCGGAGAGGATTGCACTATTAGAGTAAGCAGACTGCCGAATTAGTGTACTCTGACCAAATCCGTATGAGGCAAATACAAGGGTCATGAAAGTCACTCTGAATACATTAATGTATGTGTACTGCATATGATATTGTTTTTTTCTTAGTTGCCTTGTCATTATTTTTGTGCAAGGCTATATTATATTTGCTGTAAAATGGTATTATAATATCAGTTATATCCATGAAAGATAGATATAAAGGATGAAGATAGATTGTAAGCCAAAACTTTACGGCTCATATTCAAATTTTACTTTAACGTGCAAAACTAATTTTATTATATTTTTAGTGTTCGATTCTTCTGGAAAAATGCCTAGCGGAATTTTATATGGATCATCACACGATTTAGGCAACTTTGACGAATGCATAGAAATACAAGTGCCATACGCTGACGACGAGTTCTACGGACAATATTGCATGGCCCAGTTTATCATAGTACCTCCAAAAGACACAAATATAGCTCATGGAAGTAGTTATTATGAGAAAAATGACTATGCCCGATATTACAACGAATCCATGTGGGAGAAACTTATGGTAACTTATCTTATTCGATAACAACTTTTAAGTTATATGTATCATAACATAGGCTTTCACGGCTGATGCTAATTAAGAAAGACGGTCATGATTCATGGGAATTACTTTTCGGCGACTCGCTTAGAGTTGCACAAGGCGTGTATACGTATCCTCGCTGCACTAAATAAAAACACTGAATGAGCTCCGGTGAGCAAAGTTCTGGAATTTCACTTCACTGATTGGTTTCCACCATGGACATAATAACAGAGAGACCCTACATATTATGCCGTTTTATTCATAAAATCGCGTATGTTTTGATGCAGTGATTAAAGTAAAAAATCGGTAAATTTCCTTTACCCGGAACTTCCCTCCGTTTGAAGATTTCCTTTTATTAGAAGTAATGATGTGTGTTCAAATTTAGTTAAGTACATAGTCATTTAGTAATACATATATACCGTCTTTTTAAACATTTTTATTAGGACCCATTTTGTTCCATCATACTGGGTTCCGACCAGTGTTTTACCAGTTAGCTAGGTGAATGGCGCCGCAGGCAAAAGGAGCGCCACAGACGAAAACTTTTCGGGGTGCTACGCCCAAAATGGCTATTTTTTTAACCTTTTTATGACGGTATGTGTTTTTTAATACTTAGGGGAAATAATGAATTTATAAGATTTGAAATATATTTTTTTGATCTTAAAAAACAGTTATGTTACCTATATCTTAAAGCTAATTTCTATTCGATCATTGCAAAACCACTTCCGCCTCCAATGATCGGAACGCACTAATTTGCATTAATTCTATAACAAGCGAACAAGCGCCTGCAGCCGGCAGCAGCAGTTTTATGCCGCTCCCATCTCTATTTGGCTTACGGATATTCATTATTGCGTTGCCATAGCAACTGCCGTAAACAAATCTAAGTGCGAAAGCCGGCGTGTGGGTGGAGTCTGATCAATACCTACTAAACAACGAGTTGAGGTGCTCTTTTATATCCTCGAGAACAGGTAGTAGATGTAGTAGTAGTAGTAAATCAAATAAACCCTATATGTTTATTTGCTGAAATTAAAAAAAATGCTCATTTAAATATGTCCCTGTAAATAACCCGTACCTTCTAATGAAGGTATTGAAATAACAGGCCTAAATTTTATGACGTCACGTGTAAGCGCGTAGGCCTCCTTGTTTAGTAGGTATTGGTCTGATGCGGAATTTGTTACTGCCGATTGTGATTCCTTAACGGGTAGCTCTTATGAAAAGGTGTTCAGCGCGCTACGTTTTAAAGTCATTATTATTTTTTAAGTGTATAACGCACTAGTCTGATAATGTAAGTAAAGTAAGTAAATAATGTGAATCTATATAAAACATACTACATTTTTTATAATAAAAATGTTGATTATAAAGTGCTTATTATTTTAAAAATAGTTTTATTTTTAAGTAAATTGATTGGAAAAAGTAGGTGAAGCGGCGCTTCACCCGCGTCCCCTGGCGAGCCGCCACTGGTTTCTACCTCTGTCACACTTGATTTTGGGCATAGTTTAAAATAAATTCAATAAATAGTTTTTGCATTCACACACACCAACATTTTGTTACGTAATGTTGAATTCATATCAGTTTATCCCTATATCACATTTATTATTTCTGCAAAATTTAAGTCACTTGACTAAGATTGTTTAATTTTGATTTTTTTAAAATTTCATTTGGCCGCCATTATTTTGCCATCTCGAATTCGTACCACAACTTTACTAGGTTTTCTAAACATCACACCTAATGTTTGCACAAAATTTGAAATTAATTTAATGTGTAGTTTTTTCAGGCTGATTTTTGAAATATTTTATTAGGCCTACTTTCTTTTGCTATCTTGGATTCTTATAAATGTTACTAGTTCATTTCTATATAACAAATAATTTTTGTGAAAAATTTGAGGGAAATCGGATAATTAGTTTCTTTAGTAATAATTTTTTAAACGTTTCACTAGGCCGCCATCTTTTTCCGGCATATGGGATTTTTACTAAAATATTACCAGGTCATATGCACATGATCCTTAATTTTTGAGTAACATTTAAAGACAATTTAGTAAGTAGTTTTTAAGCTATGCTGAGAACTGGCAGACAGACCGACGGAATTGATAAAACATATCATTTGGCGTCTAGGAACGCTAAAACGTGAAGATATATAAAAACTGATAATGTGATTTTTCACGATAACAAACATTTTATTTGGCCGCCATTTTGTGCCGCCATCTTGAATTAGTACCAGAATTTTGCTGGTTCGTCTCTATACCACAGTTAATTCTGACACACAATTTGAAATCAATCCTAGTTCTTTAATAATTTTATTAAGCCTCCATTTTGTTCCACCATCATGCATTCGTACCAAAACTTTACCAGTTATTTCGTATGTAATACTTGATTTTTATGCAAAATTTGAAATAAATTGGGTAAGTAGGTTTTTTAGTAATATTTTTTTTATATGTCATTATGTCGCCATTTTGTTTCCCCATACTGGATTTTTACCACAATGTTACCAGGTCATCCCCATATGAGCCTTAATTTTTGACGTAATGACCTGAAAAAATCACGGAGTGATTTTTTTACGAATAAAATACTTCCCTTTTACTAGGGAAGTAATAAACGTGTAATGAAAGGAAGTTTGACAAGGAATAAAATATCTCTCCTTCTTGTCGGGCACCACAAAGGGCATAACTGTAAAATTATAATGACAGACTTCTTTCCTTCTTGCGTAATATTATAAATATTTATTTCTTAACCCATTTGTATAACAATCCTTTTACTGTCAATCAAAATTAAAATCTATTATTACAGCGAGCATATTTAATAACATACCTAATCTATTTTTTTATATTATTACATTAAAACCGTATACATAAGCTCGTTTATCTTTGTTTAATTTGTTGTGGCTGCAAAACAACGCAGAATCTCTCAGAAGATATTTTAAAATAATTTATTGTAAGAAAGGTATAATCTTTATGTCAAATATGTTATTATATATATATATATATATATATATATATATATATATATATATATATATAATATCCAGTGTTCTTTGGATCCACCTACATTGGTTTTGCCTAGGAACTTATGAATATTATTATGTAGGTTAAGAAAAAAGGGCAAGTCTGTAATTTTGCTGCTTAAAGAACGGTAAAATAGCAATTACATGTCCTATTAACACTGAAAGTAATTAACTCTCCTTACAAATAAGTAAATAATAGGAAAAATCTAATATTGTGTACGCCATATAATATTGAAAAACCATAACATTTTGGCTTATCTGAGAAAAGAGACGTAAAGAATGGAATAGTCCACATATTGATACACTTCGCACTTGCGCTTCATAATGACCGGGAACACAAATAAATATTTTCAAAAATCATTCAATGACCCAAAAACAATGCTTTTACTCAAAGCAACACCGCTTTGCTCGGTTTGCGGCGGTGTCGGCGGCATTATATGAAATAAGAAAAGAGGTTATTTGAAAGCACATTTGTTAATAATAATCATATATAGCTAACGAAATATTACAGAGGTTATTATTACAGTTTTGGAACCACTCTAAATTAATTCTAATTTTACCCCAGCATATATAAATTGTATTCTATGCATGGACATACTCACCCGTATTCACTAAAGAAGTTTAAATTTAAACCAGGTCTAACTTGACAGTTATGGGTTTAAGATAACATTTCTATCAAATGAACAAATAATTTTTCTAAATGTCACAATTATAAAATGACAGTGACACAAGCGAAACATAACTGGCGAACTACGAGTTTTGAGCAGCATGGCAACTAGACCTAGTCTAACTATTAAACCTTTTTAGTGAATACGGTGGAATGTGTCTATGTAAGATAGTTGGATTATGTATCTAAATCGACCACATGACAGTAGACCAATCAAGTAATAATTTTGTCATTGTATTATTTCGTTCAAATCATTACAATTCAGTCTCTCTTTTATGTCCATGGTGTATGTCATACACGTAGACCTGTCAGCATAATGCCAAACGTCTGTACATTATAGAGTGGTATGCTCTAAATTGCTCTGGGCGTTATTTATGGCTATTTTTATATTGGTAAAACAAAATATGATCAGTTGACTCGTACTTTAAATTGCCTTTTATTAACTAAAACCTAACCCAACGTAACTAAAATAATTCGAACTTCAAGTGCAACGATGAAAATCGGTTGAATACAAAAATAAACGACAAATAGGCATAGATTTATTCATAAGTCCAGAGCACTTCAAACATGCCGTGTCTGTACTGATCAGGGCGTTGGCTTTAGGCGACTAGACACAACAGAAAAATGATTTCGGTTCAACTTCCTGCATTTTTAATGTTATGAACAATGGTCGCTTTTGATTACATCTACAGAAAAACCACGGAAGAGGGCGATCGAGTAGATTTCAAACTGTTGCGGTGCAAAACGACGATTTTGAAATATCAAAAAATATTACAAATATGAATTGATACTTTCCTGTTAACATGTTGCATACAAAATTGATTTCTAAATGACAAAATTGGATCTGTGGAATATTTAGGTAAAACTGCTATGCATATTTCAAATGGATATACAGGCAGAGTGGCGTATTTAGGGGGTGTGGGTAAATCCCCCCCTCCTTTAGAGCTAATAACCCAAGCAAAATACTTGATCGTAAAAATTATTTTACAAAATTATTACTTATAAGTCTGAATTTTTTTTAGCTCATTTTCGTGAGGGTATTAAGTTCAGGTTGTGTTACTAATAAAAAGCAAGGACTTTGTTTTTAGTCCCCAAATATAAATGCTTACTCCCCCCCCTCCCAGGAAGGCATTCTTCTAAATATGTCACTGATACAGAGTGTTGATATTTTGCAGGTCTATTTTAGTTCTTGTGTCACAAATGGTTAATTTTTTGTTTTGCTTTCTTCTCATTTGATTGAAAGATTCATTATATGTTATAATATGTTAAATACGCAGTAATATAGTTACTATTTTGTAAAAGTGATTTGCATAGATTGAATTTAAATATTGGTAGTTAATTAAGCAAAACAAGAATAGTTAATACAAGGTATTAACCATGGAATGTCTTTCTGGTATATATATATATATATATATATATATATATATATATATATATATATATATATAAAACAAGCAACATTATGCATATTCAGGACAAAACCTATTTTTACACTTAACAGGTATTCAATACAAATACAAAACGATAATGTGCGTTTACCGATGTTTTGAACAATGATAGAAAAATAATAAACAAACAAGAAAAAAATATAAGATAAATTGATAGCATGTGGTTCCTATACATTCCTACAACATAAAACAGTGAATTTTAAACTTAAGATATATATATAAGATGTTATTCCTTATATGTCACTTTTGGTTTAAAATACTACAGTAAATATTGCTTAGTTTATTTGTGTCTAATTTTGAATTAATTACATTTTGTTTTTTTTTAATATGGCACATTTTAAGAAACAATCTATTTTTATAATTATCGTTCTGTTCTAGTATCTTGACATTACTATAGTCAAATTTATGTCCCGTTTTTGAGTGATGCTCTACAAATGCTCACGAATTTTTGCCAATATGGCAATCACTTTTATGTTGAGTTACTTGTTGCTTCAACCATTGTGACGTTTGACCAATATAACAACCGTCACAACCCAAGCACGACATTTGATAAACACAATTGGTTTTATATACAGATGGAGTTTTTTCTTTGACCTTTGAAAATAACGAGTAATTTTGTATTGGATTATATTTGGCTATTTTTATACTAGAAAAAGGTTTAAAAAGTGGAATAATTGAATTAGTGAGTTTGTTTATATAAGGAATCCTGATATATTTTATTTGTTGTTTACTATCTTCTGTGGGGCCATCATAAAAGCTTGTGTTATAAATTAGCTTTTTTAGAATGTGTTTAGGGTAACCATTGTTCACAAATATATTAAAATATTTGTTTAGATTATATTGTATATAAATATCATAACGAATGTGGGTTACCCTGTTTTTCATTGCAATGATAGTATTGTATTTTTGATTGGTTGGGTGATTTGTAAAATAATTAAGGTATCTACCTGTTGATGTATCTTATGACTTTTGTATCTAAAAAGGAGACACTTTTATGTTTTTCATACTCAATTGTAAATTGCAAAATGGCTGTTAAGCGAGTTCAAAGTATTCAACATATCTTGAATTTGATCAGTTGCAACAGAACAAACCAGATCATCTACGTATTTGTAAATAAAAGGCAACTTTGGTATTACTATGTCTAATAAGTGATCTAAAACAATAGTTGCGGGAATTGGAATAGTAGGAGTTCCAAAGAATTGTTTGTAAAATTGGCCGTTAAAACCAAAATAAGTATTATTGAAAACAAAATTAATGAGCTCTAAGAAGGCATTTTTTGATAAAGTAGTAGATTTTTTAATCTGGGGCCATTTCTGCTTTAAAATATTAATTACCAAATTTAGCGGAATGTTAGTAAACAAAGATACCACGTCCAACGAGATTAAAACATAGTTTTCTGGTAGCTGTAAACCACTGACAGCATTTACAAATGTGAAGGTGTCCTTAATATTGTAACTGGACTTATCTTCAAAACTCAGTTTTAAAATGTTAGCTAAATATTTTGATAAGTTATAAGTAGTAGAGTTAACTGAACTAACAGCTGGCCGTAAGGCCACATTAGGTTTGTGTATTTTCGGTAAGCAATACAATTTAGGAAAAGAAGAATTATATGTCATTAAATGTTTGGCGTCTATTTCAGTGAGTTCTTTTTTAATTTTTAATTTTTTTACTAAGTTATGAGCTGATTGTATAGAAGTTGTTGGATCTTTATTCAGCCTCACATATGCAGACGTGTCAAGCAATAAGGTTTCAGTCTTACCAGTGTATTCCACTTTGTCCGTCGCAACAGTACAGCCTGCTTTATCGGATTGTAAAATATATAAATCCGGATTATTTTTTAAAAACTTACTGATTTCTTTGTACATTTGTTTCAAGTGGGAAGTTTGTCCCGTGTTTGATTTTTGAACAAAATTCGTGACTATATTAGTAACTCTAGCCCTAAAAATATCTTGTGAGTCATTAGGAATTTCTTCTATAATATTTTCAACATCAGCTAAAAAGGAATGTATAAGAACCACATGCTATCAATTTATCTTTTTTTTTCTTGTTTGTTTATTCTTTTTCCATCATTGTTCAAAACATCCGTAAACGCACATTATCGTTTTGTATTTGTATTGAATTCCTGTTAAGTGTAAAAATTGGTTTTGTCCTGAATGTGCATAATGTTGCTTTTATTGTTCTTGTTTTATAATATGTTCGACTAACTCTAACATTGTAAGTATATTTTAATGTGCAATGTAACTGTATATTTCAATGTGCAATGTAACTGCATATTTTCTGAGGTATGTTAATTAAGATAAATTTATTGTTTCTAGTTGTCTCCTGATGAAGTCAATAAAAGTTTTGACGAAATATTGAGATCTAAAATAAATAGAGTTTGAATAGTCACAAACCGCTTACCTGAAACTACTGACGTAATTTGTATATATATATATATATATATATATATATATATATATATATATATATATATATATATGCACACCAAATTTTAGATTTATATATCTAATTATCTAATAGAACAGTTAAAAACTGCAATTCAATTTCAAAATTGAATAGTCTCTAATTGTTGAGCAAACCAACTGAATTAAATTAAGTTTTTAAAATGTAGTGTTTTTTTATTTCTTTCGTAAAGGCTCGAAAAAGTTATTATTTAAATAAGAAATTCCATTTAATTTCATAATTAAAGGATTTTAAAAAATACAACATTTGGTTTTTTTTTTATGTTTACTTTTGTAATTAAATATAAAAACGCGACTATATTCAAAATTAAAGCCAAATAGTAAAAAAAATCTTATTTTTAAACAAAAATGGATTAAATTTTATTTCATGTTTTAATAATATTTTTCAATAATGAGAGATATTATTAGTTGTCTAAATTCCCTTTTTTGTTTAAAAATAGGCCTTTTTGGTATTTCGCTTTGACTTGGTTATAATCCCTTTTTTATTTTTTAAATTATGGTTTTCAAATAGAATGAAAATATCATTTTAGTGCCATTTTGAAAAGAGTAAAAAACCTATATTTTAAAGATTCAAACATTCAATTTTACCAGTTTGCGCAAAAACTAGGATCGATTCAATTTTGAATCACAATTGAATTACAGTTTTAAACTGTCCTATTCATACAAAGATCTAAAATTTAGTATACTTATTAGTAATCTGTAGAAGTATCTTTTCACAAGTTTTTATCAAATTTCAAACTTCATTAATCACAAGTAAAATTATGAGGAAAATTCAAAAATTCTTCATATCATGTAGTTTTTGTGGTTGTATAGGCTAAGTATTGAACATAAATGTCTGAAACCAGTGCAGTTTTGTTTGAAAATTAAGAAACACCTTTTGTTTTATTCCAATCGGACCAATAGGAGCTTCTCTACTTTTGTCTTTGTAAACTGTCAAAATTGTCATTTTTCGAATAAAGTAAAAAAATATGTCTTCCGGTCGTTGTGCAATAGAAAAACTCAGGATTCTCTTTCTTTCTGATCCTTTCAACAAGTTTATACAAAAAAAAACTAAGGGGAAGATCAGTTTTTTTTCCACGAAATTACCAGTAAATTAAGGTATCAAAGGGTTCCCAATAGAGTAGTAGATTAACTTCACTAAAAATATTACGTAAATACATATGCATGACTTCTTTAGTCGTGAGTCACTTTTGGTTCATATATATTTTTAAATTTTCTTCCAATAACTTCTCTGAAATATAGTAAAACTGATATTAGAATACCAAGATTCTTGCCAGTGGCGGCTCGTAGATTTAAGAACGGGCGAAGCACAACGTAGCCATGCGCCGCAGGCGAACATTTTTCGATGTGCCACTCCCAAAATGGCTATTTTTTAACCTTTTTATGATGTCCATGTCCATAGCTTTGGAGCGTTTTTTAATACTTAGGGGAAATAATATGAATTTATAAGATTTTAAATATATTTTTTGTTCTTAAAAAACAGTTATGTACCTATATCTTAAAGCTAATTTCGATCGATTCGATCGATGTAAAACTGCTTCCGCCTCCGAGGATCCGAACGCACTAATTTACATTAATTCTATAACAAGCGAATAAGCGCCTCCCTCCAGCCTGCAGCAGCAGTTTTATGCCGCTCCCATCTCTATTTGGTTTACGGATATTCACCATTGCGTTGCCATAACAACTGCCGTAAACAAATCTAAGCGCGAAAGCCGACGTGCGGGGTGAGTCTGATGCGAAATTTGTTACTGCTGATTGTGATTCCTCAACGGGTCGCTCTTATGAAAAGGAGTCCAGCGCGCTACGTTTTTTAAGACATTATTATTTTTTGAGTATATAATGGAGTAGTTTTGATAGAAAATAATGGTATAATTAAGTAAAAAATGTGAATTTATATAAAACATACTACATTTTTATAATACAAATGTAGATTATAAAATGCTTAATATCTTTAAAATATTTTTATATTTAAGTAAATTGATTGGAGAATGTAGGTGAAGCGGCGCTTCACCCGCTTCCCCTGGCGAGCGGCCACTGATTCTTGCATCGGTTTCGGGACATTATAAAAAGACGATTAGAGAATATCTTGAAATAAGCAAGTATTCAAGAAATACATATGCGGGCTATACCTAGTCGCTTGTATAAGTATTGCTTGTGGGGAGGGGTTTTCACAACTTTCATTAGAAAACTGCACCTGAAATTATTAAAATGTGCGGTAAAACTGTCACATTCATCTAATTTAGAGGCAAGACTCGATACAAAAATTGCAGCCAAAAAAAGTTCCTTCTATACTTTATACTACTTATTTCATGTTAGTTTAAGTAAAATTGGCTCTGGGAAGGCTCTTTTTAATCACCAATCCCAAGAAGAAGATTCACACTACTTCTATCATTTCCAAACCCCCCTATTAAATATATCATGCGGAGAACCACAGCAAAATCAGCTCCGCGTTTAGCTTTGGTTTCTGCAGTGGAACAAGTATAAATACCTAACTTTGCTCACCGGAGCTTATTTAGTTTTCTACTCTTTTAACCCTTGTTACAAAGCCTTCTAATATAAATATCCCATCTGATCTTATTTTTTAAGAAAGTTTCTTAATAAATCTTATAAATGATGTTTTCTAAGTTTTACGCTTTTGAACTTGCCTAAGCTTCCCATAATGTAGGGTATTAAGCTTTTTTTTATTTTTAAATTTTAATATGTATTTATATTATTAACATTAACATCATATCCTTTCCTTGATGATTTTAGGATATTTTCCACATCGTAAACCCGTGATTACCATAGGCAGGGCATAGTAGGGAAAACCAAAAAAAATAATAATTCAATGTAACATCCAATATAGGTAATTTATAGGAATTTTATTCTATACATAATGGTGAAGGCGATATATAAAGTCGCGGAATTACACACAACAGTGTCAGTGGCAGGCAGCGCCTGACAAAGTCTTATATAATAGTATAACGATTGGCAGTTGGGGGTTTAACAAAATGTTTAATTGGAATAAAGACAGCCCAAAAATAATGACGAAATAAACTACATATTTTTTATTATAAAATGACGATTAGTGTTTTATATTAGCAGTTTTTTTAATATATATATATATATATATATATATATATATATATATATATATATGTATTTTTTAAGGTATTTTGAATTGATACAAAGAGGAAGTTATTGGAAATTGAAAATAAATACCAGAACTTTTCTATTTTAACTTTTGAAGATCTGTTTGATGATTTTTTTTGTAGGTATGCTACCTATAATGGATACCAATCGTACCCTCACATTGGTATCTATGAAGTCATACCTACCCGACGGTGCTGTCTGGTAGCTTTTAAAAAGTGAAAATAGGAAATTGTCATTAATTCCCTTTCATCTTAATAACTGACAATATTATGAAAATTTATTTTGCAAATTATATTTCTAGTAAAGAATATCACATGCAAATATTTTAAACAAAAAATGCTCTGACTTTTTTCTTACTTTACATTTTTATTGACACATCCGTAACTGTTCTTGAAGAAAATGTTCGTAATATATTCCTACTTACCTGGTTTATCCTTAACTTACCTCCACAAACAGTTATCGTCTTGAAATGACCTTAATAAATCCAAGTCTTATAAAAATGAGTATATTGTTTCAATTACAAAATATACCATATATGTATATCCGGAATTTGAGCCTCTATATGACGATTATTATAGGAGATAGAAGTTTAAAATGGGAAGAGTTTAGACAATTTTGAAACAAACCTAATTAGATCTGCCGACGGTGTCTAGCTATTAAAGTTTTCAAGATATAGGAAAATATAAAATATTGCGTTTTTTAAATTATATATAACTTCTTTATTCCCCAAAATTTTTCAAACTTGTGAATTCACATTCACAAAGTAACTTTGTGTTTAAAATATGGTAGTGCTATCAGATTTTAAATATGACGTTTCGTAAACGGGGCCCGTCATCAACTTTTAACGAACCTGGATTTTATGTTATTTCCTACAAGCTTCTAACCTCCCAAATCCAATAATGTAAGTATTTCAAAATTCTCCATGGTGAATTTGACCGAATTCTGTTTTTTGTCTTTCTTTCTAACACATTGTCTCTTATATAAAAATTTTGAATGTGCTGTTAAAATATTAAGGCTTTGGGTTTGTAGATGGCGCTGTAACTGTAAACACGTAGTGGTGTGGTCTCCAGATTTAAATTTAAATATATGTTGTCTACGGTGTGAAATAATTATTTTTTTGTAATATAAGTTGTGCAACATCATCAGCTGGGTGTACGGAGCTAGTTTTTGTTTCTTTTGCTACATCAGAGATCCATCAAGCATTACGATGGTTCTCACCCGCACAGACATAGAGGAAATTAAGTCAGCTGTCAAAAATGAAGTCGGCAAGATTTTTAATGAACAATTTAAGAACGAGTTTATTAACGTTATGGCTAAGAATCTAGAAGAAAAATTTGGTGATCGAATTAAAAAACTTGAAGAGAATTTATCCACAGTAAGGAACGAGATCCGCGTGCTTTCGGATATGAATAAGCAATTAAAATCAAAGCTTGATAATCATGAACAATGAGGAGCCGCAATATTCGAATATTTGGAAGCAAACACGAAGAGGGCGAGAATGCGCAGCAAAAGGTGATAGATTTATTTAATGGTAACCTTAAACTAAACATCAACAAAAATGATATTAAATCTTGTCACCGAGTAGCCGCAAAAAACCAAACCCAAATATGCCTCCTGCATTACTTATTGAATTTGCAGATATCAACAAACGTTTATCGGTGTTGCAAATGCGTAAACAACTGCGATCCCTAAAAATTTCTGTGCAAGAAGATTTAACACAAGAACGTCTTAAACTTCTAAGTGCGGCGATTGAAAGATTTTCAGTGAAAAGTGCATGGTGTCTTCATGGCAACATCTATGTTAAAAGTGGCGGTGTGACATATCGTGTGGAGGACATGGAACACCTTAATACAATTGAGCAATTTTAATTGTATTTGTAGTATTTCCGGTAAGTTAATACATACTTATAAGTGTTATAAGTTATACTGTATACCGGACTGATTCGTGAAATAAAATATTTGCAATTTAACAATCTGTTGTAAAAATATCGATGGTTTATTATGCCATAACATACCACTCAAATTTGATTCTGTGTATTTAACCTGATGTTTGCACAGATACTATGACATCTATAATATTTGTAATATTTGTTTCATAGTGTAATCATGCATATATTTTTAACACTACTTTCTTACGCATACTGTATGTATGCACTTAATTTTTTTTTATTGGTAAAAACTAATACGTGCTCACTTCAAATTTTGTATATAATTGTCTTTTCTATGTGCTAAATAACAATATTTAATACTAGTTAACAAATTATGGTTCAGTATCTTTTGCTGGGCTGTAGTGTTGTGCATTTTCTATACTATTTGAATTGGGTTTTATCCTACCTATTTGCATCAAAATAATATTATTGCCATGTCTGGCCTGTACTTCTATAATATACGTATTTTTAAGATGTGTAAATAAGTGTAAACTTGGGCATTTCTTGTGCGTTGCGATTGAGTTAAAATGCTGTATTTAATTAATTTGCATTTATTTTATAGTTGCATGTCTGACATAGTTGTATATTATTTGAATAGGGTATTACCCTAACATATTTGCATAAAATTAATTATTTTATTATTGCTGTGTCTGGCATGTACTTCTATCATATACGTATTTTATTTTTAAGATGTGTTAATGGGTGTAAACTTGGGCATTTATTGTGCATTTTATTTAAGCCAATGCTCTAATTTAAGTTAATTTAGCGAGTAGTTTAGGCTTTAGAGAGGGCTCGAACATAAAATGCTGTATTTAGTACATTATTTTTATTTTTTTGTCTGTAACCACCCACTTGCTACTGCATTTATTTTATAAGCTACATATCTGACAGTTCTCTTCTTTATTTTTTCTCTTTTCTTTTCTTCTTCTTCTTTGTGATTTCTTTTGCACACCTAAATGCGAGGTCACTTGTTAATAATTTTAACTTATTTGCTGAACATTTGGTAGCGGCTAAACATGATGTTGTAGGGGTCTCTGAGAGCTGGTTGAGTGACCGGGTAAATGATGAAGTTGTTTATATCCCCGGATATAATCTTATTAGGCAGGATCGCCCCACAAGGGGAGGCGGCATCGCCTTGTATATAAAAAACAGTATAAATTTTAGAGTAGTGCTACAAGAAACTAATGAATTTTTAGAGCAAATATGGATTCAAATCAAAATATCTGAAAAATGTATTTTACTAGGAAATTTGTATAGGCACTTCCAATTCAGATTTTCCGCAATTTCTTAACTATTTTGAAGATTGTTTAACTAATCTATTCACGCAAAGTGATCAGATTTTTTTTTTTCGGAGATTTTAACGTCAATATGTATGACACCCAGTCGAACAATACTATTTCTTTCCCCATTTGATTGAAACATTTGACCTTAAGCAAATTATAAATGTTCCAACTAGAGTTACGAACGTGGGTCATTCACTATTGACTTGATATTTTGTAACTCGGAGGACGTAATTAATACAGATGTAGTTGATGTTCAGGTTTCGACCATATACTGATTTCCTGCAAACTAAAATTTGAAGCTTCCAAAAACAAACTCATGTAATTTTACGTATCGTACTTTGCATAATATCGATTTGCTAAATTTTCAGCGTGATCTTAGTCAATTCCTTGGCAGGATATTTATTGCATAGAAAATATTGATGAAAAAATTTTGTTTATATTCAATAATATTCTGCAACTTTTTCGATTATCACGCTCCAGTAAAAACGGTAAGGTAAAATTAAACCATATACGCCGTGGATCACCGATAATATCCGATTGATGCAAAAATTAAGAAACCAAGCTCTGAATCGTTTTCGGCGAACCAAGACCCCGGAACACCGGGAATATTATAAGCAGCTTCGAAATTTAACAAATAATGCAGTTCGGGCGGAAAAAAAGGCCTATTTAAATTTAAAGTTTCAACATGCGGGGAGCAAGGAAAAATGGTGTGAATTAAAAAAAAAAAAACTTAATATAGCTAAAAACAAAAAGTTTGAATTACCTTCTACGTTTAATGATTCTGAAATTTAATAAATAAGTTTTTCGTCGACTCAAGTGTTAGTAAATTTTTCGCCGGATACTGAGTTAATTAATTTTTATAATACTAATAAAATTGTGCCAAACAATTTTCATTTTGTCAGTTGCTGATTCTGACATAATTGAAATTTTAAAAAATATCAAGTCGAAAGCTTTTGGAGTTGATAGGCTTAATATTACTTTGATTTTTAGATGCTGTCATATATAATTCCATATATCCATATTGTAAATGTGTATAAAAAAATCATACTTTCCTTCGGAGTGGAAGAAGGCCAAGGTTATTCCGTTGCCAAAAATAAATCATTCCACCGACCTTGAACATCTAAGATTAATTTCAGTTTTGCCTGTTTTGTCGAAGGTACTCGAGAAATGCTTGGAAAAACAAATGCAGTCGTTTTTATTTACAAATAATATTATTCCTTCAAAACAGTCCGGATTTCGCAGAGGCTACAGTTGTGCTACAGCCCTTAGCGATATAACAGATGATATATTTCGAGAATTGGATAGAAATAATGCCACGGTTTTGATTATGTTAGATTACAGTAAAGCTTTGATATGCTGAATCATTCAACTTTAATCTCGATATTACATTATTGGTTTCTCAGATAATGCTATAGGTCTTATAAAATCATTCTTAACAAATAGATTACAGCTAGTTGATCTTAATGGCAGTGTCTCGTCTATGCTAAGATTGAAATCTGGTGTTCCCCAGGAGTATACTAGGACCACTTCTATACTCGGTATATACCTCAAACTTCGTGAAGGAATTAAAGCAATGTAAGTACCATCTGTATTCTGAAGACACGCAAATTTATTAATCTTTTAGTACTCACTCTCATCAGGATGCCAATGAATACATCAATAAAGACTTATCAGCTATATATGACATTTCAAAAACATGTTTTAAACATAAATCCAAAGAAGAGTGTTGCATTGCTTTTTTGTAGCGAACCATTGAGAGCCGACATTAACAATGGAAACAATACGCTATT
>JAUTXW010005351.1:0-136923 GCA_030620095.1 Kuschelorhynchus macadamiae | reverse complement strand
GCTTCAATAGCAGCCTATGGCACGTGCATCTATATCAGGGCTTTATATCTAGATGGCACAGTATCGTGCAATTTACTATGTTCAAAGTCGCGGGTAGCACCACTCAAGACTGTTTCGCTACCTCGCCTTGAACTATGTGGTGCGCTGTTACTAGCAAGATTAACTCATAGATTAGGTCAATAATCACACTAAAGGTTGAAAGGGTAGTCATGTGGACAGATTCTAAAATAGTCTTATGTTGGCTAGATTCTGCACCATCTCGATGGGCAACATTTGTTGCGAATCGCACTTCAGAGATTCAAGAGCTTACAGGTAATTTTATATGGCGTCACATAAGATCTGAGGAAAATCCTGCAGATCACATTTCTCGAGGTATTTCCCCTTTAGACCTAGGTTCAAATATGTCTTGGTGGCATGGACCTACTTTTTGGTTAGATACAAGTTTTGACTTGGAAAATAATCCTTCAGATATTTCAATTAATCCTACAATTGTTCCCGAACAAAGGAAAGTAGCTTTAACTAAAACTACTGCGCTAGGCAGGGTTTCATTTATAGATTGGTTAAATTTCTCAAGCTTTTCACGCTTGCATAGGTCATTTGGTGTTCTGTCTAGATTCGTTAACAACATAAAGAAGGGTACTAATAAATTGACAGGTCCTCTTTCCGTTCAGGAATTGGTTGTTTCACTTTCTAGACTGATTCAGCTTATCCAAGAAGAAAGTTTTCCTCAAGAAATTTTACATTTTAGGTCTCTGGGTGCTCAAAATGATCAAAACCATGATTCTGCACAAATAGGATTGAGGAATAGTAGTGTTAAGTGTTTAAATCCATTTCTTGATGACCACGGGATATTGAGAGTTAATGGCCGACTGGCTAATGCTAATGTTCCATACGGTCAGAAATTTCCCATTCTAATGCCGGATAAACATCACGTCACAAAATTATTAATAAAATGGGAGCATCTCAAACTATATCATGCAGGTGCACAAACGGTTTTGGCGAATATAAGAATGAGATATTGGCCAGTTCATGGACTGACTCAAGTAAAGTCAGTTCTAAAGAATTGTACAACATGTTTTAGGTTTAAAGCTAAGGCTTCAAATCAACTAATGGTCCTTTGCCTTTGGATAGAACTGCAATCTCGAGGCCATTTCTGAAGGTCGGGATAGATTTTGGGGGTCCGCTTCTTATTAAACAATCAAGACTCAGAAAGACGATTTGTTCAAAGGCATACATAGCGTTGTTTGTGTGTATGGTGACCAAGGCCATACATATTGAGTTGGTTTCAAGTTTGTCAACCGAGGCGTTTATGCTGACGTTAAAACGATTTATATCTAGACGCGGTAACCCGGTTACAATTTACAGTGATAATGCCACGAATTTTCAAGGGGCTAACAACTTGCTCAATGAGGTTTATAATTTTTTTAAATCCCGGTCAAATTTGGATTCTATTCAGAATTTTCTTGGTACACAAGAAATTGAATGGCGTTTCATACCACCAAATAGTCCTCATTGGGGTGGGCTTTGGGAAGCTGGCATAAAGTCAGCCAAGTCACATCTGCGAAAGGTTATTGGACTTTCCTGTCTAACCTTTGAGGAAATAACTACAGTTCTAGCACAAATAGAGGCTATTTTGAATTCGAGGCCATTGTGTCCAGTATCCACTGACCCTTCAGATTTTGCATGTTTGACCCCTTCGCATTTTCTAATAGGAGAACCGTTAACGAGTTTCCCAGAAAAAGACTTATCAAGTGTTAATGAAAATCGGCTAAATTTTTGGCAGAGATGCACTAAAATACAACAGTGCTTTTGGAAGCGGTGGTCGGCAGAGTATTTAAATAATCTTCAAAACAGACCTAAATGGCTTTCACCTCAACAGAACATCCAAGTTAATCAGGTTGTTCTGATAAAGGAGGACAATAGTCCTCCACTAAAGTGGCTATTAGCTCGCGCTGTAGAAACGATGCCCGGAGCTGATGGTAAAGTTCGTGTTGCGAGGGTACGAACAAAGGATGGTGTCTTTGTTCGGCCCATTACGAAATTATGTCTTTTACCTTATGAATCTAGTTGAGGGCGTTGCCTCAAAGGGGGGAGGATGTTGCAGTTTGTAAACAAAAATTAATTTTATTTTCAATTATATAAAATATAAAACACCCAGTTTGTAAGAATTAGTAGTTCTGCGACATCACCGTACGACCGAGAGGGCGTGGAGTTCGACTATCCTTCGGGCTACCCGAACCTACCTTTCGGGTTTATGAAAGGTCAGGCGACCAGGCAGTGAGTTGCCTTTGAACTGTTAATGAAGTCGGTCGGTGGTTAGAAGATTTTTGGTTCTAACGTAATTTTCACTGGTTACGCAATATCACTAGTTAATGATTTATAAGTAATGTTCGTGTGTTGTTTGTTAAATAAGTAATGTTCGTGTGTTGTTTGTTAAATAAGTAGTGTCATAATAAATTGTTACGGCACAAATGGTTGTTTCAATTCTCTGAAAAAGAGTGGTCCTTCGAGGGAAGACATACACACGAAGTTACTGGGAATTTGGAAGTGTCAGCGACCGACTGAGAGACAGCGGACCAGCTTGTTTCTCATCAAATATATATATATATATATATATATATATATATATATATATATATATATATATATATATATATATATATATATATATATATATATATATATATATATATATATATATATATATATATATATATATATAGCAGGAGGTTACTCAATATTATCTCTATATATGAAATAATAAAAGTGTGTACGTAATCATGTTTTTTCTTACTGTATCTATATATGTCGTTATGTTTGAGTATTTGTCTATGGTAATTCGTCACTTTTTTATTATTTCATTATGATTTTTACAATGACTTGTGTAATAATTTTAGTTTAATGCAGTTGAAAAAGGTTGCATGCGCAACCGAAACGTCATGCAGACAATATAGAATTATGCAATCCGTTCGTAATTTTTCATCTTGTTGAACCATATTCCCAAGAAAAAAAACGACTATATATATATATATATATATATATATATATATATATATATATATATATATATATAAAATGTGTTTTCATTCCGGGTGTACATCCGTTCACTTCTGTCGTTCTGAAAAGAACAGTTTTGCTGACGTTTCGCCAAAATCACATTTTCTTTCTCCCGTCCGAATAAAGACTGAAGTGTTGGTGACTGCGACGCTTCATTTTATACTCCCACCCGGGGCCGAAGGTTGTATCTGCGAGGCCGTTGGTCGTTATTTATGTTTTCCGGATGGCGCTGTTGTTGTTGCGCTAATTGCGCTTGAGTTTTAGCGATTTAAGATTTGTCGATTATTGTCTTCCTAAGGACTAAGAATCAACACACACATATATATATATATATATATATATATATATATATATATATATATATATATATATATATATATATACCGGTACATATAATGTGATGCTAGGTTGCTTTCAATAGAGCAATCAAAATTAGTTTTAGGTTTCCAAACTGTATTTTAATTCGTATGTACTTAACATATTTATCGTTTAAATGTAGAGTGTTTTATATTTAAACATAGACATCCCGCTAAGAAAGACGGTTGCTTTACAATTTAATGCAATATATTTCTGTCCCCTTAAAATATTTACAGATCCATTGACGATCAACCCTGCAAGTCTCGTAGTCTAATAATTCATCGTACTTACCGATCCCTTCCTGCCAGGAAAACTAAAGAAAACGTCCGGACCAGTCCTTTGGGGCATCTGACGCAGGACGTTGAGTAGTTTGGCCGAGTGTCGGGGCTGAAACAGAAATGCCACCGATCAAATAAATTAAAGCGCTTCCTAATTGGATTGATGCAAAACCGCACTGAAATTACGATCTCCTAGAATCTTATTTTTAAGATATCCAACGATTTATTAATCAGCAATGTTAAAGGTAACACCCGTTCACCTGATAAAAGCATGATTTTAACCGACGTATAATGCAAAATTCCTGGTAAAAAACATCAAGTGGGTGTGTTACAAAAGCGAAAAGTTTTTAAAACGTTTAGTGTTTTGTATATACAAGGTAGGACATTTAAATGGAATACACTCTTAACTCGAAGATTATTCATAATTTGGACAGTTTACCCGTGTAATGGATTTCTTTGATTCCGCATCTTTTGGTAATACCGTCATCTATAGGTATAAGAAATATCATCTCTAAACTCTATCTAAACCTAGATACCTGCAATTTACCGCTAAACCAGGAGCAAATGTCATACATATAATGTATGTAGGTCATGATAAAAGAAAGATATTTTGTTTTCGCTAAGGAGAACCTAATGGAATAATTGTCTTTAATAAGTTTCTGAACATTTGTTTTTAAAAATGAAGTTGAAAATAAAAATGTTAAAAGTTGAATTAGAAATTAAAGCAAAAGAATTACTTAATTTTACTCAGAATTATCAATTATTGTAAATATTTGTTTTTAAGTAAAGTTTTTATTTTGCTTCAATATTTATAGAATGTAGTATGGTACAAGAATATGATATTTATAAACATATCAAATATATATATATATATATATATATATATATATATATATATATAAATATTTCATATTTATACTTTCCAACAGTTTTAAAACAATTATACTAAAGAAGAACATTGTTTACAATATCCAAAAAAACTATTTGTGCTTAAGTTTAATAGTTTCCTGGATAACTGCATGTAAAAATTCGAATTCTTAGCACTTTAAGAAACCATAACATTTAAGCCGTTCAGCTTAAAACAAAAGAGTTTGCATTGTCCTATGTTTTTAGCAATTTGTTAAACAGCATTAACTTCCAGTATAGCAGGAACTCACCACTTTTAGCTTCGGGTTAAACTGGAAGTTTGATAGGATAAGCTGAGATAAGAAAATACTGTTTTGCCCCAAGTTAAACGGATTAAAAGTTACATGAGTCCTTTACCAATTTTCACATGCAGTTATCTCAAAATGCAGCTAAAATTTAGAAGAATTCAAAACATCAAAAATCACTAAGCTTCTCGGAGCACCCTTAAAGAAAACTTGTTTAAAAGAGAAACAAAAATTTAAAATAATGAATCCCTGCAATTGTGGTTTATATTTACTGATTTGTTTTTTAGTAGGTACATGGATATACATATATAGAGAACAGTGGCGTAGCGTAAAGAAACGAAATAGGGATGCGATAAAATTTAAGAATGTCCAGGAAATAAAAAAAATTATAGTGATAATATAAAATATTTTTACTCATTAAAGCATTAATTTTTAAACAAGCTCAATTCTTCTATTTGGATTCCGTTTAGCCCATTTACTACAGTCCCTTTAAATGAACGCTAGCCAGGCGCCTTCAATGTACAATACCTGTATACGCCGAGATGTGTTTAAGCAATCGCATCCACGAGCAATAAAAATCCGCGTAGTCAACTGGTCCCCGAGCGGAACTATGCCAAGCAGGCGGCTTGATGTAACATCGACAGTCGCATGACTTTGCAAGGTGTACTGGCTGCAACAGTTATATGTGGAAGTTCAACGATATCGGAGGGTTAGAGTGCGTGTTTATCCAAGTGTATCCGATGTAAATTATATATATATGTTTTTAAGTAAACATGTTTTGATAGGGATAAAAAAAATACCTATTTAGGAATATATCTCACACAGAGTTATTTAACTATTCTCTTTGAGGAATAAATGAACTTTTAAATAGGTTAAAACATAATTTTTTAGGAATAATGAACACATTTTTTTAATAATTGGAAATAATACAAAGTATATCATAAAAGTGTGTTTCTACAACAATCAGATACTACTCAGTGCCAATTAGATCTTTAAAAAACAGTTATGCTGACTGCTTTTTTGAGTCCTGATTGTTGTTGATTGTTTTGTGATTGTTTATAAAAGCAGGCCTTACAGCATTTTAAGTAATAAATAAATAATTAAAAATGGGATACATATTTAAACATTAGCAAACTAATTAGCAAATAAATTAGCTCTTGCTTGTAAAATATTGTTATCTATTTGATCCTTCATTTATAATGTCATTTATGTTATGTCTCTTATCTTCAAGTCATCTTCTGGTGGTACTTCTTCCTCTCTCATTTCTCTTGCTATATCGTAAGGAACTAGTGAAGACACAATTACTGTAAGAACTGTTCAATATGAAGTCGACATCCATAAATTAAAACAGGAAATCGAAGCATTCAGATTTCAAAAGCTTTCCCATTTTTTTCTTCGGGTCCGTATTCGGAACTGGTTATAGAGCTGCTCACCTCTAGTGAGTGGATTCAGAAGAGGTGTCACCAGATACGTTCTGCAAAGATATCCACTATTTGTGATTTGTTTTAGGTGGGTTTGATATTTTTTAATATTTTGTTTTAGGTGGGTCAGTAAAGGAAAAACTATAGTATAGAACAGAAACAATCTATCTCTGTATTCTATAGTTTTTTTATAGATCTACTTTATAAAAAAACAATGCACATTCAAGTCAGTTATGTATAAAATAAATAAGTAAATTCACATACTGTGTGACACTGAAAATACAACACCTTGATTTTTTCGATAAGATGCAATACAAACATGTGCTATAGATCAAGATTCATTAAAGGGAAATCCGTAAGTCTACCCATGTTAAATGGAATATATTTTTAAAACATTCTGTCGGGGATGTCCAGTTACAGTATTGTATTTAATTCACAACACAGAAGTCTCTCGAATTTGTTTTTATTCACTTTCTCGTTTATTAAAAAAGATACCTGGATCTATATCACATTGTGTTTGTAGAAAAAATCCTATAAGACTTACAATATCACACTGTATACAAGAGATAATTTTGGCATTAAAAAAACAATTTTAAGAAAGAATAATTTGATTTACATATATGATGTCCCAAAAAATAAGAATACTGATAAGAGAAATGTTTTTTTTAATAAATTACCCTCTATATTTTTGAGTACATACAGGCTAAACATAAATAAATCTATTTCGAGAGAGAGAAGATTTTTGTAGCAATCACACACGTTTTCTAAGAAAATGAAATTAATTTAATAAAAAACTTGCTGGATTTTAATGTAAGTGAATGTCCTACAGTTAACAGAATCAGAATCCAAAAGTTAACCCAGTTGGTTTATTGGAATAACCGAGTGATTTCTAAAATCAAAAGCTTATCTTTATCAATAAAGTTTTAACATACTCATTGAGAAAACTGATATTTTCTGTTAAATGGATATAAAAATATACTAGGTACAATCCCGCAACTTACTATATAATTTTAGATTGTTTAATTAAATTTTACGTATTTGTTCATTGGTGGTCTTAAGGGATCTGATAAAGAGGTCTAATACAAAAAATATACTAAAACGAATAATAAAAATGGACCTTAATCTTAATATGAAAGCTTATAGTAATGTATGCTAAGTTTTTATTTGTTTTTTTTTTGCTAAAGATAGTGCAGTATTTTTTATATAACTGATATGATTTACTTACCTTTGATATGGAATCACCAGTCGATTTTCTACTAATTCCAATATATTTAAGGTGATATCTTTTGTTAAACGAAAGCTCTCATAAAACGATACTAGTCTAATGAACTAAAGTAATTTGGATATCTTCTAATAAATTATTCATACTTACTTAGATAAACGAATGTTTAGAGGCAACTAAAGGACGTAACACAATGTCAATAAAGAAATGTAGAGAACCAAGAAATTTTTTTTCAACCGAGTAAAAAAGAAACACATAAAAACTAAGGTTATGCTGCACTTAACATTCTTAAGTGATAGGTGGCTACCACTTTAATCTAAGAATCACAAGCTATTTAGGTTGTCTTAAGATTTGGTGCAAGGTGAACATGTCGAATAGGCATCACTAAGGATTGTGTCTATTTATGATGATATTGGAAGCTGTTGTATAGTGTATAGCACCGGGTTTTAAGTTAACTATTATAGATTCAGTTATCATTTATTATTGCAAGAGAACTAGCATTAGCAGTTTTTGCGTTTGCTTAGGACTTACACTCAGTCAAAATACCACTTAAGTAAATAATTTATAGTTTTTGTTAATAAATACAGTTATTAATTCTTCTGTATAGATAGAATTCTATTAATTCTGAATCCAGAAAAACCGAAAGAAATATTTAATATTTTTTTCATGAAACAAATGAGTTTCAATAACATATCTTCAACCCAAATATCAAAATCCTAACTTTAAAAACAATTGGCGCTATGTAACACGATCTAGTTGACAACCCGGTATATCAACTGTTAAGTATATTTTAAATAAATATTTCTTTATGGGTATGTTTTTTGTAATTTAATAAATTTTAATTATATTATTTTCATAAAACAATCGAAATAATTAAAAAAGTATAAAGGCTTTCTCACAGTTTTTACTGATACCCACCTAATAGAATCTTCTACTTATTTATTCATTTATTTTTAAACAACACATAATAAATATTCCAATCTACATTTTTATGGGGACTTGTTTTTTTTAACCACTAAGTAGTGAAGTAAAAATTAATTAAATAAATATCAACTCCTTAGTGAATAATAGGTCACAAAACCTGGCCCTTTGTTCTTATGATTTTTAGTAACATACAAATATGGTGCCTAATAAATTCTATTTTCATACAATTTACTATTCACACAAACTTATTGTTATTTTTTGGTGATTTAATTCACTAGTTCTTGAAATAAATACCACTTTTGACTTTTACGGGTTCAGATACATACTAACTAGTCAATTGGCCATTAAAAACAACGTTTATATCGCAACTAAAAAATAAAATCTATAGTTAAAAAAATCGGTAATTTCCTTTACCCGGAACTTCCCAAGTTAACTCAATTTAGTTCAGTACGTAGTTTTTTAATAACAATATACTGTATCTTCCAACATTTCCATTCGATGCCATTTTATTCCACTACATTGGATTCCTACCAATATTTTACCAGTTTTTACTTATACCACACTTGATTTAAAATAAAAAAAAAATTACAAATGTCAAATTTTGACACCTCCTGTCTTGAAGAAATTGGTCTGGGGAAATAGATAGTAGAGTGAAATCCATTTTGTTGCAAGTTAAGTCGTTTGGGATTTACAGATCATCAAAGAGTCAAAATTGTTAATTTTCAAGAGCCATTTTCTCGAAAACAGTTGAATTTAGGTATAGGAAGCAAAACTCAAAAAGTGTTTAGAATGTTCAGAACAATACAAAAATGTAATAATATACACGGTATTCCATTTAGAAAACGGATGTTGCCACCCGTTTAATATAGAATCGGCAACACCGCAATTTAAATTATTTTAAAAAGAGAGATTATGTTCATCTATGGCCAGAGCCAAATTTTCAAAGTAATTTGTTCATTGGTTTTCCAGATACTTCTAAGAGGCCACTGAGTTAGGGGCACCCCGTATTATATTAAATTTCCCTACAAAAAGTGAATAAAATTTTCATTCAATTCATTCCTATGTAAACTGGATAATAATTAGTTGTTTTAGTAATAATTTTTTGAACGTTTCACTAGGCCGCCATCATGTTCCGGCATATTGGGTTTTTACTAACATATTACCAGGTCATCCCCATACGACCCTTAATTTTTAACTAAAATTAATCTAATAAGTAGTTTTTAAGCTATGTCGCGGACTGACAGAGAAACCTACATAAGGACCAATGGAATCAATAAAACATATTTTTTGGAATCTAGGGATGCTAAAACGTGAATATATGTAAAACCAGAGAGGATGATTTTTTCACGATTAGAAACATTTTATTTGGCTACCATTTTGTTCCGCCATCTTGATTTCACTAGTTCATCTCTATACCACAATAATTAGTTACGACACAATTTGAAATCAAGCCATTAAATAGTTTTTCGGGCTGAATTTTTAAACATTTTATTAAGCCGCCATTTTGTTCCGCCATCTTGGATTCGTTCCAATATTTTACCAGTTGATTCCTACATAACACTTGATGTTAGTAGTAGTTGTTGCTACTCCTTGATAATATATACAGTGAAGACGAAAAGGTTGAAATAAATTCATTTATACAGGGTTACCCAAAAGCAAGTTGTGACAGTTAACTTGTCCCATTTTTTATTTTATTTTCGGATTCTACGGAAAATTTTGATCACATTTTCTGTATCATAATCTCAATTAAATTGTATAAAAATTCAATTTTATTAAAAGAATGCTTAACTTTAAATAATAAATGTCTAGATGACAAATGTATGCAATATTATTTTAAAAATTGTTGAAGTTGACGACGAGCAACATCCTGACAATATAATTCAAATTCTTGCAAAACATTGTGCACTTCTGGAGCTTCTATCAATCTAATTTCCTGTCTTATTCGGTCTTTAAGGTCATCAATCTTGTTGAGTCTGTTAACAAACACTGTAGATTTTAGATAACCCCACATATAATAATCGAACGGGGTCAAATCAGGGGATCTGGCCGAACATTCTATCGGACCCCGTCTACCAATCCACCTACCAGGGAAAATGGTATCTAAATATTCACGAACGCAAAATATGTAACAGGTAACAATGCTTTTAATGTTAACGCTTTGTTAGTAGATTTGAGTTTGTTTAATTCTTAATATGAACTGCATTCGGATATGAGGGGTACCTTGTGCTAAATTTTGCAACCTTTCGATAAAAAAAATTTAAGAAAGCGCAAATAATAGGTGCTATCTAAACAAAATCCTAAGAATATGTAATGAAAAATTAATAAAACGAAATTTTGTGCTTGTTCAATTGCGAAATAGTAATATGAAGAAATAAAAAGTTCCAGTTGCACCAATTTCCCCTGCTATGCTTTCCTTGTCACACGTGTTTCAAGAGTTTGACCACGTTTTTTGCGCTTTCTTAAATATTTTTTTATCTAAAAGTTGCAAAATTTAGGACTAGGTGCCCTTTATATCCGAACGCAGTATATATTAAGAGTTAAACAAACTCAAATTTACTGAAAGCGTTAACATTAATAACATTGTTGCCTGTTACCTATTTTACGTAATTTTGACGTTGATTCACTATCAAAAGTAAACATTTGTTCTTTTAAAAAATAATTTAAATTAAGTGAAAGAAAAAGCATAGAAATATTAATGATGATTGGCTATGGGGATTAAATGCGTACCCCAAAACGAAGTTTGTAAATTGTTCAACAATAAATACCCAAACAGAGCGGCTATACCTCAATCAACTGTAAGTAAAATTGAAAAAAAATATAGGAATTTGGGGCATGTGAGAGATAGTTATGAAAACGGCCGGCCCAGTATCTCAGAAGATGTGCAGTTAAATGTGTTACTATCAGTTGAAGAAAACAGTCATACAGCTAGTCGCACTATTGCTACCGAAAACAATATTAGTAAAGGATCTGTACTGAAATATTTACATAAAAATAAATGGCATCCTTATAAAGTTCAGTTAGTTCACGAACTTAATGAGGACGACCCGGATAGGAGAATGCAATTTTGTGACATAATAATGAAGAGTCAATGACTCTCAATTTTTACGAAGAATTTTGTTCTCGGATTGCCTAAACACAAGTGTGAATAGACAAAATTGTCGATATTGGGCTATAGAAAACCTGCAGTGGATAATAATTTGCCCTTCACGATAACCCCCAAAAAGTAAATGTATGGGCTGGGATTATTGGAAACAGAATTTTGGGACCCTTCTTCTTTGAAGAGACTTTAACTGGAGAAAGTTATCTAGAACTTTTAACATTCGATTTGATACCTGCGCTTGCTGCATTGTACACACATCCAGTAGATCCCGATATTCCCAACGATACTTTATGGTATCAACAGGAGGAGCCAATTCAATATTTAGATACTGCTTTCTCTGGTAGGTGGATTGATAGACGGTGTCCGATAGAATGGCCTGCCAGATCCCCTGATTTGACCCCGTTAGATTATTGTCTGTAGGTTTACCTAAAATCTACAGTGTATGTTAACAGACTCAACAATACTGATGACCTAAAGACCGAATAAGACAGGTAATTAGATTGATAGAAACTCAAGTAGTGCACAATGTATTGTAAGAATTTGAAGATCACCTAGGATATTGTCAGGATGTTGTTGTTGTCAAATTCAATAATTTTTAAATTATTATTAGATAATTTTGTCATCTAGACATTTATTATTTAAAGTTAAGCCTTGTTTTAATAAAATTGATTTTTTAGATAACTTAATTTAGAGATATGTAGATGATGATACAAGAAATGTGGTCAAAATTTTCCGTAGAATGGCAATATTAGGACTAATCTAAGTAAAATACATGTATTTCATATTGGTCGGTCTATTTTATGAATCTAAAACATATCTAGTTATAAAATGTTCAAAAATTTTAAATTAAAAGAATTAGTTCAATATTGCTGATTAAGTCTCTATATTTTAAAACCAACCTGAATGAGAGAGAACGATAATAGAATCCGGAAAAGAAAAACTGACGGAGTCCATTCAACCGTTTAGCCGCGGACATCGAAGCGGGAACAGAAATACGACCGATCAAATAAATTGCCAATTAAATGGAGATGTTTCCTAATTTGATAACTTCTAAACGGTATTTATTTAACTAAAGTAATATTAAAACTTTCTAGCCGATTGTATTTTAAAGTTAATAGATTGGTTTAAATTGATGCTGCATTACGAGGTGCATATTTGAATGATGCTTCATTTCAGCATTGTTTGTCTTGCCAACTTAAAAACTTCCTCTGATAAACTTAGTAGTAAATTGCTTAAGTTAAGACAACACAAATTAGTTTTGCAGCATAGAAAATGTTCAATGTCCCTGAAGTCGTATTCTTTTTTGTAACCTGGATGATATAAATAGTATAACGGCAACGTTGGTAGCATCTAAAAGTATTTCTTCGACCGGCGATAATTAAGCTTTGTTTTAATGCAATCAAATACACTTTAATTTTATTGGACGTTACCTGTAGTTCGGTAAAGCTGCATTAAATAGTGGGTATGCCCTTATTTTTCGCTTTCTTAGACTAAAATAAGTCCTAAATATTGGAAGGAATGTCAAATATTCGAAATATTTCATGCATTTTATCAATGCTAGTTGCCTGGTGAGATGGTTGATCCGCTTACATTCCCTCGGATTGTTGCCGCGTTAACCAGAAATGAATGAGAATCCCATTTCTCTTGGCGACGTCTACAAGTTAATACAACCAGTAAATTCCAATATAGCAGAAAAAATAGAAGATGTTATGAGGGACCTGGAGCTGCTGACATGCAAGGTTGACAACTAGATTGCTGTTGTGAAACAACAGGTTCACACTGTTAAACAGAAAAATATACGATCGTTTAAAAAAAGTTGAAAGATGCTTAAAAAGAAACAACTTTATAATTTACGGTATTCCTGAAAAATCCGAGAAAACTACCACAGATATCTTAGAGACTGTAATTAGTATATGTACCGAAAAATGTATATCTTACTTTCAAAGTCCGAGGTTCCAAACTGTTTTCGCCTCGAAAAAAAAAACCAAAACCCATATGGCTTGTGTTGTCAGCCAGCTCAAAAAGCAAGACAATTTGGGTAATAGAACAAACTGAAAGGGTGGTAATATCTTTATTAACAATGATCTTATCACAGAGGACACAGTTGAAAGGAGCTTTTTTGTAGAGCAGCTTAAGCAAGCCAGAAACAATAACTATGCTGCTAGCCTTAAGGGCAATAAATTGATAGTGTAGGAAAGACATACCAATATTCGGATTTCAACACAAGTCAATAAATAATTTTCCCGACTGGAGATTTGTTTCCCCCGCTACCCATTAGGTTAACCCACAGCCTACCACCCCAATAAATGCTCCACTTGAAGAGAAAAAAGGTCCTGATCACACAGCTTAGCCAAACACACACAACCTTATTTCACATGTAGCGACAGCAAATAGTGCTTACGAGAAACCTTACTCCGAAGCTTGCGGATCAGTCGGCAAAAGAAAACTGCATCACACACCTTCTAAAGTTTCGGGCGCAGTTTCTAAAGGAAAACCGATCTAATTAACTTTGTCTCTCCGCTCTGCGAGCAGAAATAAATAATTTTTTTTTCTATTCCTTACCTGTCTTATTTATATTTATATTCTTTATAATCTGTATATATTATATTTATATTCTGTATATCCTCTTTTATATCGTCATCCGAATTTCTCGGCCGCGGATTTTTTTAATGCGATGGAAAGTGTTTTGTCTACCTTGGATCCTAAGTTCAATTCTTTAATTTGCATGGGCGATTTAAATTTTGATCTGCTGGATTTTAATAATAGTAACTCCAAAAAGCTTATACATTTATTTGAGACAATTGATCTATAACAAATAATCGGAGAGGCAACTAGGTAAGGTCCTACTAGCTCTAAACTGATGACAATTTCAAATATCATTCCAAAATATAATGTCAAAGTTGTAAATACCGACAACATATCTGATCATTGCCTTACTTCATGTCAATTGCTATATGAAAAAGAGAAAACTAAACCTTTTTTGTATACATTTCGCGACTTTAAGAATGTTAATATAAATCATGCTAATACAGATCTGCATAACGTTGATTTTTTACGCGTATACAATGTCAATGAGATAGAGGCGAAAGTAAACAGTTTTAATAAAATTATTCTAAGTATTTTTGATTTTTATGCTTTTATAAAATCTGGACGTATATCAAAAAAAATAAAGCACCTTGGCTAACTGGAGCAATAAATGTTCTTAAAACTAAAAGGGAAAAAACACTCTTAAGATTTAAGAAAACTAAAAATTTATCTGACTGGAATCACTATAAAACTTTCTGAAAGGAAACTAACTACGTTAATAAGAGGGAGAAAAAATCGTATATATAGAATTTAAAATTAGTAGTAAAAACAATTATTGGAAAGATTTGAAAAATATATAAGTAACAAAAATACCTCTACTCTTACTGAAGATTTTTGCGATCCGCAAATAATAAATAACTTCTTTTTAAATTCTCAGTCCAATAGTACTCCAGATCCGCATTTTCTCAACTTTCTATCCAGTAATAGACTCGAATTGGTACAAACAAATAACAATGCAGTATATAACGTACTTTTGTCTATAAAGTCTAAGTCTGTGAGCGCAGATGCAATTAGTTATAACATGCTTCTTATGTCCTGCCCCAAAATTATACCAGTTTTAACCCACATATATAACTTCTGCATTGTAAGTAATACATTTCCCTGTATTTGGAAGAAATCTCACATCATACCACTCCCTAACACTTCAAACCCTACAGAATTAAAAGATCTCAGACATATTAGTATCTTATACATTCTTTCTGAAGTACTAGAAAAAATCATTGAAGGACAAATTAGAATATTTACTGATAGAAATGGCTTACTCTCCGAACATCAATCAGGATCCCATAAAGATCATAGCTGGATAACAACTCTAATTAAAGTAACTGACGATATTCTTATGGAAAATGTTAAAAACAACTTAATAATGCATATATTAATCGACTACTTAAAGGCATTTGACCTAATCAACTAGCCGCTTCTTCCTAAACTATGTGGGATTATCGACACGCGCTATTTCGTTTTTCTCCAACTATCTACTTAATAGATTTCAAGCAGTCAGAATGCGCAAGGGAGTATCAAAATTTGCACTTGTTATGAATGGAGTCCCTCAGGTCTCTTTTTTGGGACTTCTATTCACGCTGTACACGTCACAATTTCATACAATCCTGCGGCACTGCATGTCTCACTTTTATGTAAACAATACACAAGTTTACTTCTCTTTCCCAGAAAAAGATTTTGTTACTTCTTGTTTTCTTATTAATCAAGACTTGTAATCACTTTGCAACATCTCAACTCAGCAGCTGGCTCCAGATGTGTAAACAGCGTCAGTATTATTTTCAATAATGAAAGACTACACCTCACTGGTCAAGCAAACATTTTGGGACTTGTTGTAGACTTTAGGCAGAAAATTTCCAGTCATATTGCCAAAAAGGCATTTTATAATCCAAAACTCATTTACTGAGTAAAAAAATTCGTATATTATTTTGTGATTCGTTAGTATTGTCTTTTCTTTAATATGAAGACGTGCTCTATGGGCCTAATTTGCTTCTTAGTGATGCCCATAGACTGCAGCTTATTCAAAATGCCTGCGTTCAGCTAATCTGTGGCTTGCAAAGGGGAGATCACATTACCCTTCATTTAAATGATATTGGATGGCTCCTAAGGGTTGAGAAAAGGAGGACACTACACTGTCTAGTCTTCCTTCACAAAATAATAACAACACATAAACTTCCCTATTTATTTCGAAAACTTAGATTCAAAACATCATTACATAACCTTAATATCCGATTTAGAAACATGCTGACTCCTCCCCCGCATAAAACCATCCAATTCCGTGGATCATTTTCATATAACGTCACTATGCTATACAACAGGGTTCCTGAGTCCATTAAATCTTTTAATATTTATAGATTTCAACAAAAAGTTAAACATGTGCTTCTGGGTAATTACATTTGAAAATGTATAAATATAAAGTGTTCAATTTCAACCTCTCTCCCAACAGATGAGCAAATAAAATATTTTTACGTTCATGCTGTGCTATGTAATAGCTAAAAATAGCAATATTATTTTATTTATCCATTTATAAATTCCTATTTATTTTTTTCCGCTTTACATTTAACCCAGACGGTAATATACTATTTTATTAACAATTATTCTTTTTTCTATTCTTGTTCTAACTATAATGTCTACTTGTTTTAACTATTATGTTCAAGTATTTCATTAGGTTTTACCATTTACTAGGCTAATGCTTTTTTTTAATTTATATTATTTTAAATTGTGTGTAAGAGCGCTGCACACCGGTTTGTCAAATGAGTGCGAAGTCTGCCTTTGTCGAATTTTTTATTGTTATTTTGTTTATATATATACTCCATTTTGTCGACAATATAAGCAGTTATTATTATTATTATTATTATTGACAATCAATTTATCAACAAATGTTGGAGGAGTGGGCTGGTTCCTATTAGTTTTATGTGTTGTCCTGTAAGAATTTTCTCACTATGTGGCAAGTACTGAGCAGGACTGCCTCCTGGATGTCGATGAAGGTGTTAGTATGCAGTCCTATGATTTTCAGGATGTTCTAGTATTTTTGGGACTAGGCCAGTCAATAATACGATGATAGGTATCACATGAACCTTATTCAGTCGCCCTATCTGCTGTATCTCGATGGCCATCTCCGCATATTTAGCCGTTTACTCTTGATAATGATCCAACACATTGTTATTGTTGGCTATAGCAACATCTACCAAATAAGCTGTTTTTGTTTTCTTATTTAACAGTACCACATCAGGCTGATTATTCGTTACCCGTCGGTCGGTGATATGATGTTACACAAGTACAGCCAGATGTTATATGCTGTATAGTGTTTGATATCCCGCTACATTTTCGACACTTATCGGATTCAACGGACCGGTCTCTGAGAACGAATTTAGTGTAATTTCGTGTGTTAATAACTTGGTCCAGTATTGCCATCACAAATCCTTCTGTCTCTGGGAATATCTGTCCATCCTTCAGCCACCTGTTGGATGTTTCTTTATCTATATGTGAATGATTCAAGTCATTGTGATGTCGGCCGTGCAGTGCTATTTGAGCCCACTGTTCTTATTTGTCGGGGTCTGAAAGTGACTTGTCACTTAAGAACACTATGCGGTGGAGGCTTGATGTTTTGCAGCTGTCGGGATAGCGAATTGGTCACGTCAACAAACGATCTTCCACCTTCTATTCGTGGTAAGGTCATTCGGAGAGTTGATGACCTTGGGTGGTGTGAATTGTACTTGGTCATCATTAGGCGAGTAGTTCGGTAGTCCCTCTAGCTTCGTGTTAGCCCATTTCAAGATTCCGAAACTGTAGGTCAACACTGGTACAGCATAGGTGTTAATTGCTATAATGAGATTTCCGACGTCCAGTTCTGTCTTCAGAAGAGCTCGCACTCTTTGGACATATTGATCTTTCATCTTGGTCTTTCCTTGCTTATCATCGAGCAGTCTAGCTTGTTGGAATCCTAGATTCCAGCCTCGGCTAATAGGTTATGACTGTTAATATGATGATAGATCGATTTGCAATGCAACCTTTTAGGATCTTGTACATGGTAGGAAAACAGGTGATGGGCCTGTACTGGGAGGGATCTGCTGTCCTATTGCTTTTGGGTAGCAGAGTTGTATCTCTGCAGACGTTTCGCTTTAGCTGTTAGTTTTTGTTTTATGTGTATCTTAATACTCATCTAGTTTTTGTTGATGGTTGAGATCGGTGGGTTTTGTATCTATCTTTTTAAATATCTTTTTAATGTGCGTCTTAAGTTTGCTCGAGGGGTGTTCATTACTCCGAAATTCTGTGAGTCTTCCTAGTTCCTGTCTCAGATCGACAATTGTCTATTCAAGTCTTTTTTGCCATATGGATTTTTGTTGATGTGTAGCTTTGCCTGTTTTCTTCTGAGAATGCACTTGTTGTTTATGACATCTAAGAACCCCAAAGGCAGAGCAGTAGATGAGTGTGTGGAGCTTCTTAAGGATGTCATACTCCAAACTAAACTCTAGTAGTATGGTGTTGAAAATCTTGAGGATGCTGTGAGTCTCCCGACGAGTTTCGCGTGTTCAGTAACAGCTTCATTGTGGGCATAGACGTGTGGCGCCATACTCAATATTACGCTGCTTCCGCCGCTAGTCCAGGGAGACTGTAACTCACTAAACGCACAGGATCCTCTACCTAAATCCTGAGCGCGACAAAAGGTTATGGTGGTACAATGTCGATTCACCCGTTTATTCCGTAAATAGTACATTTCATAAAAGTGTTGCATTTTACCTTCTGCCAGGGATTTGTATACTCTGCGAACGAGGTTTGCTCCTCGGGGAGTGATAGGAAATATGAGGTAAGGGAGAAAATGGGTTTTTTGCACAAAAAAGAAAGTCGCTACCTATTGAAACATTTCCACAAATTCTGTTACCTATCTGTTAAATCTGAAATATTATATATATATATATATATATATATATATATATATATATATATATATATATATACATATATATATATATATATATATATATATATATAATAAAATTATATATATATATATATATATATATATATATATATATATATATATATATATACATATATTTGCAAAAAAATGAAATATAATGCTAATTTGGTCGCGAAAATATTTCAAATTTTTGTGTTTTTATCCACCCCCTTACAAATTGAAAATTTGCAAATTAAATCGTATTTTTTTCAAGGGCTTTTTTCAGAAAGTATACTTTTGGTCGTTTCGTACTTTTGTTACTTCTATCAGCGTTCATACAGTATATGAAATATATAAATGTTTGTGAAAACACGAGTACCTTCTTTGACTATATATATATATATATATATATATATATATATATATATATATATATATATATATATATATATATATATATATAAAACTTCTGCATGTTGTAGGTTGCCCATAAAAATTTGTCGCTAAGGGTCCGTGGGTTTTTAAAATCAGGGCATATGTGGACACCAATTTGTTATAGTTATTGGAATTAGAGGATGTCCGAAAAACAATAGGAATAAACGCGGTTGTTCATCTGTGAGTTAGAATAAGGGACATTAGCCATTTGTATCGCACCATTTTTAGGATATGTGTAGTAAATACTGGTTTATCTGTGATATTCATAAAAAAAATTATAAAAAAAATAAAGGCGACTTAAAAAAAACACCAAAAAATAAAAAATTATATTTTATTCCATCTTGAAAAATTGATTTTATGAAATCGACTTCGTTTTTAATTATTTAATATTCTACGAGTATAACGTCTATTTACTGCCTTTATTAGTTTGACGCCGAATTCCTAAAGTCCAATTATCAAAATAGAACAAATTAATATTACATCCCTCGTAAAAGAGATTTATTGTGACCGTGAAAAAATCATCCTCCTAGATTTTTTTACATCTTTTCGTTTCAGGATCCGGAAGCCGGAAAATATGTTTTCTCGACTCCGTCGATTTGTCTGTTGGTCCGTCTGTCTTTTCGTGGCATAGCTAAAAAACTACTTATCTGATTGAGTTCAAATTTAGGTAAAAAATTAAGAGTCATTTTTGTTAACATTTTGGTAGAAATCCAGTTTGTTGAAACAAAATGACGGTCTAGTCAAATGTTACAAAAATTATTACTAAAAAGCGTACTTATCCAATTTACCTTAAATTTTGCACAAAAATCAAGTATTACGTAGTCACCAACTGGTAACATTTTGGTTTGAGTCAGCTGTAAAAACTACTTAATAATTTAGCTGTAAACACTCACAGTGTATCAGTGACCCGCGCGCGTTTAAAAATTAATACTTATCACACATGGCTGGATGTTAATACTTTGGAAATGCCTTCTAAGCTGTTAATCATAATTATTAATCACATGCTAACAGTGCTAAATGTAGGCTTTCTGTTTACATTATTATTAAAAAAATTGGTAATTTATAAAATGTCAGCTTTGATAAAATTTTTTTTTCAATTTATGTTTGCTTTAAGTTTGAACTCTTCCAGGGCTACCTGTTCTAATAGTGTGGTGTAAAAAAAAACGCATTTTTATAAATTGGCCCATTTTTTTTTTGGAGTATACTATTTGGCAGAGTATTATTTGACCTTTATATTTTACCAGCACTAAATCGATATTATAATAAATTAAAATAATTCAAACATCAAAAATATTCAAACAATTCCATTTATATATTTATATTTGTTCTTTATGTTTTTTTAAAACATCCTACACACAGAAACGTTATATTATGTGATATATTTATTTATTGTGCTCTTGTACATCATATAGTCAAAAAATTGGTATTATTATTTTATTAAAATACATTTAAAGGCACAAAACAAAAATCTAAATTGAAAAACATTAAAATATATAAGCAAGACATTTCGTTTTCTAAAAAACACTGATGTTTTAGAAACAATCCCAAAATTTTGTTCAATTTTTGCAATGCAACGTTTTAGTAAAACAAATTCGAAGAATTTTATTGATGCAGTAATATCCTTTGACAGAAATGGAAAGACGTATGTATTTATATCTATAAGGTGAAGATCCCCTTTTACTAAAAGCCGAGACCAGACGAGATTCTCGTGGCATCTCGAGTGTAGAGATTGAATGGTGTCGACACGAGAGTATAAATTTTGTCTCGCGTTGTCACTAGTTCGCGGGGTAACTAAAACTACTTATCCGAATGGCTTCAAATTTTGGTAAAAAATTAACGATATTATGTGGGTACCTGGTAATATTTCAGTAAATTCAATATGGAGGATCAAAATGGAGGTCTAGTGAAATGTTAAAAAAATATTTATACAATTTACTTCGAATTTTGCACAAAAATCAAGTATTACATAGAAATCAACCTGTATAATAAAATGGAGGCCTAATAAATTATTTTAAAAAACCTGTCTGAAAAACTACTTATCAGATTAATTTCAAATTTTGGGCAAGTGTGATATAGATATAAACTGGTAACATTGGGGTACCAATTCAAGACGGTGAAAAAAAAATGGCGGTCAAATAAAATGTTTAAAAAATCAACGAAAAAAAATCTTCTAATTCAACTGACTTTGCAAATCTTTCAGCAAAATTGAATGTGATACAGGGATTAACTAAACATTACGAATTTAACAGGACGGTACAAAACGGCGGTCTTAAAAAATCGGTATAAAACTACTTATTCAATTTATTTTAAATAATGCCCAGAAATGCCTGTTATGCCAGTATCGGTTAAAATGTTAAACGCTTTAAAAGCATTAGAATGTTGCAGCAAAGCATCGTGCAGTTATTTGAAATGTTATATTTCTAAATAATGTTGGCAAATATTATTGTCTGCAATATTTTTCTATTTATAGTGTCGTATGCCATATTAGTTTAGTTTTTCCTAGTAAAAAGTACCTACACTATTCGGTACCTACAGAGCATTAGCTTTGTGCACTTAAGGTCTCGAGATCAAATCGCAGTGTATTTTTTACTTTTTATTGGACAATTTTTCAGAAGTTTTTATTAATTTTTTTCACTATATAGATTTATATTCACTATACAGAGTGCCACCAGGGGGTTTTTAAGAAAACAAGCTATAATTTTAAATCGGTTAATTTTTTAATTATGATAAGAGATAAGAAAAAGTTTGTTTTCTTTTTTCAACAAAAAAAATATCAACACCTATAAGATCTTCTTCAGTGAATATTAGAAAGTTTCAGAGACTATAATATGAACCTTCCACATTAAACAAAACGAAGAAAGTGAACATTAATAACTAGGTTTTTAATTGTTATTGTTTAGTGCACACGTTTTATGATCCTAACAATAATTAATATTTGCGAGAATGGTCTGAAGAGTTCGCGAAATAAAAAGCACAGTTTGAATAAAATACACGCAATAGTTGGCACTGACCTTGGGCGCCAACGTCAAATCTGATATTAACCTGTCAAGAAATATCAATACAAAACTTTCGACAAGATGCACGGGTTTCGCGCAAATTAACAACATATCAAAATCTTCAGAGAATGAGAATTTGTCGAGAGAATCTAGACCATTCTAACTTAAATAAAACCGGCTTCGTCCGACTGTTTGTTACGATAGATTAAACTTGAGTTCTCTATTATAGACCAAGCAGCAATCAAAATAATGGAAATATAGAGGTTCTCTACTACCAAAGGAGGTAATGTCCGGAAAAACAGCTGGCAAAGTTATGACGTCAGTCTTTTGGAATGCTAAGGGATAACTACTAACTGACAATTTTTCAAAGGATCCTCGTAGTTTTACCTTTAGTTCGTCGTCTGTCGGTCTGTCTGTGTGTCATACATACATTCATTACGGTGAAACAAAATGGCGGTCTAATGAAATGTTTAAATATTTGGTATAATTCCATTTATTGGAATAAAACCTCCTTTTTGTGGAGGAAATGAATCAAGGACATAATTTATTTTGTGTAGACCGCATAAATAATGTTATCAAAAATAAATAATATTAATAATAAATAATAACAAACTAAAAAATATAAACTTTACCAGAACGTCCCTCGTTATGAATCCTTCCTTTTATGAAATCAGTACTTCACAGATTGGGGTAAGCCAATTACCCTGAATTTCCCTCTTACTTAATGTAATATTTTTGGCATGATTTTTTGACCAACCGAGAGCCTGGAGTAATAAACAATTTGAACAATATAAACTCGAGTTCTTAAATTATCTTTATGTATTAATGGTACTGAACTAAAATCTGAAAAAAATCTCGTATCGGAAAGGAACGTGCCTCATGATAGGCGCATGTAAAAAATTATATATCTCAAGAAAAAAAAAAGTCGGATATGAGTTTTCATAGGCTTTCTGTGAATTTATTTTTTCTCTATATATAGGTTTTTAAAACATAGAGAACATCAGAAAAAAATATTTATTTCAAAAATTTTCACTAGCCAAATTGTACCTATTTCTATTTATTTTATTAAAGCAAATTAATTGAATTAAGCTCTCTGGTTTGCGGAATTGACATTCCAAATGTTGGTTTTAAATGACTTACTAGCAAGCCTATTATAAAACAGAAGGACACTAAAGTATTGTGTTAATCTATAAATTTGGATCTAGGGTAGAGGAACAAGACCAATCAGTGACAAGCAATAATTGTAAGGCAATTATTTAGCTTTCGAATAAATGTACAACTAATGTAAATCCTAATTTTAAACCTATAAACTAAATTGTCGCACCCGATATTGGGAATAGATATCACTATTAAGCTAAAATTGAACCACATGCAGGAAAGAACGAGATTTAGCCAAAATGGACTGGATGTACACATAATAGTTAAATAGAATTATTAGACGTATTCTAATTACAGCTACAAGGTTATATGATCATATATGTTACACAGTTATACAATTAATGAATCCAGTGGAATACATTACTCGGTCAATTGCTACAATGTACTTATTATATATTTTTTTAAATACTACTTTATAATAATATTTAAAATGCCAATTTACAAACATTTAAAAAGCGTCTCAAATTACTTTAAATAAAATATTTCTATTCAGATGTTAAAAAATGTAGATAAGTGCACTTTTTGCAAGTTGTCACCATAGCGCGAGTTCTTTTAAGGCTCAAAAATGTCACTTTTGAGAAAAGAAGAGATTACTAAATTGGTCATCGACCTTAAAAATGCCTAGAGCGTTTAAAAGGTATGATCTGCAGTCAATAACATGTAACAGTACTGTGCCCTGTTTTGCAACTGAACAAGCTATTAAAAGCACCTTTACAGGTGACTAATGCTAACAAGTCGGAACATAAATCCTGTGAAATGCTTGCTTGAACCAATATCTTTGTAGTCATGTTTTGCTTGTGTGGGTAATTTAACTCCTGTGCTAAGCCTTGATTGCTACGATTACAGATTGAGTTGTGGAAATTGTAAATTACATCTGCCCTTTGGAAGCTTTACCACAACCAGTAATGTGTACTAGCCCTTGGATAGAGGAATTAAATAGACGTATATTCAGTTGGCTGATTGGTATAAATCAACGTTAATTGAGATTTTTATTGGATCTGAAACTGCTGGTAGATTACGCCCTGGAAGAAGATTCATTTTGTCATGTGGTCTCGTAACGGTAGACACATTTAGGTTAAATGCAACTTTGACTGCAATCTTTATTTCTGAACGATGCCTCGCTTACTCAGATGTGGCAACTAGACACTTTGGGTATAAGAGATCTGAGCAAAAATCAAATAACTAGTTGGCTATGGCAGCGAAGAAATGTTTTTCTGAGAGTATAGAGATTTTAAAAGTCGGTATGAAATCAGACTTCCTTGGATAGAAATACATCCTCCATTGCCTGCCAATTACAGGGTTGTCAAGAGACGTTTTAATAAAAAGCCCTTTATATAATTAGAACTTTAATAAAAAGCCCTTTATTTGCTGCATAGACTCGTCATTAAAGAGGATACTGATACGACTGCCAAAGAACGGGATGGAAAATAAAATAAAAGTAACATCGCTTATTTGTAAGGCGTTTTTATAAATCAGTGTCCATGATGCACATAGACACTTTTTCTTCGATTTCTCTGGATAGACTGTGATGGACACATATACCATCACAAGCGTGTTGCTTTTGTATTAGTAATAGACCCTTTTTGCTAGGGGCTACGATAGAATATAGTATTTGACAAGCCATTAGAAAATGTAAGACGGCAAATGTTCCATTTAGTAAAAACACACTTTTGATAGCGCCCAGTGACAAGTGTGTCCGATGAAAACAATTTAAGGACATTGTATAATGTTTGATTTAAAAGGACGGTAGTTTTCACGACCTGAATTAGAAAGCGAGTTCCCTCAAAAAAACGCCACTTCTAGGCCTAGTTTGAGATATGCATTGTGACACATTAAGTATCAATAGAGATTATTTAAGGACATAGAGTGGTCGCTAAGAGAGTAATGTTGTCATTAGCTCATAAAATGTTCGACCCTATAGGTTTTATGTACACAGCTACACTGATTTCTAAATTATTACTACAAAAAAACGTGGGAAAAGAAGCTAGCATGTGATACTAATGTTGACCAAGATATTGAATGTTTTCCCTACTCGAGTAGTAGATTTACGGTAATGCCTTCTGTTATTAGTGCTATATTATTTAGATTACTAATTTTTTTCTGGTCAGATTCTGCTACATTTCTTTCTTGGATTAGTCGAAATGAAGAATGGGATCTAATTGTGTACAATTGTGTATTTGAGATTAATCGGTTGACGTCAACTAAGCGTTTACATACGTAAATTATAAACCCAACTGCTCTTCCACCTCTACGGATTTTAAAGGCCTACGTATGTAGATTACGTTTAGAAGGGATTGACGTACAATTTTAATAACTTGTCATTTTAAAATAAAGTTCTTTTTAAATATATTAAACGCCCTTTATACATACTTAAATAGAAAATGCATTCAGCACGACCTTCTGGGCACATGATGTTTCAGGGTGCTATCACCCAAAATTGAAAGTTAGGGAAGCTAGAAGCTTAGGTCATACGTGGAAGCCACTGAAGCTAAAGAGAAAGATGAAAAGGTAAGGAAAGCCAATCTCTTAAATTTAATAGGGGATGATCTAGGTTGAAGGCTTACAGATATTCAATAGGTTTGAATACGAATATTGTAATTCAATCAATAATCTCATATTACTTCATTTTAATTTCTTTTCTAGAAATCAAACCAATATACGAAGTTTTGATCAACTCCTTACTTTAATGAAAACTCTCAAAGATAAAGAAATCTTTTTACGAGACACAATTATTTTAGGAATTGCTGACAAGAAAATTCTTTTACAAAATCTTGATGTAACTTTACAAGAAACAGTTGCAATTTGTAGAAGTATAGAATTTGACAGTCTAACTAAACAATTTTTTTTTGTTTTACACTGACTTACCCCCAAAGAACAGAAATCTACTAAGTTACAATTAGTTTAAAACACATTCACATATAGATATTTTAGAGAATAAAAAACGCACAGAGACATTCCAACTTATTTACGTCAACATATACAAACGTGCACTGAGAGGTCATATTTCAATCAATTGGATTTGAAGGAACGATTTTTGGTCTGCCGCAGACAAACTTAAATTAACTAATTAAATAAAAATTATAATAAATTACTGGAACACTTAACTAATAATAAGAATTATTCCAAAATACTAATTACTTACAGATTCAGAATTTAATCAATTTTATAAAAACAATTGACTGATCGAAGAGACTTTTGAGTTCCAATTTATAGATGATAATATGCTCCAAAAAACTGTTTCTGCAATATCTTCGAATGCAGTTGGCGAAGATGAACTTTCGATCATGGACATAAAATTATATTTAAATGTTTGTAAAATTTCGTTATTACATCATAAATAAAAGTATTCTTGATAAACCGTATCCTTTAAAGTGGAAGCAAGATATAGTTAAACTAATTGCCAAAGTGTCGAAACCCACTGTTTCTAATGATATTAGAGCTATTAGCATTTGACCATCGGTATCAAAACAAATCCAATTTGCAGAAATATATAACATCATTCCCGAATGTCAATCAGACTTCAGGAAACTACTTAAATTAATCAAATGCAAATATTTTATACTGATTCGGGAATGTCTAAATAACCGACTTATAACAAAGCGAGTAACTGTCTAGTGGTTAACTCAATTTCCCGATCTATCATTAACTGTTTTTTTTATAGGGGCACACGTAAAATTTAAATTTATTTCAGGAGAATAGAGCCATTGATCTGGAAAAATTGAAATTAAAAATCCGAAATCATTTTAGACTTCGTAATTAACCCTATGTGCTAAATAATGTCAGAGTAGGCTTTTATGATAGGCTACGTCAACATCTAGCTCAAAAGGCTCTCTATTTGAGCATTTGCAAACGGTTTTGAACATATCCGACGTTTTCATACATTAATTTTGTATATAGTTTTTATTTATTAAGTAAAACTTAATAGTTAATTTATTTCAATATAAAAAAACAGTTACACCAAAATTATTCTTTTGCCAATATCTACTAAAGTATGGAAAGTAGAACAATTATGAGAATATGATGAATTAATGTAAGGTTATATATATCAAATTTTCAAGATGGAATAAAATATTTTTTACTTCTTGGTGCTTTTTTTGATACAAAATAATACATATTTTTTGGTTGCACGAAATGAATTTTTCTTTTATTTTGACATAGCATTCAAAAGATTGTCCATTATGACCTGATGACTTTCAATGTTATAACGAAGTCTATACTTCGTTATAACATTGAAAATAACTATGCTTAATATACTAATATATTTTGTTTCATTCAAGCACTGTATGTAAAATAAGTTAATTAAATTACATTTCGTATGGTACCAAGAGAAACTACAAAATTAACTGAATAGAAGGTGTCGTTGTAGTGTGAGAAACTGTTTAATTAACGAAGAGAACCCAATAATAGGGATCGAAAACATAATTATGTACTCATGTCACCGCTAACTTCAATAACAGCCACTGTAGTGTTGAACTATATGCACGGTTGATGGGTCAATAATGAAGCTTACATTTACGACGAAATTGAGTGCCAAATACCTCACTCAGACTAGTTTCAAATTAATTTAAATAGTTTTATAAACCAATTTTTATTACGGTAATAGAGTTTGTTGAATTTATTCATGCGAGGATGTGTACATACATCAGCGAATACTAGCTTAGTTAGCTGGATAGCTGTCAATTTTAAATTTGAAAAAAAAATATAACAAAAATATTATCCAGTACACAAAACACAAATACATAATATAAATAGTTTAAAAGTTGGATTTGAAATTGACTTTAAATTATGACATCTGTCAAATACTTTTTTATCGAAATCTTTAAAGATCATAGATCCTACATATCACCGAAAACCCTAAATCGATATTTAAAACCAATTAAAAGTTACACCAAAACCAATTTTGACAGGTGTCAAATTTGAATTTACAAAATGGTCATCAAATATCCTATATACTCCAAATCCATATCTTAAATATTTTAAAAGTTACATTAAAACCAATTTTGACAAAGCCAAATTTGTGCATATTTCAAAAAGCTGTCAAAAATCAGCCTTAACACCGATCGGGCTGAATTTTGTACCAGTCCCTACAGGGAACATAGAAATTGCGTTTCTTCGGTGTAATTACTATTTAGTCAATTTGAGGCAGGTCATTAAATTTCACGAAAGGCCTATAATATTTTGAACCATTGACTATAATAATGACGATCCAAGCAATTTTAAATAAAATACCACTCCCCCCCCATCAATCAATCCCAAATTGTGTATTGTATTTCGTATAATTGAAATCCGTCGATAGATTTCCGCGTACCTTATCGCCCTGAGTTGCCAATCCGCAATGCACCTGCATTCGATCGGCTGGTTAAATTCTTTATAAATCCCATTCGACTCTTTAGAACATAATTTTTGTACACGCTTCTGGCAACATCGAGCCAAAATATTGTGTGTGCGTTCTAATTAAACGTCGACACGAGCAATTGATATGGTCAACTTTGTAGCTTATGGTCTGTCTATTGGAAGCAGAATGGGTCTTTGACTTTACCAAACAATTATGAAATAAAGAATTCATTGATCTTTTTAGATTAATTCGATGGGCATAGATGTGGAAATTATTTCGAGTTCGATAATCATGTACTTGATTGTTATATTGAAAAATTTCTTCGCGGCAAAGCTAAAAAAACTACTTACCCAACTGATTTCAAAAATTGAGAATCATATGTCCTGGTCAAATTCTAATAAGAATCCAATATGGCAGAACAAAATGGCGGCCTAGTGAAATGTTAAAAAAATTATTACTAAAAACCTAATTTGCCAACTTACCTTAAATTTTCCATGAAAATGAAGTGTTACATAGTTGTATAAACTGGTAATATTTTGATATGAATTCAAGATGGCAAAACAAAAGGGTCCCCTGATAAATTATCTAAAAAAATCAGCGTCAAAAAATATTTGTTAGATTGATTTTGTACAAGAATTAAGTGAGATATAGACATAAACTGGTAAAACTGCGTAACGAAATCAGTATGGCGGAAGAAAATGGCTATATAAAATATTTTAAAAATCAACGTAAGAACTTCCTATTCAATTGATTTCAAATTTTGTACAAAAATTAGATGTGATATAAGGACAACTGGTAAAAATGCGGTCTAATGAAAATAGAAAAAAAATCAATGTAAAAAACTACTTACAATTCAATCTATTTCAACTTATGATCAAAAATCGAGTGTAACATAGCTGGTAAAATATTGGAGTGAACCCAATATGGTGGAACAAAATGGCGCCCAATAAAAATGTTTGAAAAGACAGTTTATAGATGTTACTAAATAACTTCGTGCGGAACTAAATTGGCCACACCTCAATATTCTTAATAATAGGAAATATTTATAATGGGGAAGTTTTGGGTAAAGAAAATTTATCAATTTTTTATTTAAACAATCCTATTCAAAACCCTTTAGGCAAGTTCTTTGTATTAATTGGAAAGCCTATATTATGACTGCATATATGCCCATATTCAGTTAGAAATATTGGGAACAGTGGCGGCTCCTCCATTACGTCAAATGGCCAATGACCCTCCATAAATATTTCCAAACAGAAACAAATAAATAAAATAATACATAATTTATATTTTTTCAATTTTTTTTTAAATTTGGAAATTCCCTCTATTATTCTAAGCGTATAAACTCGTTGACCGTTCTCTTAATTCCCCGACACACTACCGATGCCTCGCACCGTGATCTCCGGAGAGGTTTCGTTTCAATTTGAATCGATCACGGGCCACGGCAGGCGGCCCGCGTTGACCTCGTAGTTATAAACGGAGAAGAGTTTTTCCCGAGTGTGCCCGAACAAATTTGCATAGAGGCGCATAGGTAAATAATATACATATATATAATAGTATACGGCTTACGTTGATGAAGTTCGGGTCAACAGCGGGGCCAAGGAAACTTAAATATTTTTGTCAGTTGATGCGTTTAATGTGGATCCTGTGATAGGTTGTGGTTACGATTGCGTATTCTTATAGATTTTATATAAGACTTCACAATTTGTTTGTTGATTTTGTGGTGTAAATTAATGTTTTAATGAAAGGTACCCACAGTGTTTCAGAATATTAAGACTTTATAATCCGTTTTCAATTATTTCGGCGAGCTGAACTTTGAGAAACGACTCGAATTTAAGACCAGTAGTTATGGAACGCCGTTTTACTTTTTAGTCTGCTATATGCCCGGTATTAATTTAAATTGAATGGGACTTCATTATGGCAATTTATTTTATAATATTATAATAAAAATGTAATTTTAACTGAATCCTTGGAACATCTAGAGCTAAAGCCTTCATATAGATTTTTAACAATCAATTAATTTGATTTAGCTATTAAAATGTATGTCAGGATATTTGGATGGGTCTGTACAAAATTAATTCAATTTTCATTATATTATTATAATTAAAATGCATTTTTTTTATTATAATATAATTTTATTACTTACAAATTTGTTGATATCAATATTTATCCAATATTTAACGAGTAACTTTGTAGTATTTTGTGGGAAACAATATAGCCGATTATCAATTTTTATGAATGGTATTTTCATTTACAGCAATTTCTATGATTATCTATTTTCATTGAAACCAATTTCCATTGATATCAATTTCGATTGAATACAAGCACCTCGAATGCATTTTTATTATCGGAAGTTTCGCCATCTATAGCCTACCAAAAGAAATATAATGTGTTTGCGTGAGTGTGTTCGATAACTCAAATTAATTTGCGAATGTGTCGTCATACGAAAGAGAAGTCTTCGCGCTCAAAAAGGTTTGTAAAATTCTGGAGCTTCTCTGGTCTGGTATTCTGTGTTCTGAAGTATGAGCCGACTTCTTTGGTTTGCGTATTGCGCTAACATTGGATTGCATTCTAATAATCTTGCTTGCTGATTTTTTAATATCATTTGTGCAATAAACGATGATGATACGGACCGAATTTAAACTCGTCTTTCCCGCGCAAGTACGTCACATCTATGTACAGCGTTTGGGAGTCAAATAGGCCGTAATGCATTGTCATTTGAAAACGTTTGTAGAATTTACGCTTCAATAAAATGTTTTTAAAATTATTAAACTAATTATTTTGAATCTAAAGATTTTATTTTCAATACGGTTATTACGTCCTACCTGTGCAGTTGCAGGCAGTAGAAATCGACATTGAAATTATAATCGATAAACAAAAGTGACAGATATAAGATATTTCAAATTTCCAAAATAATACATTTTCAAAAATGTGGATTGGCGCTTACCGTCAAGCTGTTAAGATAAATTTAAAAAATGGTAATTTAGGATATATTTACTATAATAATAGAAAAATATGGTTTTAGCTACTTGTATAGGGCACTTTTGAAACTGGTTTGTATTTTTCAATTGAAAGTAAAAACTAAAAATGTCAATAGACGGCACTAGTGCAGCAACTCAAGTAACAAATGTTATAAAATATGAATGGAAGTTTCCCCTGCAATTATTTTACTTGCAGCATCCTTAACTTTTATTTTAAATTAATTAATTATTTTAATCAAAATAAATATCACGAATCCTCACGATGAGCACTTTAGATAATCTGATATTTGTAAACTTCAATTTTATTTTCTTGCTGAATGCTGAAGAGACCAGCGTGGGCATACCGTTGTAAGTGTATCGTGGTGTTAATCATAATTTTATAAACAACGAGTATTAAAAGGCGACTCGCATGTTGCGTTATAGAGGCTGCTTTTCTAGAAGCAACAAGGCCGAATTAACTACTTACGATGGTTGGGGCTCATCTGGGCGAGGCAAAGTTTTGCGATGACAAAAAACGGTCAATGGGTTTTACGTATTTGGGGGCACTTCGGCAGCAACTCAAAATTTACATGATGACAAAAAAAAGAAAAGATCCTCAGTTTTGTATTTCGCTCGCTGATGTCTCTCGGGGCCCCCACCACATATTTGAGCCTTACGCGTTGTGGCCTTTTCAATCATTAAATCCCCGCAAAAACAAAACGCGCAAGCTCTGTGCTGGGGCCACTGCCGACGCGACGGCGGGGGCCTGAGTCAGTGGCGGGCCGTTAGTATATGAAGTGGGAGGGCGAAGGCAAAAAATAGTATTCGCATGACGTGCGACGTCGATGATTCGGCAAACTACTTTCAACACTTCGAGATTTTAGTTTTAAATAAATTTGTACAAGCTATATTGTCACAGATTACAAAACAATCTGTGAAGTAACACTTATTTTCTCGGTTAGTGATAGTGTATATATATATATATGTATATAGTATATATATATGTATACAACCATTATTGTTAAGCCCCCGTTTATACAATGATATAACAATTTCAATCAAACAACACAACCTTTATTTTATTGGTAGGTGTAAAATAAAGCAATGAATGTTCTTCCAGCAAAAGCTGAATCTGATTTTTTATCCAGAAAACTATTTTTATGTTTTGAAATCTGAAATGCGTGTTTAAACGTTCTATCTGTAGCACCTCCACTTTGAGTTATTATCTATTTTGTTTTATGATATATCTTACTGTAACAGTGTTGCCGTATCTTCTTTTAGTTCCGAATTCCTGCTATTAACTTTTGTTTTTTAAATGGGACGCCCCATATTTGTTTGTTATTTTGATTTACTATAATATTGTAACTTCAACCATGACGTGTCAAACCAGAACCTTCGTATATCAGGGTGAGTAGAAATTGCTTAGACCTAAATGCATATTATTGCCGATTTTTTAAAATACTGCATATTGTTGTGGGGGGTATCATTATATATTACTCGCAAAGGCTAACCTGAAGAGCGACATTAAAAAAAAAGATTTTTTAGAAAAAATCGTTTAATATTTAAATGGGCGTAAAAGAGGTTTAGTGAATAGACAGATAATTTTATTTTTCTCAGGGTTCTTGGAGGTAAGTTAATAGTTTTTGCCAAATCACAGCACTCTAGATTGAGAAATAAAAATTAGTTAAAAAATAGCATTCAATGTGAGAATTACATATGGTTGTACTTGGAATATCTCAACCATTGAGGTAGTATACCGGAATGGTCCCAAGGAATGAAAACACGCAAACATATACAGGGTGTTACAAATTCGATACAATGTCGGTTAAAATAGAGCAAAGTTGCGCAATTTAACATCGAATAATAAGTAGTTGACAAAGTTAGACAATTATGACTACCTCCGAGGATATAGGTAGTAAAATACCGAAAAATTAGCTATACATATTTTATTTTTTTCAGGCTGCATTTGAAGACATATCACAAAATAAATTTTATATCTTTATAGCTACTTTCCATTATCAACAAGATGGTGCACATGGATTTGAAATCCGACGTTTCGCGGTCAGATCAACTAATTTTTTTTTTAGATACACCTGCGTTTTTTAAAAGCCCTTGATTTCATAATATGTGCGTGAGTACCAGAATGTAAAAACTAAAAATAGAAAAAAAAAATCAACTTTGTAGGTTAAATTTGTGTAACCTACAAAGCTGTGTGTAAAGAGACCTTGTGAACAAAATTACCAAGATAATAGGGCATGAATGCAATGTTTTTGTTTTGGGGTATTCTTCAATATAACATGTTCTGCATTCCAACATACGACAGTTTCGGTTTGAGTACGTGCAGGAGACAAATGCACCCTGCACCCCCTTTCCCCCCGAGCTAATAACCCAAGCAAAAATTACATTATATAAAGCATTTCGGGACTTCTACCTCACAAACATTGAGAACTTTGTTTTTTTTAGTCTTCATGCTTATGTTGTTCCAACAAGAACCTAGAACTTTTTTTTAGTTATCAAATGTTTGCCTCCCCCTCTAAGACGGCATTCTAAATACACCATTGATGTGTTCATTTTTGAAAAACCGTATCTTGATCGACACGCAGCTTTGAAAGTGAAGTGCACATACCTATAAATTATAATAATTACTCACATATTAAACAAGGGAGACAAACATGAAAATAGTATCCTAATTATCAAATAAATATTGTAAATAAAGATTTTGTGATATACCTATACAACCTTACTACAGTTTGCTTTAAATAGGGTGACCACATATACTCTTTTTAAGAGGAATGTTCTCTTTTTCGGGTCCATGTACTCTGGTACTCTTACTATTTCCATAAATACGACAAATATCCTCTATTATGAGAAATCTAGGACAAATGATCTCTATTTTGCGAAATCTGGTGCCATTTTCTAATTATTTTTGTTATTTTTAGTCCATATTATTATGTGTATTATAATTATTATTGAAAGTCATTGAATTCTGCGAAAGTGATAAGACTTTACTTAATTATTATACGCTGGTACCTATTTTTACATTTCGTCGAAATATACTCTTTTCAATTTGTAATTTGCCATTACAAATTACATTGTGTGGTAATCTGTGAATTATAGCTGGGAAATTCAAAACCTTGTTTTCTTTATTCTGGTTTATGATGTTTATTATGATCTGTATTTTGTACGTGGTCACATTTTAAATATAGGGGTGTATATCATATTCCGCAATGATTTAATAACTAAGTATTCCCAATCGAACAATAATTAAACACGTTTTAACTGTCATTGATTACCTACGAATATGTTTTTCATTATTCGCATCCGACTCGTCATAACGTCATGCACAACACAGTCTTAATTTTAGATGCACTTTTAAATCTTCGAACGCATGCCTAGCCAGAAACGCGGGTATTTAAAAAATTACAGATTTCTGCTCTTGTTGTTCTTAGTTTGCACTAGATCGCTCCACGTCCGATAATTAAAATTGAAACAAGGTGGCTGGATTCAATGAAAATTGATATTCAGAAGAATCGACATTAATAAAAATTCGAAATCAAAACAATGCATATTAAATAAAATCAGTTACCTTATACCCGCTAATCATTTAAATTCCACAACTCTTATACAATTAAATCTCGTATTAACTTTTATTTATTTATTCAAATATATATTTAAGTATTTTAATTTCAATGGTAAAGGGCCCGTGTTATATCCGTTTGATGTAGTATAAATTACATATAAACGAAAATCAAAATCAAAATAATGAGCATTATTCTATTTACATTTTTAGGGTGTTAATGGAATTGACATTAAAAAGAAATGATATCGTAAGAGATGCTTTAATTTTTTTTGATATGCGATAAAAATAAATTAATTTTTTTTATTACATGAGTTCTTAAATCAGATTTGCCTTCATACGGTTGAAATAAATTAATCTCCACAAAGTCGTTATTGCATTCTAATGTTTTCGGTATTAATATTAATTTAATGCGATCCCGTTTGAAGCGATTACATTTTAATAAGAGTCAATTTATTAAATATTTAAACTGATTTTTGTATATAGAATTTATTTCATACCAATTTTTATTAACATCGATTTGTTGAAATGCAATAACTAAGGAAAGACGCATGTATATAGAAATTTTAAGTAGGCTGTATACGTGTTAAAAAAGGATAAACAACTACTTTTTTGTGGTATCAATTGAAATGGTCTGCAAAGAAATTGCTTATCATAAAAATGTCATTCGGTAAAATCGGTATCCACAAAAATTCGATATCGGAAGAATTAAAAAGAATAAAAATTGTATGCAGGCAGCATCATTTATATGTTTTGCAATTAAATTTGGTATCAAAGACGCGTATGACTAAAAAGTAAAACGGCGTTCCATAAGTAGTCGACCTTTGCCGAAATTTAAAATTCAGCAAACAAGTGAAGACCAAAAACAAAGAAGTAAATCGTTATTTTAATATTTTCGTAAAAATATGTACGAGTTATGTGCCTGGACATGCGGTTGCGAAGAAACGAAGCCATTTTATTGTTTCGTGTGTCTGATTTTTTCAGTTGACTCTTTGTGGTTTATATGTACTGACCCCCCTGAAAAGTTGACCACGAGCCGCCACTGATTGTGAAACTTAATCTGTTAGTTGCGGTCTCATGTAGTGTGTACTAAGCGATTCAAATGTATCTTTTGTACATATTCCCTAAATATATTGATCAAGGAAGGGATATGTGATTTATTTCACTCTTCGGGTTTATCTTTTAAAGAACTTTCAATGCGGAAAAGTTATTATTAGAGTTGGTCATCTTTAATATCGTTTGTATTATCAGTAAAAACTAAAACTTTAAAAATGTTACGTTGCCATGTTTCGAATATCGCAATTAAAAAAAATAAATGTAACCTCCTGTATATTATATTAAGTTTAAAGAGAACGTTAAAAAGGGATTTCAACTATGAAACAATATGGGCCAACCTGCAATTTTTTTTTAATTAAAATTGTGTAATTTGGAAAATATTTATTTACGCACTAATAGCTAATACCGACAATATTTTATTCACGCTTGTTCTAATAAAAGTTTTATTTATTAACTACAGTCAGTAAATGATAAAAACCTTAAATATATGTATGATTTGTAACAAATAACTGTAAAATGTTAAATAAACCTAAGGTAGGTTTCGCACGTGTCTCCCGTTTTAAGCAATGCACATATTTTAAATTTCCACAAGCTGACTGTGTAAGTGAATTGGCATCTATTTCTACCCAATGTATATTTTTAAGTTCCCCAGAAAAATTAATCCGGGGGGTGTAGGATCAAGGTTCCTGGAGGGCAAGGCAACATGTCAACATTTGGTCCATTAAATTGTGCAAAATGGGTGTCTACAATTTACTGGTGATAGTAAATAATATTATTTCCCAACTGGATGGTGTTCCAGTCATAGTGGCGAGAAGATAAAGCAATTGATAAACAACAATTTTGTAGAATTGATTGGGCCCAATAAAAAGAATACCTAACCCCGAAGTGCCCTGATCTTGTCATCTTGAATTGAATTAGTTTTTATGGAAATTTTAAAAGATAAACTGTATTAAAATAGATGCCAAGATCTGAGCAATTTAAGGAAAAAATCACTGAAAAAATTCAGTTACTCAGTCAAAACGGTTCTGTAGGGAAACTGATAAAAAACTTGAAATTTACACTCATATATTAGTTAGAAACACGAGTAAAATTTTAGATTTAATTAATATTTTACAGTTGTTTATTATTTTGCTACTTAATTTAAAGATTTTTAATTAATAACTCTAGATTTAAGCAAGATTTATTATAAACGTAATCTAAAAACATTTTTAATATGGGCAAATGGCCCAAATATCTGAATTGATGTAAAAACAAGTTTAAAGTTTTTTGACATACAGCTAGTTACTATATAAAAATTCAAAATTTTCACCATTTACTTATTCTAGCTTTTATTAAGATCATGGACGAGGGTTAACAAAGTATTTATCTCTAGTAACTATTAGTGGGTAAATATTTAATTTTCAAATAAGACAATTTAAGAACGTTGTTAAAAAACTTACACGCTGAAGATGATCGTCGATAGGTCTGAAACGGTGAGCCGTAGACCCATATTGTTATCTATTGCTGAAATCGCTATTTAAATTTAATATAATATACAATATAACAAAAAAATTTAAAGGAATTACGATACGCGAAACATGACAACGTTGTAGCTTTCTTTAAGTTTTTTTAAGTTTAACTTTTTTTTTTGGCTCTAGTAAAATTTAAAAAAGTTTAAAATTACTTTAATTCTATTAATTTGAAATAAATAAAATAACTTATTTTTATATTTTTTTCTATCTTTTATATTCTCTAGATTAGGGGGTCTTATTTTAGACACCTTGCACAGCAAAACTGTATTATCTTATTTTATAAATTTTGAAGCCAGGTTTCGTAATTTCTTTAATATTATTAAAAATCCTACAAGTAATCGAGCGCCATCGGAGCGAGCATGACGCGAGCACTTAAGGAAACTTTATTTTAGTAATATAAACAATGAGAGAGACTAGAAGTGTATTTTTGGTTTATTCCGACTTTAATGCAAATTTTCTTTGGCTAATAATAAAGCCACCCAAAGACGAATAAATCCATTTAAAACTGAGATTGAAAAACTACACAATAATGTGCATAACTAGCATTATTTGCTTTTCGACAATGTACTTCTCCAAGAGAGTCATGTAAATTATATTTATATTTTGACTAAAGAAATGATTTTCTAAAAGAAGGTTAATATGAACGTGTAAGGTAAAGAAACTTAAGAAAAAAGTCACTGCTTAATTTAAATTATTTGCATCTAATGTTCATACTAGACTTGTATTTTGGAGAATAAATGACTAAATTATCGATCAGATATTTAAATGTTCCACAAAATTGCTGAAAAAAACAAATGTTAGGAAAGTTTTAAACCAAAATGGCAAATGTTATTAGACGCATAATTAAATGTATTTTTAAAGTTATTAAAAAAAAATAGAATTTTATAGATTTTTATTAGTAAGACGCAGCAATAAGTATAAACTTATATATTACATTTCTAATGAATAACAAAAAGGTACTTATAATTTTATAAGTACTATAGTAATTACTTCTCTCGTGGCCATTATGTACAAGGTGGCCCAAATTCGACCATCATCATTAAGATCTCGGAAACCGCGATACGAAATCGATTAAATGAAGGCAAAGTTGCACAACTGAGAAAGTTAAAAAAAATTTTCTTAGTTGCCCAATTCAGCTGGTTAGGCAATTACCTTTTTGCGAGATTTTGAAAAAGAGAGAGATGGGCATACAGGGTTTAATTTAATTGATGGCTGAAACATACGGCCTAAACCTCTCAACTTTTGAGCTACAGGGTGTTAGAGTTTAAAAAAAATCGTTTTTTATATCGTAACTTTAATACTGTTCTTAGTATTTTCATAAAATTTAGCACGCACCTACTAAGCTCCAATAGGCATGTTTTGATGTAGAAGATATATCTCTACCAGTGGCGTACGTACGGGATGTAGACTGAAGATTTTTCTAAAAAAAGATGGTATGGCACTGCTTTTTACGGAAATGAAAATTATTTTTGAAATCCTCATTTATTTTGCAACAAATTTAAATTCTTGACATTTTTTCGTCCGACGAACTGTTTTGGCGTAAAAGAATAAAAACAATTTTCATGCATAGCAAAATCTCTAAAATCTAATGGTAATGAAAAATTCCTTTTCGACTCAATACCCAAAATAATACTTACTAATACATTTTTTGCATTAAACTTGAATTGTAGTAGTGACTATTTTAATCGATTGACTTTAATTTAATAAAAATTAGACAAAAACACATCTTACCTACAAACTGCCACATGAGACTTTAGCGATTTTGCAATGCGTGAAAATTAAAAAAAAATCTTACAAGTTTTGACAACTTCTATGCATAAAATAAACTAATATTTAATTTAATTATCACAACAATTGTTGAAAATGTCCTCCTTCTGCTAGAATACAGGCTTCAATTCTATTTCTCATGGATTGGCGAACCCTTTCGAAAATCACAGGAGTATTTCTTATGGTTTGGCAAGAAAGTTAAAAATTTTGTGTCTTAGTTCTTCTACAGTTGGAACCGGTGTAGTATAAACTAAGCCCACACATTCACGGAAAACTGCTCCTGATGATGGGCCTGAGTAATTGCGTGTGGGTTTTCTTCTGCCCATACATGATTATTATGGAAATTTCGAATGGAACTGCGGGAAAAATTAGCTTCATCAGTAAAGAGTATTTTGTTATCAAATAAAGGATTTTCAGCAAGTTTTTCTAAAAACCATCGGCAGAAATTTAAACGCAATAGAAAATCACGCGGCAGTAGTGCTTGAACCCTTTGAATATGATATGGGTATAGTAAATAGTCAACAAGTATTTTCCAAATAAGAAAATGGGAAACATTTAGCATTAGCGCAATTTTCCTAGTACTTGTTTCTGGATGTTCTACGAAATGTTTGTGTTCAAAACAGCTTCCTCTAATTCTGGTGTTCTCACCGTCCCATATGCCCCTTTGGAACTATTGTCAACTTCCAGTTTCATGTAGTCTTCTGTGTATTCTTGAAAACATTCTGGCGTCGGGAAGGATACGATTTAGATACCGCTGTTGATATATCCGCCTAGCCATAAACGCATTCCCGTCAGCAAGTCCGTAGGTGAGATGCATATCTGCTAACTCGGAATTTGTAAATTTTAACATAGTTTACTTATTTTCTTTTTATTATTGATTAAAGAAATTTTCACAATGTAAAAAACTGCAACTTTTATGAATACTTGTCAAAATAAGACTGCAACGTAATTGATCAAATGTCATTATTTTAGAAACAAAATAGGGCACCACCCTACTAGTTTAAAATAATTTCCATAATTTCCTTATACCATAAATGCATGAAAACAAGTTTTATTTTTTTACGCGAAAACAGTGCGTCGGACGAAAAAAAGGTAAGAAATTAAATTTGTCGCAAAATAAATGAGGATTTCAAAAATCATTTTTAATTCCGAAAAAAGCAGTGGCGCACCATAGTTTTTAAAGAAAAATCCCTACTATCAGTCTACATTCCGTACGGATGCCACTGGTATAATTATCAAAAAATCTTCTACATCAAAAAATGCCTATTGGTGCTTAGTAGATGCGTGCCAAATTTTATGAAAATACTAAGAACAGTATTAAAGTTATGTTAAGAAAACGAATTTTTTCTTAAAACTTTAACACCCTGTAGCTCAAAAGTTGAGAGGTTTAGGACATATGTTCATATAAACTTTTCTTTCTTAAATAAGCTAAGAAATCATATCCTGCATTTTCAGCCATCAATTAAATTACACCCTGTATAGAAATGTCTCTATAAAAAATAAACAAGTAAACACTGTTTGTGCTATATTTTTACTAAATAAACTGGTCAACACAAGAATGGTCAACCTTAGGTTTTTACCCCATTGTCGAAATCTTAAAAAGTAACGCGAAAATTGTTGAATATGAACTTTTTGGAATGATTGGATATCTGGCTTTCAATTAAGATATCAATTTACTGTATAGTGTCAGATTTTTACGGTCTAGGGTTTAAATGCAAAAAAATAATTTCGCGATTTTTGAATTTCCTTTTTTTCAGAGATACGATTTTTTTTGTTGAAAATTGAATTTTTTTTATCACGACCATGTATTTTTTTGTTGCCAATTCGATCCAATGGTTCCCCCGTCGAACACATTGCTGTGAAGTGTTTCCACGAAATGTACATTGTACATGTTTGCGTTACACAGGATGTCCCCAAAAATTGCGGACAGCTATTGACAACAAAAATCCTATTTTGTTTTTCGCAATTTTTCCGGAACTAAATTTTACATGGAACACTGCTTTTCGTAAGAAATTTACAAAGCGACTCAGGTATTTTGGCCAATTGAAAAGACGGTCTTAGTTATTTTATAGCCTTAGTGGTCGGCCCTAGCTGCATGTTAAACAAACATTTTTATTCAAACGATATTACCTAAACATAAACGGTATTTAGCATCTAATGAATAAGTTTAAATATTCATTAGCGGTAGGTAATTAGCAACATCTAACTTTAAATAAAAATAACAACATTAACAAAAAAAAACTAAAATAACCATAAATACAAAACAAAAACTAATAGCAGGTTGCACCACACCTAAATTGCGACTCTACTAGGTATGCTGTCGATTAGGTGCTAAATAAATTCCTGAATAACTTCTCATATTATATCCCTAATAATATTTACTAAATCTTTCACACTAACTACCTGATTTTCACTCTATTGCAGACATGCTCAATTTGATTCACGACAGTTACCTCATTTTGATTTAGAAGTGATGTACATAAAACGGTCTAAATGTTTTAACATTAAACACATTTTAATAACAAAATCATCCAACATCAACGAAGTGTTATATTGTGAACTCTATTCCCAAGTTTTTTTTCACAATTAAGTTTAAATAAAAATAACCATAAGTACAAAACAAAATGCTAATGGCGGGTGGACCATCCCTATATTTCTACTCTACTAGGCATGCTGTCGGTTAGGTACTGAATAAATTCCTGAAAACTAACGTCTCATATATGCCTAATAATATTCACTAAATCTTCCACACTCACTACCTGATTCTCACGTTGTTCAAATGGTTTCATGTCAATTACTTAAAATGGTCTAAACGTTTTATCACTAAACAAATTTTAAAAAATAACAGCAGCCAACATCAAAGTGTTATCTTGTAAGTTGCAGTTTGTGACCAGAACATCTAAAAATGATAGATTGTTGCATAACGGACATTTCGAATACACTGTGTACAGAAAACCAACACATACAGACAGATATTTAAATGCAAGATCACATCATCACTCAGCACAAATTCAAGATGTGACAAATACCCTAATATCCAGATCCGTGAGATTAACTGAAACATATATATATATATATATATATATATATATATATATATATATATATATATATATATATATATTTCAATTTCAAATATGCTTTATTGTACAAAGAACAGTGTTCTCATTTACAAAGCTAGGGGAAAAATTCTATAGTACAAAATATAATAGCAAACAATAATTACAATTAAAAACAAGATAGTTTAAATAATTGAATTTAAAAACCGTCAATAAATACAGGTACTAAAAAATAAAACAAAACAACATCAATATTAAAATTATCACCATGAAATTCAATATAAAAAATGTATATTATTAATTTTTTAATGACAAATCAATAATATGCATAAAGGTACTAAAAAAACAATCAAACAGAAAAAATAACAGTGTCAATATTAAAATTAAGAGCTACACCTAGTTACTAAAATTATACAACCGGCAGTACAATAAAAACATAAATAAAAATATAAATAAAATAAAAGGGATAAAATAGTAATGCCGAATTAACCCCGGTTAAAGATAAAAAGACAAAAACAAAACATAAAAATTTGCTAAAATTTTACAGTGTATCGTCAAAAAATTCTTGCACACCATAATAGGCCTTCGCAACTAGAATACTCTTCACTTCGTATTTAAACTTTTTTTCCTCTTCAATCCTCCTTATGGAATTGGGCAGATGGTTAAAGAGCTTTTTGCTGTTATATACTAAAGAGTTTTTCGTAAGTCCTGATGTGGGAATTGGGAGTGCAATAGTATGGGTGCGGCGAGAGGAGTATCCCCCCTGTCTTGCAGACAAGATATCACTCTTTCGCTTCCTGTGCATTAGACACACAGACTCGAGAATAAATAAGCTAGGAAGAGTTAGTATTTTTTTATTTACGAAACCGGGCCGGCAAGAGTCTCCACGGCCAAATTTGCAAACTATTCTAAGAGCTCTTTTTTGCATTACAAACACTGACTGAAATAAAGTGTCACTACATGATCTCCAAAAAGATATCCCATACCGCAAATGCGACTCTATGAGAGCAAAATATGAAGTCCTGGTCATTGTTTCATCCAGCTCCCCAGCAATCACTCTCAATGCATAGCAACTGGCAGATAATTTTTTATTCAATGCTAAAATGTGCTGTTCAAACTTTAACCTTCCGTCTATTTGAAGCCCCAAAAACCTGATCACCGTTAGCGCCACTCCTTCAAGTCTACATTTGAAAGTAATTAAATTTGTCTTAGAGGCATTGAAGGACAAATGATTTGCATCGCACCAATCTTTTATTTTACTTAGGTCACCATTGATAGTATTTTTTAAAATAGAGGGGTCACTACCATGCCAAAAAATTGTTGTGTCGTCTGCAAAAATAGTAAAAGAGCCAGATATATTTAATTTTGGTAAATCGTTCACATAAATCAAGAACAATAAAGGACCCAAAACAGAACCCTGCGGTACTCCCGATGTGATCTCTCTACTGTCTGACTGTTCTCCATTAAACATCACCTTCTGATGACGATTGGACAAATATGACTCAAACCAAAGCAACGCTGTGCTCCTAAAGCCGTAGATCTCAAGTTTGCGAAGCAGTGTTCTGTGATCTACACAGTCAAATGCCTTGGATAGATCACAGAACACCGCGGCCGCCCCATCACCTTCGTTAAGCCTTAGATAGACCATATCAAGCAATGAGAACACTGCATCTTTTGTGCTCCTACCACTCTGGAATCCAAACTGCACATCACTGAGAAGTCTATGCCCATTCAAAAATGACAAGACTCGCTGCTTGACCAGTCTTTCCACTATTTTTGATAATGTCGGCAGAAGAGATATAGGCCTAAAGTTCGAGGGCTCCTCAACGTCTCCACCCTTGAAGAGAGGGATCACTGTAGCCCCCTTCAAACAATCAGGAAAAGATCCCACCAAGAAGGAGTGGTTAATAGCCTCACATAATGCCTGTAAACAATTTTCAGGTAGCCTCAAGAATATTTTCAAGGAAATGTTATCCCATCCTGAAGACTTCTTGTTCCTGATATCTGTAAATACTTTTTTTAATTCAGAAACTTCAGTAGGAAGAAAAAAGAAAGTTTCATTAACATTAATATCGCTCAAGTAATTTAAAGGATCATTATTGGTCGGTAAATTATTGGATAGCTTGGAAGCTATTGAACAGTAAAAAGAGTTAATTTGCGTAGAGTTAAGAGAAGAGTTACAATGTTTCGGGATACCATGTTTACCTCTTAATTCATTTACTATGTCCCATGATTCTTTTAGTTTATTATTAGTATCTAAAATTCTTTTTGAATAGTAAGTTCTTTTAGCAGTCCTAATTGTTTGTCTATAAATACTACGATAACTATTATAATAAGTAATGAACTGTATATTATCTATGGCGTACTTTCTAATGGTATGTAAGGAGCGCATATTTTTTGCTGATATCTTGAGTCCCTTTGTAAACCATGGTTTACCCTGCTTTTTTTTAATATTTCTAATAGGAAAGGCTTTATTAAACGTGTCCAACAAAACACGATGTATGTATATATATATATATATATATATATATATATATATATATATATATATATATATATATATATATATATATATATATATATATATATATATATATATATATATATATATATATATATATATATATATATATATATATATGTATATATATGTATATATGTATATATATGTATATATGTATATATATGTATATATGTATATATGTATATATATATATATATATATATATATATATATATATATATATATATATATATATATATATATATATATATATATACAGGGTGGTGCAACCAAGATGGGGTGGACGATTGTGGGCAAACGGAGAGGAATTTGAAAAAACATTTTTGGGATGTGATTGATAATCAAGAATGCTGTGTTTTAAAATTATACCCATTATACAGGGTGGTCTGAAAAGTTCGTGGTGAACCAAACTTGTGTTTTTTTTAATGGGACACCCGGTATATTATTATTTTAGTTGATTCTCCTATTCGTTACGATCATTTTGATATGAGGTTTGTTGGGTCTAAAATTTATACCAAGGGAATGGGACGAGGTTAAAGTGGAAAAAAGGGTTATACTCCGGCCATTTTTTGAAAACAATTGAAGCAGGTATGGAAAAACCAAATATTCTATAAAATGTATTGTATCTAGGACTACAATAATCGCTTGTAGGTCGTTCAAAATTATTCACTGTTATACAGGGTGGTCAAGTTTTGCAAATTTACCTTGGATTGAATTTTTTTAAATGGAACACCCCATATATTTTACTGTCATATTAAAGATAACATCGCCAGCTTTCAGAAAATACCCTATTTGATATCTTTCTAACCAACAGTTTTTTAGTAAATTAACCGTGAAACCAAAATTTACTCATTCTAACAGAAAGGGTATTATTTACGTTGCTTAAATTGACTACCTATAATACAAGGAGGCCATGATATAATCATAAATGAAAAGAAAGATTGACATTCTTGTCAAAACTCCAAAGTGTCAGAGAATTGGCATCAATTACCATTGTTTTTTGACGATAAGCCAAGAAATTGTTAAGTAACAATGAGTTTGAGTACTCCAGAGTTGATAAACATGACTTTTATGTTGGGCGAGTGTCAAAAAAACCCTTTACTAGCAAGCAGGGTTTATGCGGTACGATATCCCGATGCCCAAAAAAAACAAAGACCTGAAGCTTTTGCAAGTTTATTAGAGAGGTTTCAAGAAACATGCAATGTTGCTTTTAAGAAACGTAAAGTAATTAATAAACCAGTTACCAATGAAGATAATGCTTTGACAGTGTTATTAACAGTGCAAGAAAATCCACACACAAGTACCAGGGAAATTGAGCGAGCTACTGATATTGAACGCACTAGTATTAAACGGATTCTGAAACAACATAAATATCATGCCTACCACATTGAATTACACCAAGAACTGTATGATCGCGATTACGTCCAACGACAAGAGTTTTCAATTTGGTTTTTAAATACAATTTGGGATAATCCAGGTTTTGTAGATAGGGTACTGTTTTCAGATGAAGCAACTTTTAAAAGCAACGGCTTGGTTAATAAACATAATATGCACTATTATTCAACCACATTGGATTCGTCAGGTGGACCATCAAAATAAATGGTCAATTAATGTTTGGGGAAGTATAATTGGCTCTCATGTTATAGGACCATATTTCTTTGAAGAGAATTTAACGGGAGAAGTCTATTTAAATTTTTTGAGAAATGAGTTGCCCGTATTGCTCGAAGACTTACCTTTAATGTTAAGAAATTCCTTATGGTTCCAACATGATGGAGCACCCCCGCATTACCATAGGCATGTAAGACATTTTCTCAATAATTGGAAAGGAGAGCATTGGATTGGGCGAGGTGGACCAGTTAAGTGGCCTGCGAGGTCACCCGATTTAACGCCACTAGATTTCTTTTTATGGGGACATGTTAAAGAAGAAGTTTATAAAGAGGTTCCAACCACAGTGGAAGGTATGAAGTTGAAAATAATAAGCAGTTTTCGCAACATTTCAGACCTGACTTCGAGAAAAGTGAAACTTTCATTTATGGATAGACTCGAAATGTGCCTTCAGCAAAACGGTGGTTTAGTTGAACATCTTTTATAAGTTTTAATTACATTATTTTTGTTGATTTATATTAAATTTATTTTTTTTGTAAAAAAAGATCTGTTATTAATACTGTCAAAGCATTATCTTCATTGGTAACTGGTTTATTAATTATTTTACGTTTTTTTGAAAGCAACATTTCCTGTTTCTTGAAATCTCTATGATAAACTTGCAAAAGCTTCTATCTTGTTTTTATTTCGGCATCGCATCATCAAAGAACAATATTTATTTATTTACTGATGACAATATTCTGACACTTTGCTGTTTTGACAGGACTGTCAATCTTTTGTTCAATTTATGATGATATCATGGCCTCCTAATATTAAATTGTCAATTTTAACAACGTGAATTCAGAGTAATTCGTGTTAAAATGAAGAGATTTTGATTTCACAGCTAATTTACTGAAAAACTGTTGGTAAGAAAGGTATCAAATATGGTATTTTCTGAAAGCTAGTAATGTTATCTTTAACATAAAAGTAAAATATACAGGGTTTTCCATTTAAAAAAATTCAATCCAAGGTAAATTTGCAAAACTTGACCACCCTGTATAACAGTGAATAATTTTGAACGACTTACAAGCGATTATTGTAGTCCTAGATACAATACATTTTATAGAATATTTGGTTTTTCCATACCTGCTTCAATTGTTTTCAAAAAATGGCCGGAGTATAACCCTTTTTTCCACTTTAACCTCGTCCCATTCCCTTGGTATAAATTTTAGACCCAACTAACCTTATATCAAAATGATCGCAACGAATAGGAGAATCAACTAAAATGATAATATACCGGGTATCCCATTTAAAAAAACACAAGTTTGGTTCACCACGAACTTTTCAGATCACCCTGTATAATGGGTATAATTTTAAAACACAGCGTTCTTGACTGTCAATCATATCCCAAATTTTTTTTTTCAAATTCCTCTCCGTTTGCCCACAATCGTCCACCCCATCTTGGTTGCACCACCCAGTATATATGTATATATATATATATATATATATATATATATATATATATATATATATATATATATATATATATATATATATATACATATATATATATATATATATATATATATATATATATATATATATATATATATATATATATATATATATATATATATATATATATATATATATATATATATATATATATATATATATATATATATATATATATATATATATATATATATATATATATATATATACATATATATATACATACATATATATATATATATATATATATATATATAAATAAATCACAGAACTGTGTCGGCACTGATATGGATAAATAGACCCTTAATCAGCATTCGGCGAAGCATAATATGGCTATGCATATAAACGTGTTATATTAGACGGAACCCATTCAAGGAGATTTAATTTATGCAAAATCCTTCAAATTGGACAGCACATCATAATAATCCTGGGAAATTGACCAATAAACCAAGTTTATTAATGCCTAACGTGCTGTTTATTGCATGACCTAATCCTTTGGGTATTATGGATGTTATTAAGATAAATTAACTGCATGTGGTAGTATTTCAACATTAAATACTACTTGACACGTGTATAACAAAGTAAATTTATGATCTTCAAAAGTCACTTATAAAATAAATTATTCTGCGTGATCTACTTATAGTGTTCAGATTTCGTTTACATATATCGAAGTTGTATTTAAAGAGAGAAAAATATATTAAATGTTAAAATTCAAAAAACAAAAAATCTTTGTAAGTTGTATATTCTTTTATATATTATTTTATTTTTACAAGCATTTATTTAACTTGCTTTGTTCGTATGTCTTTCGGGTTCAAAGTTTGTAAAGCACTTGCTGGCATTCGATTAAGCTAAAATTTGGCATATGTATGTAACATCGATGACAATGTAATAATATGGTACCATGACAACAAAAATCTTTTTTGGCTTTTTCGCAACTGAATCAAAATATTTAGCTTTAAATTAATTGAAGCAAATATTTAGTAAAATTACATACCTCAACTTGTAGACTAGTCTGTCTACGGAATGTTTGGATACATAATAATAAATAATAGTATTTAAGCAAGCATAAGAAATGTCAATGTCATTTACGACATTATAGACACATAGTAGTTGTACAAACACTTTCATCCTATCGGGACTCATCAGTGCGCCGATCGTAACAGAGAAACATTAAATAATAGAAAAGAATTGATTACAAAATTCTAAAATTTGTCAATTTGTTTGACATGTAACCTAGATATGAAAAAAATATATTAAAATAATATATTAATATATAAAAAATATATTAACTGCGAAAAAACCAAAAAAGATTTTTGTTTGTCATTCTAAACGCAACAAATAATCTAAACACATTCAAAAATAACATTATAGATGGCTGCAAACTATAATTTTTTTCATATCTAGGTTACATGTCAAACAAATTGACAAATTTAAAAATTTTGAAATCAATTCTTTTCTATTATTTACTGTTTCTCTCTTACGATCGGCGCACTGATGAGTCCCGATAGGATGAAAGAATTTGTACAACTACTGTGTCTATAAAAACTTAAGGCAAATGACATAATTTCTTATCCTTGCTTAAATACTATTATTTATTATTATGTATCGAAACATTCCATAGACAGATTAGTCTACACGTTGAGGTATGTAATTTTACTAAATATTTTCTTCAATTAATTTAAAGCAAAATATTTTTTTTCAGTTGCGAAAAAGCCAAAAAAGATTTTTGTTTGTCATTCTAAACGCAACAAATAATCTGAACACGTTCAAAAATAACATTATAGATGGCTATCATTTTTTTCATATCTAGGTTACATGTCAAATTGACAAATTTTAAAATTTTGAAATCAATTCTTTTCTATTATTTAATGTTTCTCTCTTATGATCGACGCACTGATGAGTCCCGATAGGATGAAAGTATTTGTACAACTACTATGTGTCTATAAAAACTTAAGGTAATGATATAATTTCTTATGCGTGCTTAAATACTATTATGTATCGAAACATTCCGTAGACAGACTAGTCTACATGTTGAGGTATGTAATTTTACTAAATATTTGCTTCAATTAATTTAAAGCTAAATATTTTTATTCATTTGCGAAAAAGCCAAAAAAGATTTTTGTTTGTCATTCTAAACGGAACAAATAATCTGAACACATTCAAAAATATGGTACCATGCAGCTGGCCTGATGATGGGGCCAGAAAGTGGCCGCGATAGTCCCGACGTGTTTAGTCTCGTTGGATTTTGAATAAAATTTAATATGAAACAGATGAATGCGCACAAGTGAAGGTATTAAGACAGATAATTAAACAAAAACACTAAAAAGTACAAAATAAAATAAACGTAAAACATATTTTTAACAAAAAGCTTTTATGTATAGATTGTTGCACTAAAAAGTAGAAAAGAATATTTAGCCTATGAAGTAAATAGTAAGAATCCCATCCTCACTGACCAAGGTGTAAGCAGGACATACTTAATAAAACTTGGATAAACATAAACTTCTAAAAATTTGAATATTTTTTTAAAATCTTGAGGCGTGAGATGACATCATACTTGAAATAAAGCCTCCAGTTTTAAGAAAATATTAAAATTTTTAAAAGTTCTGTATTTAAGTTTTATTAGGTACTTACTGCTTGCGCCTTGAAATCTGAATTTGAATATTTTTAATAAAATATGTCATATACAGTTGCTTTCGAGTTATTGCTATTCAAATGTGTATTTTATTTTGCGTGATATTTATTATTTGTTATAGTTATAGCAATTGTCAAATAATAACTTTTAAAATGTCACTTCCTATGTTACGTAAGAAATTATATTAACTATGGAATTAAATACAATATTTAGATGGATTTAAATCTTTAAATTAACTTTTAGGGTTTCAGAAATTTAGTAATATACATAAATCATACTAAAAACAAATTTTTATTTACATTTAATGACAACAATAGTAAATACTTTAATGTAATTAAATTTTTAAAATTGCATTTAGATTAACATTTTAGCTGGAAGATACATAATTGTATTAAGAAATTGCATTTCATCTTAATTTATTCAAAATTGTATTATCCAATTTCCAAATGGGGATCTGCTTGTTCTCTTGTTTCAAAATCATTAAAACATTAGCAAAATAAAATAATTAAATGTAATGGTCACGAATTACCATATTTGGAACCAACAATGTATACAACTGAACATAGAAAAATTACCTGAGTAGGTATTATAGTGCACAATTTAAAATAAAAACTTCCTTATACATTTAATAAAATGTAAATCGATACACAAAAATAATGAGGGATTATGAAATATATAAAAAATTAGACAATAGACCAAACGCGTTCGAAATTCTAAGAGATCATCTTTAGGAAACGATTTATTAAATTGGGGTAAACAAATAGAAATTGAGACTTTCCACAGGACGAGTTTTTACATTTGATATGAAAATGTTAATTAAACAGAAAGACACTATTTATAACAGGTACTATTAGTATATGCATATTTGTATGTGATGATGTAATAGTAATATTAATGTCAATGTAACTTTTCCCTATCAATTGTTAGAAAGAAAAATATATTTGAGACTGATGTCCCAAACTCACCTGAGAAATATCACTAGTCTAGAGGAGGTTAGAGCCCAAACCATACGTTCTATATTAGTGGGTATAATAACATAAAATTTTCGCTAAAGATAAATAAAACTGACATGGTAAAATAATTTCTTATCAAATAGCAAAGATTGGACAAATACAGTTTTAGCATCCCCTCAACTAAGGTCTAGTTAAGATACCGAGCCTGAATTTTTGCTGTTGCAATAAAACACTTAATATTTTGAGGTTAGCTAGTTACTTTTTAAGGTTCTTTATATGTTCTGTCTGGTACGCATCTACCTAATTCCAAGTCTTCGAGAGGAGTTGACCTTTGAAATATATAAAATAACAACATATCTTATAAAATCTGAAAAGTAAACTGCAAGTTTTTGTAATTGATTTCCTGTCATTTTCGCTACTGATATTATATTAGCTAAAAATAATTTGATACCTTCATTTGTTTTCATTACATGTATAGATAGTATAGGTATTGCTGCTGTTGAAATTTTTATAAAATATAGGTTTACTTATCCAAGAGTTATTTGACTGACAAAGAAACGGCTGTTCGTTCAAAGGTATTTATCTACTTCTACTTAACTAATAAGTTAAGAACCCTAAAGACTTGTAAGTTTTTATATTTTCTACAGTTACAGTGACGTTACAATAGGAACAAAATTTAAAATAGGTTATGATTTTTTAACTAATATTTGCTCAATAATATACCTTTAAGCATTTTTAATGAATATCAGTCTCCAAAGTTACTATATATTTTTCGTCGAGTCAGACCATAAATGACATAGATTTTTTTAAAAACGCAACGTTATTTTTATTAAAAGAAAACTAATTTTCAAACACCGTATTTCATATATCAGTGAAGATTAACTCGCTCACTGTTGCCTTTTTGTAGTTTATGTACAACAGAGGAAATAATAATTGATATTCACTGCGACGTTAACTTATTGATGCTTTAAGTATAAATGACAGTAAAGAAATAGATGAGGGTCTTGTAGAATGCCAGGTACTTACCCACTTTGCATTCAATGCCTTCATGGCTCCAAAAAGCAATTTAAGTTCCTTTACAGTGATGCTGTAGCTTGCCAAGACGCCAAGCATTTCTATAAGCAAATCTGAAAAAGAATAAATTACTTCGAATTAATGTTATTAAAAAAATATTTTTAATTAAAATGAAATTATATGCACGGCGTAAATTTGGAACAAGGAACCCATAGTAACCAATATCGAGCATCGCTGAGCGTTTGAAAGGTGAAGACCGTGCTTCGTCTTGAAACAAGCTGCTAACAGTCTGTTAATTTTGTATTTTTTTTTTATATCGTAAATAGGATGATACTTGGGTAAAGTTAACTAGCAAGTCTGCTTAATTTAAATGCTCGTAAAATAGTGGTTTAACAATTCTACCACGTAATACCTAGTCATTGGAGTATATTTCTAAATGTCCAGGTGCCATTTTAGTAGAAACGGTGATTTTCTAGTAGCTTATGCTTTTACTAGAGGTCATATAAACTGTTAACCCTTTTTTCAGTTGTGTTGATTAGACGTGAGCACTTTTTCTACGAGATGCGCTATTTAGTAAATCTCGCCCCAGTGCCGAAAAATTCCAGAAACGTTCTTGGCTGAATTCGACACCCGATGCAGATATATATATATAGTTGTGGAAATTTTCTTGAACCTAGTTTTTATTTTTTCCTTTTCTGGGGATTTTGGTACATCAAAATAAAAACAAATTAACTAGTATCCCATTTTTATTTATAAAAAAAATTTCAGAAACAAAAAAAACACAATAAATATAATAATCCACACCACAGAACAAAAAAAGTCACAGGGACACTCTGTTTATTTACATTCACGTTAGTTAAATGCACCGTTCTCGAGCAAACCGCTACATAGAGGATTCTCACACTGGCAATTTCAAAAATTAATACCGTTTTTACTGATGCAGATTCCCAGTCCTAAAGGTTTAAAATAATTGTATAAGGCATTCTCTTTCTTAACTTCTTACTGTAAAAACGTATTATTGAAATAAAATTATTTTTTAAAAACAAAGTTTAATTTACTAAGTACTTAAGTGGCGCAGTCTGGAAGAAGTTGCTGCGTGTGGTGTCAACCCTTTGGAGCCTATCCAGTGAATCTACAGTAAACTTCATAATAAGAGGATCGGAAAGGGAGAAGAAATACAATATTGTAAGTGCTTTTCCTTTTTGCCCCTCCTAAACCCTCTGAATAGGGATTTTTGGTTAGGGATAATTTTAGGGACAGTGCATCGAGCACAGTGGTTTAAAATTCCTGTCTATTGAAGATGCTTCAAAATTTTAATATATCTATATTATTAAGAGTAAAATATAAAAGATAATACCTAAAAAGAGTATAAGATATATTAAAAACAAAAAGTGTTACTGTAGTAAAAATCGGTAAATTCCTTTATCCGGAACTTCCCTCGTTATGAATTATTACTTTTATTGGGAAGAGTGAAGTGTGACCCAAGTTAGTACAGTACATAGTCATATATGTGTTACATATATTGGGCGCCATTTGGATTCCCACCTAATCCCCAATAAAATACCACTCTAACACAAAAACAAGAGGATCGTTAACAAAAACCATTTAGAAACTTAATATCTGGAAAATATCTGCGGACCAACGTAGTAGGTAAAGACTGATAATATATGTTTCATGCAGGATATACAATCCATATATATATATAAAAAGTAGAAAATATATAACGCGGTTAGAACTAGTATATAGCAGAAAATGGATTCTTTGGGATGACCGCTAAAGCAATGGAATTTGGCTAACCATAGACACGTGTTTCTGACTTAAGGTCTTCATCAGTACAGTCAACTAGTTGAAAGACGAGTACAACTAGTGCCAAAATGAATACACAAAACAATACCAGAGTCACCAACAGGAGCAAAACCGACATTTGTGATTACCAAGAGAACATCCGAAATCTTCGCCGGACTTGATACTCTATTTACCACGGAGCAGCATATAGCCGCCTGTGGCGAAACTCATAACCCAAGAGTAGTAAATCAAAAGTAGAAAATATATAACGCGGTTAGAACTAGTATATAGCAGAAAATGGATTCTTTGGGATGACCGCTAAAGCAATGGAATTTGGCTAACCATAGACACGTGTTTCTGACTTAAGGTCTTCATCAGTACAGTCAACTAGTTGAAAGACGAGTACAACTAGTGCCAAAATGAATACACAAAACAATACCAGAGTCACCAACAGGAGCAAAACCGACATTTGTGATTACCAAGAGAACATCCGAAATCTTCGCCGGACTTGATACTCTATTTACCACGGAGCAGCATATAGCCGCCTGTGGCGAAACTCATAACCCAAGAGTAGTAAATCAAAAGTAGAAAATATATAACGCGGTTAGAACTAGTATATAGCAGAAAATGGAATCTTTGGGATGACCGCTAAAGCAATGGAATTTGGCTAACCATAGACCTTAAATCAGAAACACGTGTCTATGGTTAGCCAAATTCCATTGCTTTAGCGGTCATCCCAAAGAATCCATTTTCTGCTATATACTAGTTCTAACCGCGTTATATATTTTCTACTTTTGATTTACTACTCTTGGGTTATGAGTTTCGCCACAGGCGGCTATATGCTGCTCCGTGGTAAATAGAGTATCAAGTCCGGCGAAGATTTCGGATGTTCTCTTGGTAATCACAAATGTCGGTTTTGCTCCTGTTGGTGACTCTGGTATTGTTTTGTGTATTCATTTTGGCACTAGTTGTACTCGTCTTTCAACTGGTTGACTGTACTGATGAAGACCTTAAGTCAGAAACACGTGTCTATGGTTAGCCAAATTCCATTGCTTTAGCGGTCATCCCAAAGAATCCATTTTCTGCTATATACTAGTTCTAACCGCGTTATATATTTTCTACTTTTAATTTACTACTCTTGGGTTATGAGTTTCGCCACAGGCGGCTATATGCTGCTCCGTGGTAAATAGAGTATCAAGTCCGGCGAAGATTTCGGATGTTCTCTTGGTAATCACAAATGTCGGTTTTGCTCCTGTTGGTGACTCTGGTATTGTTTTGTGTATTCATTTTGGCACTAGTTGTACTCGCCTTTCAACTAGTTGACTGTACTGATGAAGACCTTAAGTCAGAAACACGTGTCTATGGTTAGCCAAATTCCATTGCTTTAGCGGTCATCCCAAAGAATCCATTTTCTGTTATATATATATATATATATATATATATATATATATATATATATACATATATATACACTGTGGATGTAACAATAGAGTAGAGAAACGTCGACAATAAAAAAAAAGACATTTTTTTTACTGGATTCTAACCCCAAATAATACGCCACTCTAACATGAAATCAAGAAAATCGTAAACGAAAACCATTTAGAAATTTAATATCTGGGAAATATTTACGGTCCAACGTAGTAGGTAAAGACTGAAAATATGTGTGTCATGCAGGATATATAATCTATATATGTGTCCTGAGGATGCAAAATTTCGAAAGGTCGACAATAAAAAAAAGTCTTTTGTTTTTTTCTAACCTTACTAACTAACTTCCCTCGTTATGAATTATTACTTTTATTGGGAAGAGTGAAGTGTGATCCAAGTTAGTACAGTACATAGTCACATATGTGTTACATATATTGGGTGCCATTTTGTTCCGTCATATTGGATTCCCACCTAATCTCCAATAAAACATCACTCTAACATAAAAACAAAAGGATCTTTAACAAAAACCATTTAGAAACTTAATATCTGGGAAATATCTGCGAACCAATTTAGTAGGTAAAGAAAGATGTTTCATGCAGGATATACAATCTATATATATTGTATATATATATATTTATATATATATATATATATATATATATATATATATATATATATATATATATATATATATATATATATATATATATATATATATATATATATATATATATATATATATATATATATATATATATCCTGAGGATGTATCAGTAGAGCAGCGAAACGTCGACAATTAAAAAAAAGACATTTGTTTTTTTACTGGATTCTAACTCCAAATAATACACCACTCTAACATAAAAACAAGAGGATCGTTAACGAAAACCATTTAGAAAATTAATATCTGGGAAATATCTGCGGTCCAACGTAGTAGGTAAAGACTGATAATATGAGTTTTATGCAAGATATAGAGCTTATATATGTGTCCTGAGAATGTAGCAATAAAGTTTCGAAACGTCGACAATTTAAAAAAAGTCTTTTGTTTTTTTTTACTGGATCCTAACCTCAAATAATACACCACTCTGGCATAAAAACAAGAGGATCGTAAACGAAAACCATTTAGAAACTTAATATCTGGGAAATATCTGCGGATAAACGGAATATGTAAAGACTGATAATATGGGTTTCATGCTGAATATAGAATCTACATATGTGTCCTGAAGATGCAACAATACAGTTGCGAAACGTTGACTATTTAGAAATAGTCGTTTGATTTTTTACTGGATTCTAACCCCAAATAATACACCACTCTAACATAACAACAAAATGATTGCTAAAGAATACCATTTAGAAACATAATATCTGGGTAATATATGCGGAACAACGGAGTAAAAGTACTGATAATATGGGTTTCATGCAGGATATAAGATCTATGTATGTGTTCTGAGAATGCAAAATTAAGTTGCGAAACATCGACGATTTAAAAAAAATACGTGTTATTTTTTACTGAACCTTAACCACAAATAATACACCACTCTAACAATCATTTTTTAACATTGTTCATATTGGATTTTCACCAAAATATTATCAAGCCGTCCCCATTTAATTAATTTTTGGTGGAAATTTGAAGTCAATCGGGTAAGTAGTATTTAAGCTATGTCGCGAAGTGACACAAAGACTGACAGGTCCGTCTGACTGGACGGACTTGATAAAACATGTTTTTTGGCATGTAAGAACGCTAAAACGTGAAGATATGTAAATCCTGAGAGGGTGATTTGCTTCACGATTATAAAAATGTTATTTGGCAGCAATCTTGAATTAATAACACAATTCATCACACTAGTCCATCTGTATACCACAATTAGTTATGGCACATAATTTGAAATCAATCCATTAAGTAGTTTTTTCAGGTTGAATTTTTAAATATTTTATTATACCGCAATTTTGTTCCGCCATCTTGTATTCGTACCAAAATTTTACCAGCTGATTTCAACATAATATTTGATGTTTATGCAAAATTTGAAATAAGTTGGATTAGCAGTTTTTCATATTATTTTTTTTCAACATTTCATTATGCCGCCATTTTGGATTTTTACGAAAATATTACCAGGTCATACCCATATGAGCCTTAATTTTTGATAGAAATTTGAAGTTAATCGGGTAAGTAGTATAGTAAGTCTTTAAGCTATGCCACGAACTGACAGACAGACATACCGACAGACGGACCGAAGGAATTGATAAAACATATTTTTTTTGGCATCTAGTGATGCTAAAATGTAAACATGTATAAAAACTGAGGGGGTGATTTTTTCACATTACATACTTTTTATTTGGCCGGCATTTTGTTTGGCCATCTTGAATTAATACCAGAATTTTACTAGTTGATCCATATACCACAATTATTTATGACAGATAATTTGAAATCAAATCATTAAGCAGTTTTTCAGGCTGAATTTTAAAATATTTCATCAAGCCGCCATTTTGTTCCGCCATCTTGGATTCGTACCAAAATATTACCAGTTGATTCCTATATAATACCCACTTGATGTTTTTTGCAAATCTGGAGAAAAATTAGATAAGCAATTTTTTAATAATATTTTTTAAGACTTCACTAGGCCGCCATTTTGTTTCACCATATTGGATTTTTACCAAAATGTTATCAAGTCAATCGGATAAGTAGTTTTTTAGCTACGCCGCGAACAGCTAGACTGAGAAACAGACAGATAGACCGACGAAATTGACAAAACATGCTTTTCGTCATCTAGGGACCCTGAATCGTGAAGATCTAAATAAATCTCGGAAAGTGTTTTTTGCACGATTACAATACTTCCCTTTTACGAGGGAAGTAAAAAGAGTGTATGATACACCAAAAAACAAAACTTACTCTTGAAGATTTACTAATAAATAAAAATTGGGTATTTTAAATCAATTTATGAATGAATTAGTGGAAATAATAAATAGTTTAAGTTCTATTACGTTAAGCTCTGAAACGCAGAAACCAAAAAGAACCCAAAATATGGAAGGCATTGTTTCAAGTCAGCCCAAAATTAACTGGAAAGTTTTTAAGAGTAAAGTAAAAAATATTAAGCCGTTTGGTGGCGATAGTAACATTTTAAATAAATCAAAAGGTGTGACGATTCAGTTAGCAAATATAAACCATTAAAATATAACGATTTAGGTGAACATATATTCGAATGTACCCAAGAAAAATTAACTGGCCGAGCAGAAGCCATGGTTGGCCATCGTGTAGAGTTAAATACTTGGGAAAAGTTAAAACAAGCTCTTTAAAAATGTTTTTCTGATCGTAGGGATTTAGATTGTTTAGTTCAAGAATTAACAAGAACAAGACCCTACAAAGGCGAACATGTAATAAATTTTGGTAGTAGGTAACAATTAATAAGAAATAACGTAGTACAAAGAATCAGTAACGATGTAAATTTAAGCATAGACGCAAAACTGTGCCACATAAATTATTATGACAAAACTGCTTTTTTTTTATTAGCAGGGTGAACTGGAACATTAAAAAATACCATGCATTTAAAAAGCCCGTATCTTTAAAAAATGTAATGACATATATTACTGAATTCAAAAATTTTTAAATACTTTAAGGCCGTATATCTAATAGTGAAAGAAACGTAGAAAATCATATTAAGCATATACCTAGCTATAAACAAAATAATTTTCCCAACAAAGTTTTAACCTAAATATAAATTTCGTTCCCAAAAATATGTTAAATACCCTAAATATAAATGTTTCACCAAAACTAATTTGGTCTGGTCAACCCATTGACGTGCACCACGTTCACTTCCACCAACAAATATCCGACTAATAGAGAAGTTTTTGGAACGTTGTTAATGAAATTGGGCTGGTCATTGGTCATACGTGCAATAACCAAGAAACTAAAATATTACCCATGTGGCGACTGAATATCTCCCACATTTGTCTGCCAAAGTGAAAATTTGCGCATATCACACTGTATATATTTGTTTTTCTTTTCATTGTTACTGCATAACATACTGTACATATTTATTTTATTTTACACTTAATTTTTTAATCTAGGCTAATTATCTATTGCTATTGAGAAATGTAACAATTTGTAGGTACTTAGTTTTCTGTACATAATTGTGGGAATTTCCATCGGCATTTAGAGTCTAATTTAGTTTTAAGGTTCTTGTATGCTATCCGTTAATTTTTATTATTACAACACTTCTTTGTACGATTTTAAAATATGTTGTTGTACGTTCGATAGTAGGAACCATCACCGATAGTAAACTGTTTATTGCATTTAGGGTTTATGATAGGAAAATACCGAAACGACCCTTCTTAGTAAAGCTTTCTCCAAATTCCCATTTTACTATCTGTAATGAATGTTTTTATTTTGACCATGGGAAAGTTTACGACGATAAAAAAAAAACCCTTTTGCCAACGAATAGGACCAATCAAAGCGAGGAATTTTGGCACAGGGGGTGGAACTTTATGTTTCTTGAGATTTGTATTAATATTAGAGGAGGACTCTGTTTTTGGACTTGCAAGAAGTCAGATGGGAATTTTGTTGTTCTAGTTCAATGGACTTATTCAATAAACTCTCACAGTTCATATAAAAAAGGAACGTATTGGATATATAGCTAATCAAGCACACACATACGTTCCTAAACACGTATAAAGTAAAACCTTCAAAAGAACGTTTTTAGAAATGACCTTTAGCAATGAATAAAAAAAAATTGGAAATTTAGGTTCAATTTACTTTTATATTTTATTTTAAGAACAAACAAAATTTTCCCCTAACAATAATCACAACAAAAATGTTTATGTTTTCTTTTGAAAATCGTTTCTATAAACAAATTTCAGAAAAAAAATTGTTATCCTGTAAATATAATAGGAAAAGTACTACACCCAGTTAATGATACAAGTATTCCTCATAATCTAGAAAATTTATCTCCTGAAACTATTTTTTTTTGGATCGTTTCCAATTGAAGGCCAAAATTCATTAGAATTGAAAAAATAAAAATCTTAAAATATCTCAAAAGAAAAACGTAAAAACTATCGGAACAGTTTATAGCAAATCAAAAAATCAGCATCCAGTTTCAAACAAATCTAATTAGGTCTACTGTATTCCTGGCCATGATTGTAATAAAACATATATTGGTCAAACTTCACAAAAAATTACTAAACATTAGATAAAAGTGACGCAACATTAAACAAAAGATCTTGCGAACTATCAGAACATCTAATTGATACTAGTCACACCTGCAATTTTCAAAAACTAAATTATTACACGTAGAAAATATTACCACTAAAAGAACGTTTTTAGAAAACTCAAAAATTGAACGGGGGTGGCAAGTTTATATGGAGAAACATTAATTTTGTCGTACCGATTTAAAATTTTGCAAGCGTATTTATCTTTAATTATAAATCACGTGACCCAATCCCTGATTGGGATAATATAGGTACACGTTTTTACATCACCTCAAAAAAAAGTCCTAACAAAATGTGATTTTTAAATTTATATTATCTCATCACCTATGCTTACGAAGTCACGAGCAAAAGCTAGTATATAATATAAAAACAATGTAACTAAACAATAAGGTTTATTTGTTCAAATAGCACTTAGTACGAATTTTATGAGTAGGCACAATACATAAATGGTAATTCAGTCATCTGTAAATACGCACAATATTTCCGCTAGTGATAAGTAATACTTATTTTATAGGATTTACGTCAGTTTCATTTTTAATACCGCGCATTGCGCCCCAAATTTTACATCTAGGTTTCTATACAAGGTCAACACATTCCTATAGGAAAAATTATTCACTTTTTTGGTGTCGCAGAACTGAAGAACTCCGGAAAGGCTCATTAGAGTTTTTGCAGCGTTTTCAAATTTCAGCCTAAATAAATGAATGTTGTTGTTTGTGGAGTGCTGTTCTTCAATGTCTAGTTTCTTCTTGAGCTCGATGTTTTCGAGTTTAATTACCTCCTTTTCCTTTCCTAAGCGAGCCATATCTTCCTCAATTTTATGGAATATTTCAATAAATTTGTTGTCAATCTTATTTACTAGCGGATCAATAAATAACCTACTTTGAAATTGATCACTTAAAAACGTTATGGTAAAATAAAAACAATGCGATTTTGAAGTAACCAGGAAATTATGGAGCTGAAAAATCTTAGCAATAAGGCCTACACGAGTTGGGTTTTATTTTCAATTCTTTAAACTTTTTTTCCGGCTATCGTACGTACTTCTACACACGACTGAACACATATACGAGCCCTCCGATTTCCGAACAATATGGCAAACTCCCTTATTTAAAGAGATACGGAAAAAAATCCAAGAATAAAAATCTTTTATTTTTTCCCCTCATCCCAGATGCCCACATTGGATATGAGATTTCTTAGTTGTGGTCTATCGAAAGTGGATCGTTCATTGAGTAAAAAAAGAAAAAAATTGAATTACGCAATTGGCTAATTCGGAAACTACGTGTAATTTTCGTTTTTTGAAAAGTGCGAATGAAAGTTTTTAAGTTGCTGTACAACTTTTATATGTAACCCAAATCTCTAACTCCTGTCCCTGCCCTAAGATGTTATTAATCTTCAAAATTAAAATGTTCAGGAGAGCATTAAGTAGGTCACATGTGTGTTGTGTGCAGTCGTCCACATTTAACTTTTTTTTCCAAAAAACTATCCTACGTCTTTTGGTACCAGTCGCAACTTCGTGCGATTAACCGTTTTCGAGATATGGCTCATTAATTAACATGGGGATTTGAAAAATCAAAAATTTTGAATATATTTCACTTTTAGATGGTCATATCTTCTCTATCATAACTTTTCTGGGGTAGGTTCTATGGACACTTTTGTAGATCTATATTTATAAGATTTTTTTCATACGAAATTTTTTTATCTGTTACCGTTTTCATTATAATTAGGCTCGAATATTGCCAAAAAAAGAGTTTTAGTTTGGCGTTTATCACTTTCTGGAATTTTTCATACACTTTTCAAAGAAGAACTTTAACAAAATTTGTTCGAGGAAGCGTTACACCATATTAATACTTACACGCCACCACTATGCTAATATTTTGTGGTTATTGTAAATTTACTTCTCCGACCGCGACGCCTTCCCGGTTTTCCGATTATTCTCTTGTAGGACTTGTCAGTGGGAGAATAGTAACTATAGTTTTCTATAGACTTCATCTTTTGGGACATAGATCTTAAAAACCATTTATTTTTGTTCAGGATATCCTCACCTTCATTCTTTCCATTCACATTAATGTTTTTCTTTATATTTTGGCAGATATTGATATAACCTTTTTTTTTATTTAAAGGTATTTTCTGACACTGGTCACTTTTCACTTGTTTTAATGTTTTTTACAAATTTTTTTCAGAGCAACTAGAATTTTGCTTTTTTGTATTTTGTTTTTCCATTCGTTAGGATTAATTAAAGATACTCAGATTATTTCTTATATGCCAGTTTTATTTAAGTCTTTGCACTTCTTCCTCCTCTAATTTTGCCTTTTACTTTATTCTACATGTACTTTTGCCCTCTTTCATCTTTAGCCAATAGTTTTTTACTCATTCTTTAGAAATATAAAAAATAGTTTAACTAGTTTTTCTATTTCGACTTTTTTTATGAAGATGCAAAACTGTAATACGCACAGCAGGACTTGCATTTTAATAGCCTCAAGCTGACACCCTCTAAATCAAGGTTTAAATTTGTTTATTTTTCTGGAACAGCAATTTGAATTAGTATAAATTTCCTAAAATTATTTAATGGATATTTCAGACAAATTTATTAAAACTAAAAAAGTTTCTTCGCTGGAATTTGCGAAATTTATAACAATAAAATACAGATAGTCAAAACGCAACAGCAATTCCAATTACATTTTGGTGTTCTATTGAATGATTACTATTTTTGAATGACTTTACATTATTATTTTCTCGTTTGAATCTTTTTCTACCCTGTATTTTACGTTTATTATTTTAGTAATTCAATTTGCTACGCCCCATACGTTCCCAGTTTTTTTTCTGCTACTATAGATACGTGACAAAATTTTGTATTTGGTATTTCGTCTATGCATATATGCCCTGAGTCTGAGAAAGACCAGTGTCGGGTAGTAGGATATGTATGAGAATCTTAACAATTGCTTAATCGCTTAACAAAGTATCTGGCTAAGCTTAGAAGCTTACTGTTGAAAAAGTTACGATTGAGGATTTTTCAAAAAATCCTAAAGTGAGGAAATTTGTAAACATCGGAGCATTTTTGTATCGTTTTGGAAATTTAGCTACTCTGTGATTATAAAGCGCATTCACTGATCATAGATTTCAGGTATTGCCAACTTCTGATAACATTATTCCACAAAAGAAAACACAACAGACGATGGGATGGATGTTGAGAAACATTTTTATTTAAATATTTCTTGTACAAAATATTTTTTTTTATTTTGTTTTCACTATTAAAACACATGCTGTTTTCAACGGGTTTAAAAAAACGAAAACAATCATATGAGCTATCGTATCCATGACAAATTAATAAATTATCAAATTTGTCTATTTTTCTTTTAAATCCTCTATCTGTAAACAATAGCTTTATTCAAGCGCGTAAATATTTTTCCTACTCCTTATAATTAAAAAATCCTCAAAGAAGTTTCACATTACTCTAAATGAAGAGTGACGAGAAAAGACCCACAAATTAAGAACATTTTCATGCCATGTTGAAATAAAAACGAAAATTGTCTCTCTTTGGTGCAAAAATGGCAAACGCTTTAATTTGTCTAATGGTGCACCGTTATTGCTCAGTTTTCAAACAAAAGCCGAAAAGTCATCAAATTTCACAGTAAAATGCAAGTTCGTCTAGATATGTAAGTTATAAAAATTTGACCTTTAAGGTATTGACAAAAATTATATTTTTAATATACTATTTCACTAGAACATTTTATAGCAAAAAACAAATTTGTTAAATTCATAAAATTTGTTTAAAAGATGCTAACAGACTAAAGAAATATTTCTAGTTCTGGAAAAAAATCATTTGAAGGCATCGAACAAAATGTTTGTGAAAACTTGCTATTTTGCGATAAACGAAACTATAAGTTGGAAAGGTCGACAACCGTCGAAGAAATAGCAAAGAGTTTGGAAGATATGCTTTAATAGTAGAAAAATAAATAGTGAATATTATAAAGAAACCAGTGTCAAATCTATATGGAACAGAAGAGCTAAAATTGGAGCTGCTAGTCTCGCTGGAGATACGTGGTGAAAAATTCTGCATGAAAACAGAAAGTTTAAAAGCATTTAGTACTGAAGATTTGGATTCCATGGTAAAAATCTGCAACGAAAAACATCCAGACGGCTCGCAAAAGAAATTATTTCACCTATGTGCTTTTGAGATTGCTTGGAGGGGCAATGAAGGCGTTAACTGTAAGTTACAATATTTTTAGAAGGAGCTTAATTTGGAAGACGCATTCACATAAAGAATTGAGTATAACACTATTTTCTCCAAAACCACACACAAGATGGTGCAAAAGGTTTAGCAAGCATTAAATGGTTGACAAAAAATATTACTAACGAAATCGGCACTTTCATAAAAGGTGTGGGGGAACAAGAAGTAATAAAATTAAAAGGACAATCTAGTGTTTATTCTCTCAAACCTTATCTCCTGCTAAACTCGGAACACTTCAAACAGCTAGTAGAAATCTTACGGGACAACGCTGAAATTGCATCCCCGATTCCTTCGCTACACATTCAGGCGCAGGCCCAATATACTTCGGTTAAAGAGTATCGCACTAAAAAGTATTATAATAACTGCAATTTTAATATTGAAAACAACTATAAATTAAACAGACAACGTTTGAGCATTAATTTATTTAAATAACAATATATTTTTTTTTTAAATTGAGTTGTTTATCTCGTGAAATAGTCATGACGAGTACCTTTCGAGAAAATCTCATGACTTTTTTCAAAACCAGTCGCCCTACGGCTTGTGGTTTTGTTACAAAAGTCGTTCGCAAAATTGCCAAGCAACAAACTTTCATATCAATCAAAACATTTTGTCGACAAAAATTTTCTTTCTTGTGGTATTATATATAAAATACAGTTATATTTCCGCTTAAAATAAACAGACACGAAAATAGCAAATGGAAATTGTAGAATTTTATTTATAACTTACTACATCATTTTGAATTTCAATCAGATTTAACTAGCTTTGAAGTTTCTACAAAATAATACTATATCAAAATGTAGTCGTGAAAGAATATATAATATATATATATATATATATATATATATATATATATATATATATATATATATATAATATATATATATATATATATATATATATATATATATAAATAAATATATATATATATATATATATAAATAAATATTATATATATATATATATATAAATAATATAATAAATAAAAATGGAAGAAAAAGATCAAATCAGGGCAAAAACTTGCAATATAATTACTAATTTTAAAAACAAACTTAAAGCTCATAAAAACAACAATAATAATTTTTCTTCAAAAATAACGAAAACTAAAAAATTCTTAAAAGAAAACCCTGAAATTAAAATACTTAGAGCCGATAAATCTAACAAAACCGTAATAATGCAAGCAACAGAGTATTCCAAAAAAATGAATTCCTTATTGAATGATACAAAAACATACAAAAAAATTAAATTGGACCCCACAAACCAATACCAAAAAAAAAATAACGAACTAATTGATTTTTGGGAAAAAAACAATTTATCTCTCCAAATACTGCTAAAAACCTCAAAATTCGAAACGCCGTGCCACCAAAAATATACGGATTACCAAAACTTCATAAAAAAGATATCCCATTGCGCCCAATAGTTTCTTGCATACAATCCCCATACACCCCTCTATCAAATTACTTAAAAGGTATCCTCAGTAATATTATATAAAAAAAACAACTATTATATAAAAGATTCATTTCAATTTAAACAAAAAATAAAAAATATAAAAATTCCAAAAAACTACCTGCTAATCTCGTTAGACGTAATATCCTTATATACAAATGTACCCATACCACTTGCAATAAAAGTAATAAAAGAAAAGTGGTCAGAAATTAAAAAATATACAGATATACCACAAGAGGAATTTATCAAAGCAGTTGAATTAACCCTTAACTCCACATATTTTTTATATGAAGATCAGTTATATCAACAAACAGAGGGATGCGCAATGGGTGCCTCCATATCAAGCGTTGTAGCACAAATAGTAATGGAAGACCTGGAAACAAAAGTTTTAAAAAATCTAAACATTGACATACCATTTTTTTACCGTTATGTTGATGACTGCATTACTACAATACCAGAAAATCAAGTAAATAATGTCTTAACTACATTTAACGAATTTCATAAAAGCTTACAATTTACAATTGAAGTCGAAAAAAATAACAGAATTAACTTTTTAGACTTAACAATACACCATATAGGCGAAAATATGAAAACTGAATGGTATACAAAATCAACTTGGTCTGCTAGATACTTAAACTATAAATCGAACCACCCAAATTCCCAAAAAAAATCCGTAATTGTAGGTTTAGCAGATCGCGCCATCATGCTCTCAGATCCTGAATACCGGAAGCAAGCCTTAGAAAAAGCCAGAAATGCTCTAAAAATAAATAATTATCCCGAACATCTTATAAATAAAACTATTAAAAGTAGAATCCACAAATTTTATAACTCGAACGACATAAAAAATAATCAGACTTCAAACACAAAAAAATTTATATCTTTACCCTTTATAAACGGCTTATCCCAACCACTTCAAAAATTATTTAAACAATATAATATTCAAACTTGTCACAATCCAATCTACTATCAAATAATTTTTCCAGATTAAAATCCAAAATCCCAAAAAACAAAAAAAGTAATGTTATTTATGAAATACCCTGCAAAGATTGCAACAGTGTGTACATAGCTCAAACTAGCCAATACTTGGAAAACCGACTGAAGGGTCACAAGTATGACAAAAAAACGCGACGGCTCTAACAAATCATGAAAATTCAAAAAAACATACCTTTGATTATAGTAACACCAAAATCTTAAAATCCGAACCGCAAACTAAAAAAAGAGAATTTTTTGAGATGGTCAAAATACAAAAAAGTAAAAATGCCATCAACGATAAGAAGGACGTCAACAACCTGAGTAAATTTTATATTTCAATACTGGAATAACCACTGTGATGTCTTAATGTTTTAACATAATATGTGTGTTTTAATTGTATCGATGTATATGTATATATGTGGAAATGTGACATCTTGTGCCGTTTTGAATAATCCTACATATTTGAGGTAAGAAGGAAAATTTTCACTGTCCATTTTTATAAAATTAAAAATAAATGTACTTTCCTTAATAGTTTACGTTCTAAGGTAATACTAACAAAATAAAATATTAAATGTAAAAATACTAAATTAAAATTCTACGCCCTTCTCCATTTTTAGATTTGAAAAAGACCCAAGTGCAGTCGAAACGTCGAACTACATCATGTTTATGGGCAAATATATGATTTAAAGTATATGTGTAAAGTTTTTAAATTGACCTTAAATCAAGAAAATTGAAATAAAAATATATATATAAATATATATATATATATATATATATATATATATATATATATATATATATATAATATATTAAAATGTGTTGTAAAATATTTGTTGGGAAAGGGACACAGCAGTGGAAGGTACAACAAAGAAATTTTTAATATACTCAAAAGGTTAAATAAATACTATAATTGCAAAAGGGGTCGAGATACGAAAAGAAATAAATTTAAAAAGAAATAGCTAATTGTAAATTGTATATGATGACTTGAAAGCGTATAAAGGGTATGATGACTTGAAAGCGAATAAAGGGTAAGCTGGCTGGAAAATTGGTATGGTTAGGCCCTGGACCCGTAAAATATTGTAGCTCGGAAAAAGCCCAATCCAGCAATCCGTTAAGGGGACTACAGGCTGTCACATTAAAAATGCAGTAGGTTTGACCGAAACCGTTCTTCAATGTAATCAGGCAGTAATTGTATGTGACTTAAACGGATAAGTATTAATAATCGAAAAGCATCGCGTAGACCACATTTGGGTCAAATATTAGTATTGGAACTTTCGGAAGACAAAGCTATTCATGCTTAAAATTCCACTTAATCAAAAACGAACGTTTAGTTACGGTGCAACTAATATTTGAGTTTAATATAAGAAAAACAAAAATAAAATTTGTTCATCCCTTAAGCTAAATTTAAAATTAACAATAATACACAATGCACGGCCACACTTCCACATTATTTTTATTTTATGATTGCCATGCTATCCACAGTGCTTACGTACCGCACTTCAAGTTTGGTGTTTTCAGGTTGGGAGACACGAATTTATTTGATATTGTGAACAGAATATGTTTACGACCATAAATTCCACTACGTGCCAGAACTAAGCGCGGTCTCCCTAAAACAGTTTTTATTAGAGTCAAATATCGATTTTATGTAGAATTTTATTCCTCGGGTCATTAAAGACATCGAAAAAAATTGACCATAACCCTTAAAACAGATTTTATAAAAAAAAACGGTTTGATGTTTAAAATGGAATAGACCTTTTTATATAACTCTTCGCGGGCGTGGCAGTCAAAGTTCTTCATGTTCAGCTGAGATGCCGAAAACATATTTTCTCAATTCCGACGGTCTGTCTGTATGTTTCTTCGCGGAAGACCTTAAAAACTACTTTTCCGATTTACTTCAAATTATGATCAAAAATTGAAGATCATATGGAAATGACATGGTATTATTATATTAAAAATCTAAAATATCCAAATTGTTATGAAAGTTTGTCTGTATAACAAAATCACAAGCCAGCGGTTTTGGTAAACAAGTCATGAGCAAAATTGCCAAGAGCAACAAACTTCAATATTACAAGAGAAAAATTTTCCAGGAAAACTGGTATTCGATACAAGTATTTTACGAGAAAAACACACAATAAACACAAAATTATTTACTCGACAATTTTAAATTCGAAATATTTAAAAAATACCTAACCAACAAAATTTTGTCGCCGTAATCTTACGATTTTGACAAGGTAAGTCGTTTTGCCAGTAAAAAACAGCTCGTTGTCATGGAATTTGCCGGTATAAAACACTCTAGTGAAACAGTCACTAAAAAACTACTTATCTACTTATCTAATTTACCAAAATGTTGGTACGAATCGAATATAGCCAAACAAAACAGCTAACAAAATGATAAAAAAATCAGTGTAAAACAACTATTTCACGCATTGTTTTTAAAATTTGCACAAAAGTCAAGTGAGATGTACTAATAAAAATTTTGGTACAAACCTAAGAGGGCGGAACAAAATAAAGGTCTAATTAACTGTTTAAAAAATTGACCTGAAAAACTTACTAATTCGATTAATTTTGCACAAAAATCATAAGGATAAACTGGTAAAATTCTGGTGAGGAGCCATTATGGTGAAACACAATGGTGGTCTTATGAAATGGTTAATATATCAATATCAAAAAACGACTTACATATTTGAGTTGAAATTTTGTAAAAAATGAAGTGTGAAATAGGGATAACTGGTAAAATTTTGTCATATCTAATTTATTTGACAAAACAAAATAACGGCCTAATTAAATATTTTAATAGAATAAAAAATTCTTTTTATGGAGGCAATAAAAAATATCACAATTTTTATAGATTATAAAAATAGAGATAAAAAAAAATAAAAGCAAATTAAAAAATTGCCTTTTTGAAATACTCAGCTTTAAAAATTGGTTAAAGAAACAAAATGAGTCTGTTTTGACACCGCATAAAATCTGTGTGTGAAATTATACCCATTTTGTTTCTTTGAACGGCATTTATGGTTACTTCGATTTTTTTATATTATTTTCTACCAATTGTTAAGGCTCAGTGTATCAAAAACGGTTAAAGCAAATATTATTGTATTATATATTGACGAAAATCTCTTTCTAAACTTCAATAAAAAATGAAAGTTATATAATTATCGTAGCTTTTCGATACTTTTTGTCATTTCTCTAAAAGATATCTCAAGTCAAAATCTAAAGTTTTTACAACATTTTGTATCTCAAAAATAAATGGTGAAAGTACATGACAAAATATAAAAAAACCTCCCTGTACGTATGTATGTTAGATCTGGACAAAAAAAAAGTTGGGGAGATGAGAAAAGTCTATTTGTTTCAATCTAAATGATTGTTAGATATGTGAATAAAAAAGATGTATTGTCATAAATTGCGCTTGCCTAAAATAACTATTCAAGAAAACGATGACATTGACTAGTGGCTATCGGTTTGACAAACACAACATAAAAATGTAACAAACACGGCAAAAAATATATAAAAAATTAATATGGACAGTGGAAGTAAATTTTAAAAATTGCTAAAGTGACGAGAAATTCCTCGCAACGAATTCCACCACAAACAATTATTTATTTTGCAATATTATATACATTCTAAAATATTTCACTTTTCGTAACAAAACGAGTTTTATTATAAGGTAAGTTATTTTGGTACAGAAATAAGTAAGGCCCTTTTAACAGAACTTTCCTTGTAATGAAACTTTCTCTTTATCAAGACAAGGTACACATATTAATATTTATATAATGTGTATAAAGTTATTACCAAACAACTATAAAATCTATGTTATATATAAGGTATAATTCGTTATGAGGGAAGTTCCGGGTAAAGGAAATTTACCGATTTTCTTTTAAGACGGGTCTCGACGCAAACGCATTTTACATAGTGTCCTAATACATCATACAAAATTACCAGAGAAATGTTTCAGATATCCAGATTAGCTATAACTTTGAACATACAATTATATAGGCAAAAAATAGGTTCGTCATGGCACTTTTATGAACTCCGTTAACAGCATCATTATAAAAAACAAATAGATAAAATTCTATTTCATTTTAAAATAATTATTACTTCGTATTCTTTAACATCATACAACTACAACAAAAAACCCTGATTAAATTTTAAGTAAAAAAACTTAGAGTCTATTCCGGAAACTTGTTCACAATTACCTGCTACTACGGCGTCAGCATATCTTAGCCTCTTCAGGACGTGCTCTATAAGGCCAACATCGGTGCATGCCTGCAGATTACGAACGCTCTTTCTTAGAATAGCAATGAAAACACTCCAAATTTCCGCCTGAAAAAAAAAGAGAAAATTGTTAGAATGCAAAACTTATAACAGATAATATGCATAAATTTACTAAAAATATCTGATGTTGATAACCAGTGGAATTCAGAGATTTAAACAGCACAATCATATTTGTTTAGGAACATAATTTAAGGCTTAATGCAAGAAGTTAATAAATAAAAAATAAACAACTTCAAGAAGATATAGATACAAATTTTATACCGATACGAAAGGAAATAATATATTTACGTCAGTGTGGATAGTTCATTTAGCTTTGCTACTCTTGTGGAAAAACAAAATAAAAGTAGCGTATAAAAGGTTTAAGCAACTCTATAAAAGAGCTAGATTTATTCCAATAAAATATTCCCTTCTCACAGTTTAATCAGGTCACTTTTTAACTACGGTAACGGCTTTGACTGTTTATCTCCAAAATTACAACAAAAAAATCATATAAGGCCCTATCTTAAACAAAATAATATTCCCGATATGAAAAAACCTTCGGGTCTTTCAATATAAATCGCAACCCTCAATATTGGTTTATATTTAATAGATAGAAATAATGTTTGAATATAAAAGGTATAGACAGGGTTTATTACGTAATGTATAGAAAATTATTTATAAATACAATTTTTTAATGGAACATCTCCAATATGTCCAGCAAATGGGTCGCGATTTACTGATTATACATATACTAGGACTGATATCTTGGCCTAAGACCAAAAAGATAATGTGTAGGAGAGAGACCGAGAACGTTATATTACACAGAGGAGTAAAAATAGGAGTACATTGTTTCTTATGGCAGAGTTTATTCTTAAATTTCTTGTTTGTCTTTAAAGATAAAGTTTTCAAATATAATATATTCATTATCAGCAACAAGGAAACCATTTGATAGAACCAATTTTGATATACCTTACTCAGGCGTTTACAACTAAATAAAATGGAAATAGCCTAAAATTACAACAATGTTTATGAACCAATGCTTCATACAGTAACAAACGACATATCAGTCAATATTACGTACGGTATATTTTAGATCTTTATAGAGGACAAACAAAAACATTTTATCAAATAATTATTTTTTGTCGTAATTTACAAGTACTGTACATTAGGTATTGTACAACTCTGAGGAAATATCATTTTACAATATACAGTTATTACCTACTAAATAAAGGTAACTCTAGCAAAAAGAAAAAAATAATAATTTTAATGAAACAAATTGGGAGACGTCCGATAAGGACATTCTAATAATAAGTCGTCGTGGAAAGGTCGGAAAACGTGATTGAAGACTAATGGCTCTACTTAATAGATAGAAAACTTCGTTAGAAGGCGTCACCAGAATAAAGAGGGACAGATAATACAGCCTTGTAATATTTCAGCTTTAATCTTGACAAAAACCTTAATTATGTATTTGCATAGTTTAACTAGTAGTTTATTTTGGTTATTATTATAGATTATATATATATATATATATATATATATATATATATATATATATATATATATTTTAACGGCAATTTAAAAAATGAGATTCCATGACGTTGCTATATCTAGTGCCACAATAGGAAATATAAGGTAAAAGGACCGAGAAACTTACTTCGGTGCATAAAATACTTATAAACGATTTGTTTCAACCTTTAAACAACGGTGTAATAATAATAATAATAAGGTGTTTATATTAATTTTGAGACGCCATTCTTTACATATTTTGTTTTGTTTTATAACTCCTACAACAAATATCAATTATTTTAGAAAAGCGGCTGGTACAAAATTTTAAGTCAATTCAATAAGCATTTTTTATTCTGATTTTTTAAACATTTTATTAGGCTATTTTGTTTCACCAGATTGTTTTTACATTTGATTCTTATGCAAGATATGAATTCAATTGGATTAGGTACCTAGTTTTTTTACAGATTTTTAAAATATTTTATTTGGTCGCCATTTTCCTCTGGCGTATTGCCGTCATACAAAAATTTTGCTAGTTAACTTGAAGTTAAAGTTAATTAAATTAAGAAGTTATTTTACACTGGCTTTAAATATACGTTTTATTAGGCCATCACTTTGTTCTGCCATACTGAATTCGAACGAAACTTTTATCAGTTAATCCCTATAACTCACTTGATTCTTGTACAAAGTTTTTTACACTGATTTCCTAAATATTTTATTATGCAGCCATTTCATTCCGCTATATTCAATTTGTATCAAGTTAATGCCCTTGTCAAACTTTATTTTTGAACAAAATTCCAGTCATTATCGAAGTTTTTTACACTGATTTTTTAAACATTTTTTTTAGCCGCCATTTTGCTCAGCCTAACTAGATTTTTTCAAAATGTTGGCTATGGAGGTTTTCAGCTATGATGCCAAAATACAATACATGCACACTGACAGGCCGGCCGAAATGAAAAAACATGTTTTTTGGCATCTAGAAACCCTGAATCATAATCATAAAAATCTCGGAAGTTATATTTCTTTACGAATACAATACTCCCTGTTATATACAAAGTAAAAATATCGGCGGCATAAATATTATAAGCCGCTGCCGCTGCTGGAAATATTGATGATTTTGAGTAAAGTTCGCACTACCTTACGCTTATATGTCTACCCCACCTTGCTAAATTAAAGGTGGCAATATAAAAAAACATTTCTAACCAATTTATAAAACCAATAAATCCTTATAACACTAAATAACATGTATCCTTAATTATACGTGATTCTAAAATGCCTTGTTAATAAATTCTAAACTGAAATGCAATAAATTTCTATTAGTAGTTAATATTTAAGCAGTAAATTTACAACCCCAGTTCATTGCAATAAATGGTATGCAATAAAATATAAAGTATATTAATTAACATTTATATCAATTCTAGAGTCAATTATAAAAGAAATTGTACAAGGAATTTAGTATTAATTGTAGGTTTTATAAAAATGACCAGGCACCTATTACATTGAAGAACGTTTTCATCGAAATTCCTCAATGTTTAAAATATTGATGTTCCTATTTTTTTTTACAAAAAGTCAGGATCTACTTATCAATTCTTCACTTTTCCCAAAAAAAGAATTCAATCGAAGAGATGAGCTATGGCCTCCCAAAGAGTTTCATGTCAAACACTTTAGGAACCGTGCAGCTAATATTAAATCCCACTTTAGAACAATAATTTTAAGGGGATTTAATCTACATAAATAGTTAAAACTGTGTTAATATCAAAATAATGCCTAACACTGATATCTGTACACAAGATGTATATTTTAATACACCTATCATTTTTTCTTTGCAGACAATTTATACGCCATGCACCAAGCTACGGCGACTACAGAGCTCAACAAAGGTTTTGGATATGCCTTAATTTCAATAAAGTTTTGAAAAAAGTTGATGCTTCACTTTTCATGTTCATTTAATGTTCAATTTTATGTTAAGAAAACATGTCGCAACGGGGTTGTTATTCGTTATCTAGTCTAAAAAAGTTTACTTAATGAACCTAAACAAAAAATGTTGCCACTCTGTATGTATGTATTCATAAAATAAAGAAAATTATATAACAAAAAATAAAATTTCTTATGGAATAACGTTTGCGTAAAAAAGTATGAACAAATAATGTAAACATGAAATATGTTCAAAATCTATATGATAATCAAATAAATTTTGGCTAAATTATATCTGTCAAAATACTATATTCTCATATTTTTTAGCATATTCCAGGAAATAATTTAAACATAACTTTGAGAATTTACTTCCCTCGTAAAAGGAAAGTATTGTAATGGTGAAAAAATCACCCCCGAGATCTTTGAAGATCTTTTTGTTTGATCACGAAAAACATGTTCTCTCATTTGCTCGGCCTGTCGGTCGTTCTATCTATGCGCACCATACCTCAAAAATTACTTATCCGATTGACTTTAAATTTTTGCCGAAAATGTAATAGCAACATTTTGGTAAAAATAATGAAGGAATAAAATTGTGCCTTTGCAAAATGTTAAGAAATCATTATTCCGAAACCACTAATCGAGTGAATATGTTATGATATAGGTATAAACTGTGAAAATTTGGGTGTGAAGCCACTATGGGAGGACAAAATGGCGGTCTAATGAAATGTTTAAAAATTCAGTACCAAAAAACTACTTATCCAAAAAGTCAAGTGTGAAATAGAAATACACTTTTATAAAGGATATAAATAAAGTTCTGAAAAATACATAATAATAATAATAACATTAATATAAAAAGAAATTGAAAACAAAATGATTTATAGTATTTGTCTAAAGTTATTACCAAATAATTAAATACATATATAAACTTTCTATCTATACGTAGTGTAATTCTGTACAATGGAAGTGGTAGATAAAGCTGAATTTGCCGATTTATGTATGCTTACCTTTATTTTTTTTATTGATAAATAGATACTTTGTACTTACATTGTATACTATTTCTTAACAATATTAACGGCACTTAAAAATGTTCAAATTTTTAACTTGATTAGTTTTGGTTATCTGAATTTTAAAAAGGGCATTACGAAACCTCTCTTCAGCTGTACAGGTTGTCCCGTTTTCGTAGTTTTTATGGGTATCTCTTATTAGTGAAGATAGAGGGTTGCGATTTTCGCGACATGGTGCTACTTTTTCGTGAAACGAAAGATGACGCAAACTAAATTTTCATAGCCCCCTTCGTTTTTAAGATACAGTGTGAAATTGAAAATATTGCATTTTTGGGCCTCCTTCGTATTTCGGTTGTTGTTTAACTTATCGAAAAGGTAAAAACTGGCTCTGATACAGTTTTTCACGTAGAATCAATTGGCGTAGTCAGCTTTTTTATGTGAGCTGTCGTTTTTGAGATATAACACAAACTTATAATTTTTTAAATGGGACACCCAGTATATTTTTATTTTATATTATTCAGTTCACAATAAGCTTCTCGAAAATATATAATAGTATATACTTTTCTATTCGAATCGCCCAGTAATTTTCATTGTTTTAGAGATAGACTCAGTTTTTGGTAGTAGGCTGGGATTCCTTACAAAACAAATGAATTTTTCAGGTATATTTTATTTAAAGTAGCAAGAATTTTTTAAAAACTTCCACAATAAATTATTACCTTGTATATCCTTGTTTTATACTATTTTACAAGAAATGTTCAAATTTTAGCAATTTAATAATTGAATAATTATAATGTAAAATGTAAGTAAATTTGTAAAAACTATCATAGAACTATTTATCTTACATTGTTATAATTTTAGCCTGTTGCCTTGAAGAATGTTCAAAATCGGACCGAAAACTCGTTTATATAATAAAAAGAATTATTATTAACCTGTTTTTCGCTGCCAAACCCGAGAATCCATCAATCTTGAAAAGTATTATTAATTGAATAAAATGAACATGTTAATAATTCTACCTCTAATACCTCTAAACAGCAACTAACAACAAAAACTAATCCTACCACTAAAGATCACTAAAATTAACAGAAAACTAAATCTATACCAGAAATATGTCCATTTTGCCTTACACAAAACCTACATAATTGCCGTATTCTTCTTGCATTGAAAATACTAACCGGTCGTTGTTGCATTTAATTGAATGCCCTTCTTGTGGCGTTTATTAAATCGTCTAAGGTGTCATGTCTTGTCCTATATATTTTGTTTTCTAAAGTACCCCACAAGAAGAAAAGAAAATTATTTTCCAAAAAACTGTCTTATTCTACCGGAATTATGAGCAAGTGGTTCGTCCTGCTGAAAATGTATGTCGCGTAAATAGGCCAAAGGCAGATCATCGAGTAATTTCGGAAGAATAAGTTCGAGTATTTGGAAATACTTGGACCATATTACTTTTCTATAAAAGCTAGGGTCATTATCGCATTTTTCTAGATACCAGTTACAGAAAATCATACGAAGCTGCGCGTCGCCCGGATGTAAGTGTTGCACCAATCTGAATTTAAATGGTTTATAGCCTTCTTTCCTTAAAGGGGAACTGCACGCAGTAATACGGATCATTTGCAAGCCTTCCGTCGCTGCAATATTATGTTAAAACTATAAGAGATATGTATTAGCTTCAATGTGATTTTAATAGGGAAATATGTATAGTTGGGCGCTAAATGCGAATTTTTATAAAAAAATCAAATCTAGGGTTATAAAATAAAAGTAGATTTGTATATTTTCGACCATTTTTGACCACTTTTTGACGCACATGCCTTCGCCTATATTTTTTTTCCACAAAATGGCTCTTTGCCGCCTTACATTGATCCTTTGTCTACGTAACTGCAAAATTTGAAATGGTAAATCGTACTCATGTCTTTGTATTTCTGCAGCGCGTGAACCCTTTTGAACCCATTTTTTAACCGAAATGTAATTTAAATTACCTATACATAACACATTTTTTTGAGGTCGGACGTGCAGGAAGTTTTTTTTAATGCGTAGGTACCTTTTCATCTTACTTTCAACTTGGCTAGACCTTGTCGCTGGTTTTTCACTTTTTGCGTGCAGTTCTCCCTTAAAATTTTTTGTACCCGGCTTTTTGGAATCCCAACATTCTGATGAATTTTTATGCAAGAACTTGAAGGATCTACATCAATGGACCCCAGAACATTAACTACGTCTTCCTCGTTTTCTTTATTACACAGGGTAACAAAATGAAAACAAAAATTTGGTGCCGGAAATCTAACATCTGATTTTAGATGTTTTTAATGTGCTGATTCCAAAAATGCCACCAGATATTTTCTGTCAGCTCTAGTTTTACAGGTTACAGGTTAATTGATATTTTTTTCTGATAAAGGACAACAAATAAAGAGATAAATATGTACTTAATCGTCAAAATAGAAATTTTCCAGAATCTAATTAACCAAATGGATACCTGGAATTGTCCCTGACCCAATGTTCCTATACTAGGAACTACTCAATACACTGCTCTTAATTACTTTTACACCTGCAATTGCCTATGACCCGATCCTTCTATACCTGCTTGGCTGTACTCGATTTAGTATATTATTGAGTTTTCCCAAGTAAAGTTGTGCTATCATTTTGTGTAAATTTTGATCATTTTGTAGTATCAAGACACTAAACTGAAACAATGGCATCCACAAGCAGACGTACTTGTGTAAATCATCCCGATGTTTTTTGTTATGTGTGTGGTGAATACACTTTGAAAGAGAGCAGAAAAACGATTTCTGGCTTTGTGAAGAGGTTATCTTGCCTATTTTGGCGTTCATTTAGGAGATCAAGATAAATCTTGAGCCCCACATTTCATATGTAAAACATGTGTTTAACATTTGTAACAGTGTACAACTGGAAAGAGGAAGTGCCTAAAGTTAGGTGTACCAATGGTTTGGAGAAAACCGCGAAACCATCATGACGACTGCTATTTTTGTCTCGTTAATGTTAAAGGCATAAATAGAAACAATAGACACAAATGGACATATCCTGATCTGGATTCTGCAAGAAAGCCTGTAGCGCATTCGGAAGAAATACCCGTTCCATCTTCCATAGTTTTAATATCCTGATGGATTCAGCAGATCATTCAGCAGTCTGCCCGAACTGACAGAAGATGATACAGAAACATCAACGTTTGACGAAGTTCAAATAATTCAATCAGAAAACGACAGCGAATTTGAAGCAGATTTAGCAACTCCGCAGTGTTTCAATCAAGAAGAACTAAACGATCTTATAAGAGACCTGAATCTCTCAAAGAAATCCGCTGAATTACTTGCATCCAGATTAAAAGAAAAAAATCTACTTTGTCCAGGTACTAATATTACATTTTATCGTAAAAGAGATAAGGATCTGCTGCCTTTTTTCGCTCAGGAAAATTACTTGGTATTCTGTAACAATATAAAAGGGCTCTTTGAAAAAATGGGTTTGCCTGAATACACTCCAGATGATTGGCGCCTTTTTATTGACAGTTCAAAACGTAATTTAAAATGTGTTCTTTTACATAACGGTAACAAATATGGCTCAATTCTTATTGGTCATTCTACTACCATAAAGGAAGAATATGAAACAATTGCATTAGTTTTGAGAAAAATTAAATACGAACAACATCAGTGGGCAATTTGTGTTGATTTAAAAATGGTTAACTTCCTCCTTGGACAGCACAGTGGTTATACAAAATATCCTGGTTTTTTGTGCCTTTGGGACAGCAGAGCTAAAAATGAGCACTGGGTTAACAAAAATTGGCCTTCAAGAGATGTCATGATTCAAGGAAAACAAAACGTGATCAACGAACCTTTGGTTTCAAGAGAAAAAATCTTACTTCCGCCCTTGCATATAAAGCTAGGCGTAATGAAGCAATTTGTGAAGGCTTTAAATCGAGATGGAAATTGTTTTGGGTATTTGTCAAGTAAATTTCCTGGCATTAGCACGGAAAAACTAAAAGCTGGTATATTTGATGGTCCTCAAATACGGCACCTTGTTAAAGATCCACAATTCACCACATCAATGAACGAGACTGAATCTAACTCTTGGTGTTCATTTGTTCAAGTAGTACAAAATTTTCTTGGCAATCATGCAGCAGAGAATTACGTAGAATTAGTGGAAACTATGCTTTCAAATTTTAATATTCTCGGCTGTAACATGAGTGTAAAAGTTCACTACCTCCACAGCCACCTAGATCGTTTTCCAGAAAACTTAGGTGATTGTAGTGAAGAACAGTGTGAAAGATTCCATCAGGATATTAAAACTATGGAAGATCGTTATTAAGGACGATGGGATAGCCACATGATGGCGGACTACTGCTGGAGCCTTCAGCAAGACTGCCCTAGTAAACTCCATTCTAGAAAGTCGTATAAAAGAAAATTTTTATGTGACTAGTGACTAATGTAATTATGTAAATTAAGTTTTTGCAATAAATACTTAAATCCATGTGTCTTTTTGTCTTTAACTGGCAATAGTAATATTATATATTATATATAACGTAAATATATACACAATTTTTTTTTCTTTAAAAAAAACTAGATCTGATAGACAAAATCCGAGAACTTTTTTACATTCTGCATCCAAAAATTACCCAGGAACAGTTAAAAAATCGCAGGCACCAAAATGTGTGTTGGCCTGTGTTATAGGTTTTGCTTCGCGGCTTATTGAAAGATCGGAAACCAACTAGATTTCTTTCCATTCTAAGAAATGTAAAATCACAGGGTTGTCTTCGTTCTGGGTACCTATGTTTAAAACGCCAATAGCTTTATAAAAATGTATTCATTATAAAATACGACGAAGGCTAAGCATAGCTTAATAAATATAGTACCGAAGCCTCGTTAACATCTTCATTAGATTGTGCAAAGCAGAACAACACGTCGTATTTTTCTTCATTAGAAAACGTTTGGTTTCAAGCCATTTTTTATTATAAAATTTAAAATAATTGTTTCGGTTATCTAGCGAATCTAGCTTCAAAACGAACCAGAGGTTTTTGACAAGTGATATATTTAACATGACAACAATTTTTTGTTTATTTGTTTAGGGCTTAGGCAATCCCAGCCTACTACCAAAAACTGAGTCTATCTCTAAAAAAATTCAAATTACTGTAACTAACGTAAAATAAAAATATGGGGTGTCCCATTTAAAAAATTATAAGTTTGTGTTATATCTCAAAAACGGCAGCTCACATAAAAAATCTGATTATACGTGAAAAACTGTATCAGAGCCAGCTTTCACCTTCTCAAAAAGTTAAACAACAACCGAAATTTCACACCGTATCTTAAAAACGAAGGGGGCTATGAAAATTTTGATTGGGCCATATTTCGTTTCACAAAAAAGTAGTACCATGTCGCGAAAACCGGAATCCTCTATTTTCACTAATAAGAGAGATACCCCAAAAAAACAACGAAAACGGGACACCCTGTACAGTGGGGTCCAAGAAGTGCAACATATGGAAATTTTGTTTACTAAGGGTAATATTGAAAAATTAACCAAAAGTTGATCCATACCTGATAACTATAATGGTAGCAGTTAGTTTTATTATAAGTCCAAAGGCGTACAGGTAATTAAAAAAATGTAAAAAAAAACTGATCAAGGGTACACTAGCCTTAGCTATAAAAATATGGTAAAATGTTGTTAAGAATTAAAACTCTATCTCCAGATATAAAATCATAAGCTCTGTAATAAAACAGGGCTGTACAAATGAGCGCTTGCATACCAGTTGTAATACAACTGCGCCGTAACAGAATAGCGAAGGACGAAATAGCGCCGTAACATATTAGGGCTAGTACAAAATAACGTCAAATATAATAACTCTAAGACACATATAAGCAAATGTCAAATTCTTGATTTAAACATAAGAAATAATAGTTAAACTTTTTAGCTGTATAAAAGAGCGATATTACGCGCGATTTGCTCTGTAATATAATTATTTTAATTTTGAATGTAAATACTTCATATATGTCACACAATATTATAAAAGAATTACTTAGGTACGCTTAGTGTCCAAGCAAACACCTAAATCTTTAACCAGAGACACTTCAGCAAGAGCAACATGGTTAATAAAATAATCAGCAAGAATTATATTTTTTAAATCGACTAAACTTCATAAAACATTTATTAAAATTAAGTGACATGTCATTAAGCTGACCCCAAGAAAAGTCTACATTCGGATCATTTTGCAAGAAAACACTATCTTGAACAAATGATACTCGATGAAACTGCTTCATATCATCAGCAAACAGCAAGAAGTTAAGATGAAAGTAAGTTCCCCAGGTCATTAACAAATAAACTAAATAAGAGAGGCCCCAAGTGGGATCCTTGGGGTACCCCCGATGTTACATTAAACTTTGCAGACCATTGGCCATCAATTTTAATTTGCTGCTTTCTATTTGACAGTGAGTTTTACTACCCTCTTCCAAACAATTATTTATGAAATTAACAAACAGAAACAGTTTAGTATCAAAAGATGGGTCGAATGTAAAGCCATGTTGTTGACTGACAATTATTTCATGAAAAATGTTGGTCAGGACCTTTTCAATACAGTTCTCAAATAGTTTTGGTATAGCTGAGAGAATACTTATTGTTGGCAATTTGTTATGTCGTTCTTGTTTCCAGATACCAGGGAACACTCCAGAGCCAAGGGATTTGGAAAACATATGATAAAGAGGAATATAGAGAGAGTGAGAACAGTTTTAACACCCTGTTAAGTATGCCGACATGCCCCATGCCCTTACCCGTGTCGAGCTCAGATAACAGTTTTTCTATCTGAGTTGGAGGTTGGAGTAATCCTTATGTTCGATATTACCTCAAATATGTCAGGGGAGATACTTGTATTACTGTTTGTTTTTGGATTATAGACTGAAGCGAAAAACTGTGCATAGAGATTTGCTATATCTGTCCCATTGTCGGCCTGTCTGGAATCCAAATTCATTTCGCCGGCAATAGAACCACGATTGGTCTCGATCGAATGAAGTTCCAAAAATATTTAGGATTTTCATTAATACCTCTTTTTTCATTTGTTATATAATAAATCAAGACATTGTTTTGTTAGTGGTGAACATTGCTTACGCAATGCTATTTGAAGGACATTGTTTTACAGGTACAACAATCGACCGATTTTAAGTCGTAATAGATGCCGTTTGCTTGTTCCAAATAGTTAGTTTTTGTGCATTTTGTTTCGAGTATTAAAGTTGTATGACAGAGATCACAATTCACAAAACTTACACATTAACAACAGAATAAATTTCAATATTTGTAAAGCACAAATCTAAGACGCAATTATTATCATGGCACTTCATTATATTGAGATAAGCCTAAAAAAGCGACAGTGTCGCACAAAATAATTTCTTTTGCTGATTTGATATTACATGGTAATAGTCCAATAGAAAATCATCACTTGGAGACCATGATATCTGTGGTACATTATAATCGCCAACAAGTACGACATCAAGGTCATAATTTCTTATCTGGATATAAGCACCGAAAAATCGGCGTGATGCTCTGGTGAGGCGTATTATAGATGCCAACATTTAATTGTGGAAATACAAGAAGGAATCCTACAGTTACGCTTTTTAGATTTCCTACTGAATATAAGAATATTTGTGAAAAATGTATTTTGAATTGTTGTTAGTTATTAAGGTAAAATCCATTATGGAATAAGTATGAAGCTTTAATGCCATAGGAATACATCTTCAGAACTCATTATGACGTATTCCGCCTTAAAAAAAACTATTTCACCGATATATTGCTACATTGCCAATGTGGCCAAGGCTACTAATAAATATATTTCCATTCTGTAATTAAAAATTAATTTGTGGGAAGGTTTAATTGAAAATATTTTGGATTAGAGAGGGTTAAAAATAGAGTATAAGATCAAAGGAACGTAAAAAAAAACAAATATTTTTTTTGTAAAGTTGGGCGTGATTGGGTTGATGATGTGTAGGGAGAGTCTACTGAAAATATCATATAGGACATCTACTTTACAGGACTTGTGACGTCATGGAGACAAGTATTTCTAATTATTATCTTTATGTAAATAAAGGCGAGATGGAGTTGGGGAGGGGTTTAAAAAAATAAAATGAAAACATTCAGGATTTTGAAAAAGAGCAGGATGGGAATAATTGTATGAATTTCTGCTGAACATGGGTAGGTTCAAAGAGAAATTGGACCAAGGGGACTGAGGAGGGTTAATTGGAAGCAAGTAAGCTATGTAATTCAGAGAGCTTTTTGCGTCTAGAGGTCAATTGGAAAAGTAAATTTTTTTTTTCAGAAAGTGGAGTAGAAAGGGGAGGGGTTAACTGAAACTATTGTGAATTCTCAATCAGAATCTTTGGATTAAAAAAAAACATGAACCATTCATTAACGGGAGATTTGGCATAAAAGAAGACATATTAGAACGACATAGGTCCAAAACGGCGTAATTTTCAAAACTCATGGATTTTAATTTTTTTTTCTTGAATATTCAAACCCGATTATTAAATTGGAATGAAACTCGGTGTAGCAAAGACACGAAAAGAAATACTAACTTTTTGAGCACGATAACTTGAGAACGGCCAAACCAATTCGTTTCAAATTTGCACCTAAAATAGTCAACGTCTCGCGGGGATTAGAGTTTGGGGGTCACAAAATTGTAAAAGTCATTGGTTGATTTGATTTATTTCTTTTATTATAAGTATTTAAGAAAAATAATGCAATTTTTAAAACGCAAAATATGTCAAATTCAAATGTTTGAAAGCAAAAACTTTTTATAAGACATCACGAATTTGATTGGCTCACAAAACGTGACTCCCTTGTATTTAGTCTTCGTTGATTTTCATGAATGTTATGCTTATTCTGGATTAACAAAATGCAAGGAAATTATTTTTAGTTATTAAATGGTTGCCCCCTGCCCCAGGAAGACATTTTAGATACACCTATGTTCAAAGAATTTAACTTTCTTATAAAACGGTGTCCTTTTATCTCTTATATATCTATATCTTTTATTGAAATAAAAATATTATTTATTTCAATGAAAGCTAGTTTTTTTTTAATTGTGAAACACGTCAAATTTCTTTAACTTTTTTTGCATATAAAAGCAATTTCTTTTGTATAGTATTGGGCTAGGGAAAGGGACCTCTACCTAAAACAAAAAAATGTACAAATTTCGGTCTTGGGGTACCTATATGGCGCCCGTTTATCGCCCTACAATTCACAGACAAAAATCATAGTATGTTTTTCATATTCAAAATAAGTTTTCCAAATTAAGTATCATAGGATCAAAAAACTAGAATATGGAACACTGAAAAATGGAAAAGTAATTATTAGATATGTCTTGTATAATAAATAAACAAACTATTTTTGTTTAGTAATTTTCACTAATTTATTTCAGTTTGATAGCTGTTTCGACATTCGGTGTCTTTCTCAAAAACTAACTCAAGACTGATACTAAAACCGGAATTTTTAACAATAATAAAAAAGTAAAGTGTCTACCTACTTAACCCTCGCAGGCATTAGGTATAAAGGTTCAACAATGGGAAACCCTTTAAGTCCATTTGATCGTTCAATAAAACATGTTTTTCCTCTAATTAAGTTCTAAACTTTCCAGGTAATTTAACTCATACCTTTTATTAGTAAAATGAAACATTTTAAATTCATTCTAAAAATTGTGATTTGTTTCTAGTAAGTGTCTTGCATAATAAGAATTTGTTTTTTGTTTAATATGTGATATTTTGTATTCTTTTATACGTTTATAAAAAGATCTACCCGTTTGACCAATATATACTTTTTCACATGAACAACATTTTAATTCATATACCCCAGATTTTTTTTTGTATTAGACATATTCTTATCATATCTACCTAAAGTATTATTTGCACAAAAAACTACTGATTTGTTTTTTTTTAAGATATTTCACTATTTTAATGCTAAGTTTTCCGCTATATGTTAATGTGTTAAACGTAATATTGTCTTTTGTATTAAAATTAGGACAAACCAAATTGAGTACTTTTTTACATTGTTTTTTATTTACAATATTGACTATCATGGTTACGTCATAACCGTTATTAACTGCAATCTGTTTTATAATATCAAGTTCGTTGTTATACTTTTCGATTAAAGAAGGTACATTAATTCAACGATGTACAAAAACTATGAAAAGCTGCCATCTTATGTGTGAATAGGTAGCTTGATGTATTATGTATTTTTATATCTGTATACGATAGTTTGTGATACATTTAAAAATCGTGTTTATTCTTATTGTTCCTGATTTTTAATTCTAAGAAGTTTGTGGACTGTTTGTTCTAAGTCTAAAGTAAATCTTTTTATGTAATTTATTAATAGAATTTAGAAAGAGGTTAAGTTGTCACTCTGTGTCTCTGAAATACACCAAAATATCATCCACATATCTGTACCAATAAACTTACCTCTTACAGGGTGATTACCTATTGTTTGTTCTCAGTTATCAATAAATATTTAAGCTAAAATAGGACATAACGGGTTCCCGTATTATTAAAGATTCTTTACTTAAATACATCGAGCCATTAAATTCAAAATAATTTTGATCTAGGCACTCTGCCAACCAATCTAATATGTCATTCTTAACAGTAGGGTGGACTTTGTTTTTTCCTAGCAAATTATTCATTAAGTTCATAGCTTCAATAGGGGGATAAAAGCAAAACGTTTATTGAGATGAAAAAAGAAGACTACATCAAAAAACTATAGATTTTCGAAATCCTGAGAACTATAATTAAATAAATAAAGAACCGACAGATATATTTCAAAAATTAATTAAAAACACAATTAAAGAAAGTAATTTATTTAGTGATAAAATAAAATACAGTTTAGAGATAATGAACCCACAAGCACCGAAGCTATATTCAAAGACAATATGCCGATTCGACCGGTAGTGTTGTATGTATGTAACAGCTCCAGTACACCGGGTATCTAACAAATTAATAAAAATTATTAGTACATTTTGTAACTTTAAGTTTAAATATAGTATAAAAACAGCCTCGAATTAATTATTTATATTAAAGATACAGCAATTCCAAAAGACGCTATTTTAATTCAATTTGGATGGGCAAAACCTATTTCCTAGTATCTCCCTATTGAAGCTATAAACCATACTGTTAAGAATGACGTAATATAATTTTTGGCAGTGTGACTAGATCAAAATTATTTTGAATTTAATGGCTCATCTATTTAAGTACAGAAGGTTTAATAATGGGGAACCCGTTAAGTCCTATTTTAGCTCAAATATTTCTTCATAACTTAGAACAAACAATAGATAATCACCCTGTAAGAGACACGTTTATTTATTGGTACAGATATGTCAAAGAGTCAACTTAACATATTTCTTAATTCTATTAATAAATACATAAACATATAAGAATTACTTTATAATTAGAAAAAAATAAGTCCATAAACTTTTTAGATTTAAAAATCAGGAACAATATTAATAAACACGATTTTGAAATTTATCATAAACCATCGTATACTGATATAACATTACATCAGTGGCGGCTCGTGAGTATATTGAAGGGTGAGGCTACATGAGGTTAATTTTGTTTAAATGTGAATAAATTTCCACGTCACCCATGAGGTATTATTCTGCGACGCGTTGACCTTTTTTTTTAATGGAGGTCATCGCCAATAGCCCTACTAAACCATTAAAAACTAAAAAAATAAACTCTAAAAAAAGTAAATAAAAAGTAAACAAAACAAGTAAAATACCTATCACTAAAATATAGCGGTGATTGCGATAATAAAAACATAATTTAGTTTATTAAAACTTAAAATAAATAGTTGTATGAAATAAGATAAAAAAACTACTTTTTGTACATTAAATCTATACGTCTGTCTTTTAAGGTTGCAAATTTATCTATAATTTGGTCGTAAAAGTTTTGGTCTTCACTAAGTTCTGACAGTAATTCCTGCTCTATTGACATCATTGCTAAACCCGAAAGCCGTTCTTGTGTCATTGTGTTTCTTAGGTAGGTTTTGATCCGTTTAAGACATGAAAAATTTCGTTCGGCCGATACACTTGTTGCGGGAATAGTTAAAACTAAATTAAAAAGCTTATATGCTTCCGCAAAAATTGCTTTAAAATCTTTAAATAACAAAGCTAGACTTTTTTCGACATCTAAATTTGAAAATTGTTCATCCCTATACAATACAGAAAGTTCATTCTTTAATCTATCTCTGTCAAAAATGTTTGGATAATTTTTTAATAAATTATTTAATAAGTCGTCTGGAAAGCATTTAACATATTCCGAATATTTTGTGCAATCGACTAAAGAAAAGAAATTTAAATTATTTAAATTTTCAAACCGCGTCCCTAATTGAAGAATTATACAATCTATTATTTCGAAATATAATATTTTATATTTAGTAAAAATATCAAAGTCGCTAGAACATTGCCCTCGACGTGTGTTAGTTGGCAGAATAGTGGCTTTTTTAGCAATATTGAAAAGTTCTTTGAAATGGTCCTCGTTTCTAAATTCAATAATTCGTTGCTTAGCAAGGTTTATTTGCGAAATGCAGTAATTTATATCTAAATGCTTTAACTGTAATATTTGAAACAGTACATCAGTGCAACTAAAAATTTGTTTATAAATATGCGTTAAAAGGCAAAATTCGAAATCATTAAAATGCTTTAGAAATCCTTTTGCACCATTAATAGATTCTGTTCCAGAACTTATGTCATTAATAATAGTTTCAAATACTATAATTAAATTGTCCCATTCATTAGCCACTAAGTTTAAAATTTTAGACCGTGTATACCATCGCGTTTCTACAGCTCGCGGAATTCTTTTACTTACTATCTGATTAAGCACAAAAGACCGTTTTGGTGATTGGTGGAAATAATTTGGTATTCCTAATAAAGTGGCAAAAAATATACGACTTTGGGTAATCAGTTTTGTTCCCTGTTGTAAAACTAGATTTAATCTGTGGGCGCAACAATGAGTAAACATAGCTAAAGGAGCAATAGATCTAACTTTTGTTTGAAGTCCATTTATTTCACCTGCCATAACACTAGCCCCATCGTAACACTGCGCGACCAATTTATTTTTAAAGTCATAAGGCTCTAAGCTGTTTTGTATTAAATGAAAAAGGCTCTCTGCTGTTCTATTATCGCTAACGTCAAAAAATCCTAAAAATCTTTCTTTTAAAGATCCGTTGGTCACATACCTAACTGTTATCGAACACTGTGATTTTTCTGTTATATCAGTACTATCATCCGCAATTACGCCAAAAAAACAACAATCGGTGTCATTGATTTCTTTTTTTATATATTCTTGAATATAGTCATGTATGCAACCAATTAGTTCATTTTGTATAGTCTTAGATTGTCCCGTAAAAATATTACTAAATTTAGCACAATGTTCAGTAAGTTCGGCATTTCTTTTTATTAAGCATGCAAATATTTCCTTAAAATTGCCACGGTTAAAAGAATCTGTTGTTTCATTATGACCTCGAAATGCCAAGTCCTGTTTACCCAAAGTAATAGTAACATCAATTAAATAATTTAATAATAAACGGTTTTTTCGAACATTTTCATTATAAACAATTTTATTAAGACTTGCATTTTCTTGTAGTGCATCCGCAATAGTCGCCCTATTTTGCTCCAGTCTTGTAAGTGCTACCGAATTTTTAATATGCTCTCTTGAACTTTCATGCGATTTTACTGCTCGTGAAAAATTTTTTAAATCCGAATATCCGCCACCTGAACTCCAATTATTTTTGACGCAACCTAATAAAATACAAGGCCAACAATATAAGCTTTCTTTATAAATACTTCCGCATAGCCACTTATAAGTTTCGTACCAAGATATTTGAAAAGTTCTTGAATATTTTTTACCTTGCCTCTTAACGTTAAATATTGCTAAAATTTTCGGCGTCGGACGGCTACCTAATATCTGTTTCTTTTAAGTTTCGCTTCTTCTTAAAAAAGGCGTTTCAATTAATGAAGCAATAATGTCGTGAATAGGATTCATTTCAAAAGCAAAAAGCAAATACAAAAAATGGAACGGTCCAACTTACCAAATCAAAACAAAACAAAAACTTACTCACGCGTATTTATTCACCTTAAAAGACAGAACGCCCTCAATCAGCGATTATCGCAATCTATTTCCTATTTCTTTCTCAGCCGCACGCACCACGTAAAAAGAAGCCGTTGGAATATTTCGCTAGTCATGTGATTTAAATAACCAATAAAAGCATATCCAAGCTACAGATTTATCGCCTCAAGAATGCAATAGAAAACTCGTGCATCGGCAATCGCCATCCCGCTCTGTCGTAATCAGGTGACTCGCCGGCATCGGCACCGGCCGTTGATAAATAGGTCAGAAGTCGAAACTTTCCAAGCTAAAATTATTTCGCCTCATTCGAGAGCACATTCTTTAGGAATGGGTTTGCACGGATTGCATGGTCGGTTTTTTGATGTGGTCAGAATTTATTTTCTAAAATATTTATTATGGGATTATATTTTGTTTTTTTTTTTAATGTTATTATGTTGTAAAACTGTTAAAAAGTATATTTCTAATTGGTAATAGATAAAAAGTTATATAAAAAAAATCTCTTGTCCTTTATTTTGGGGGTGAGGCGCGGCCTCAGAGGCCTACCCTGACGAGCCGCCACTGCATTACATAATACATCAACTCACCTATTAACACATAAGATAGCAGCTTTCGTAGTTTTGTACATCGTTTAATTAATTTACCTCTTTTAATATAAAATTATAACAAAGAACTTAATATTATAAAACAGATTAGAGTTAATAATGGTTATGACGCAATAGCGAAATTGTAAATAAAAAAGAGACATAAAAAAACTCAATTTGGTTTATTCTAATTTTAATACAAAATATATTATTAAGTTTAACACATTACCATATTAAAATTAACACTAAAATAGGGAAATATCTAAAAAAAACAAATCATAAAGCAGCTTTTTGTACAAATAATACTTTAGGTTAGGTTAGGTTTAATACAAATAAGGACCAAAAATCTGAGCTAATGAATAATGGTTCTTGTGAAAAAGTATATATTGGTCAAACGGCTAGATCTTTTTATAAACGTATAAAAGAACACAAAACTTCACAAATTAAACAAAAAACATATCCTAATTATGTAAAACATTTACTAGAAACAAATCACAATTTTAAGAACGAATTTAAAATGTTGCATTCAGCCAATAAAAGTTACAAATTGGAAACTTTAAAAATTAATAAGAGAAAAACCCGTAATATTTTATTAAATGATCAAATGGACTTAAACAGCTCTCCATTGTTGAACCTTTATACCTAATATCTGTGTGGGTTAAGTGGGTAGAAAAAGGTACAGAGTGCCGAAACTATTTATTTTTAACTACTTTATCCTATCCTATAAAATAGAAGAAAAATTTTTTTCTAATAAAAATCAATAAAAAATTGCTTTCTTCGTAACTTCAAATTTTATGCAAAAATCATTTTTGAGCATAGAACTTGTAAGATTTTGGTACAAATCAATATGGAATAAAATGGCGATGTATTAAAATGTTTAAAAATCAGGATAAAAACTACCAATTCGATTAAAAAAAAACTTAATTAAATAAATTTAAATTTTGCACAAAAGTCAAGGGTGGTATCTGTACATTTTTGGTACAATTCCAATTTGGCGGAAAAAAACTAACTGTCTTTAATTAATGCCGAAGTTTAGGTGGTTAGATTTCTCCCTTCGTCAGAGCTGAAATGAGACATCATCAGAGTCGAGAACGGATTTTTTTAAAATTCAATTACAACGAAAAACCAAAAACATTTAGATTGGATCTATATAGCATAAACATCAAAATATCACTAAACGAATACAATTTATGGTAACGGTCTTAATGTACCTTTTAGAAAATGATGGTCGGAAAACTGAGCGTACTCTTTCTTTCATCAGAAGAAATAAATAATAAGTTTACCGGACGTTACGCATTATTTCATTTTTCAATTGGTTTAAATAATAAATAAGCGTCTTTTTTTAATTGAAGAAAAAAATCCTTTTTTGCTTATTATCAGTTGTATTTGTACCAAAATCACTTTTACTGTACAGGGTACATACATTTTGGCTCAGATTTTCTCTTCGGCGTTCAAAAATATGAAATATCATATTTTTCTTTTACGGTTTTCGAAATACTGGCGTTTGCATATTACTAGATAGTCAAATCCAATACCAGGATTCGGTAATACTCAAACGCTAATAGCTCCATGACTCTAAAGGATAAACGAAGGGTAAAGTGGAAAAACGATGAGGTACCACTTTTTAAAAAGTTGAGAACTACTGGTGAAATAGTTCTTATTTTGATGTTTAAAGCAATAATTTTAATGACACTTAGCGTTCTTTCTGAGTAATTTTCTCATTTTGAACCCAGGCACGAAAAAAAACATAATGTATACCCAACATTTGTATTCATTTCAAAGACGTAAAAATTTAAACGAAGTGAAAATTCTAACATTATAATGTCAAAAATACAGAATATGTAATGTGAAAAATGAAACTGAATGTATTCATGGACATTCACACATTATTAGCTGTCAAAATATCTACTAAATTCTTTTTTAAAGACTAAAACTTTTATCCATGTAGTAAAACGTTCCCATGTTACTCATCAGCTTCCTCGTAACCAAAACAAACATCATCGTGACCTTCGTTGGTGAGAAATTTTGTCAGGTGCTGCAGTTTATTATACTTGGCTAAATTAATAGAAAGAGGCCCATCGTAGGAATTTAGAATCTGCTGTCTTGTCGGGGGGTTATTTCCCTAATTTTTGCCTCTCTTTGGTGGCACTTACAACACGTTATGCTTATAAAGTGCACCACAAAATGAAGGGCTAATGTTGATATACTGTAGTGTTTCGGAAATCTTCAACCATGGAAACATTCTTCTGGGGAATGGATATTTCGGTGTGTACGTCAGTAATAAGTAATTTGTCCACGCTTTGAAGAATTCCGTCTTACAATCGACAACATTAAACGGTAAGGTTTTGCGTCTGCCCTACCTAATCACATCACCCTATCCTTTAGGCACTTCTACGTACGTTTTTTGATTAATGATACTCAGATCTCCATTACACTCCAGATAGCTATGGTCACGGATAGGATAAAAACTTTTACACAATACGTTTTTCTGAGGAGGTGGTAGAACAGTATAATTTTTGTTTTGGCCGGCGCATGTGTCACAAAAATTATTAGCATTCTTACAGTTTGTGGTAGAATTTCGTTGATAAAATAGTCATCGTCAGCCCCCTTGCGCGCTACACATTCATCATAAGTATAGAAAATCGTCTCGTTTGTAGCGAGAACATGAATATTATAAGAGTAGAAGCTTAACTGTCTCTTAGAATACATGTGGTTTGTTGTTACATTAGGCATGGGTAAAATGGTTCTGAAAGTCTATGGATATGGCCTCCATTGTGTCAGACTTCATCGCGTAAAATTTGTCAGCTTTTCTCAAATGCAATTTCTGATCTAACTCCAGTTCCTTTAGCTCTCTTTGTTTTTCCAGTTTAATTTCGACAGTTGTTGCATTTCGCAGAGTATTGGCTAAAGAAGCATCTTGTGATTTGAACGAATCGGATGTGCTGCAGGTATCTTCCCTATGGAACCCAAGCGAAATATTGAAATTGTTGCTAAAATGCGACCTGAACGTTCCGTGCGATAACTTGTTTGGGGTTAGTTTCATTGTAAATGAAAGCAAGTTTACCAATGTTGAGATCTTGAGTCAAATACAGACGGCTAATGTCATGCAATGCCATTATTTAGTGCTTACACTCATCGAAGCCAATGACTGCTGTAAATAGTGAACTCTCTTAGCTGGGATTCCGTGAATGGCTATAAATGCCTTGTAGCAGATAGAACCTTTTTGGAAGGTATCTTCAACTCTCACCTTGACTCTATACTCAGATAGAACCTTTTTGGAAGGTATCTTCAACTCTCATCTTGACTCTATACTCGTATGTCGCATTATATCACTCTCATCATTGATTAACGTCGACGACTGTTCACGGGAAGCACAGTAATAAGGTCGCCAAGATAGCTATCTTAATCATCATTTGTACCCATATTGCACATGCACAGTTGCTAACTGTTTCATGCGACGCCAATGGGAGCTTCTTCATAATGTTCTTCATCAGTCCGGGTATTTCACGCCTTCACAACCTTCATCACTTCCACTTGACTCACTGTCCATTGTAGTTGTTCAGCACTAGCAACAAACAATGATGATTTAATTAGAATAACTTTAATATGTGTTACGAAATAAACAACAGCAAATTTTATAAGAGCTAACAATAATATTATTGCATTCAAGAACAGAAAACAGACTGAAAACAGAGAACGCCAGAGACCGTTTATTCCACGGAGAGAGGGAACCTCATCATGTTTTCAACCGCAGTTTTTAGTGGAATCTCATTGTTTGTCTCCTGTAAGATTTGGTATGTTGATACTTTACATTACAAGCTAACAGATGCCGCTAAAATGTCGATTTCGAAAAAAATGGAACCTCATCATTTTTTCACTGGATCATTAAAAAATATAAATTTATATATTTTGGAACTCAGGAGAACAAACTCTATCTCATGTGATATTTAAAACTATCAGTTCTCTTGTAATGAACACGGTGAAAAATGTTACAAAAATTAATTTTTCTCTCATTTTTTTTTTTGAAGTTTTTGAACTTTTATTCTAGCAAAACCATGAGAAAGTCAAATCGAGTGTCCAGCTCTCGTGAGACACTGAATTATAATTATGAATTACACTAACATTTTAAACGCTAATATTTAATGCAGCAAGTTTTTTATTTTAAGTAAAATAATGTTGCACCAGTTTTGGTCTTATGAAATTTGGAATTTGTAAAAAAAAATAGTCATAAGTATTATTTACTTAGTAAAATATTTAATAGACAAAGCAAATTTACGAATTTCTTATATTTTATTAAACTAAAAAACACAATTAAATAAATAAATTGATCATAGTCATTAATTAATATATTTAAACTAGTAATATTGAAAGCACGTTTTACTGTCTTGTGAAAATCCGAATCTTGGCAATAGGAATTCGCCTTGAACTGAAAATATTCGCTTACGCAGACAAGTGGTTACCTATACAAACGCCGTTACGCCGGCGAAAAATTGTATATTACTTTTTTGTAAAGAATTTTATTAATTTTATTTTATATACCATCATATTTGGTGTCTGACAACGAGAAAATGAGTTATTACACAAAAACCAACTTCTTGTACTTTCTTATTTAGGGGGTTTCGCTTTTATCAGATGTGGTAAAATTTTTAATATCTTTTTTGTGACCTTCAAATATAATCATTAAACAAAAAAAATATACTGTTTAATTTTTTCCATTTTTATTTAACCCACCGCCTGGCGTAATTATCAAGAAGACATATTTAAGCCATATCTTCATTACGTAATATTTTTACTATATATAAATTGAAATAAACTTACCACTCATGTCATCTTTCTCCATTTTCCGCATTATTCATATTTTAAATAGTCGAGTTCAGTATCATTACGTAGGATGTATGTTTTTGTTCGAAATTTTAATATTAAAGAAGCGCAACCAGTACTTAAGCTATAATGGATGCTGCATATGTATATATGGAAATTCGCGTCCTGCAAAGCATTAAAATATATAGCAACCTCCAGAATTATTCGTTATTTTTACATTAGGAAAATTTGGTGCGTTGTTTGTTTCATCCCATATTTGTTTTAAAACTCGTGATTTTTCCTTTTATTTTGATTAAAAATACACTGCGTAATTAAAATAGTAAAAGTAAACTACATTGTGATTGTTAATATAGTGTATATTTTAATGCAGAACTGAGTTTTCCAATGGACTATCAGAATATTAATATCAGTAAAGAAAAATATCAACCGAAACGTAGAATGAAAGATGAAAAATCTTTGAACTGTCGTATTAAAAAGTTGATATATTGTTGGTTATTTTAATTTTGAAATATAATCCTTTTACGAATTAGAGCAGAAAAGTAAGAATAGTTTTTCTCTCGTACAAACGGAGATTAGCAATTTTACTTAACACCAAACTTTCAAAAATTAGTTTTTTTCTTTGGTCTAATATGTATATGCATATAACTTTTTATCTAGACCAAGACGAGAAGTACAAATTAACAGAAAAACCACAAACGATGAAAACGAGTATCCCTATACTTTGCTATTAATAAATTTGCGATGGACTGGCGGAAAAAAATATAAAAATAATAAAAATATTTTTGGATACAACAAAACCGATATCAAAAAAGCATTTAAAACTAAAAAATATCATTTAAAAAAAACCTTAAAATTTTGACTTATGAAGTCGGCCTCAAAATAATATCCATTACTATATACTAAGAAATGCCATGATATATTTTTTATACAAATCATACCATTAACATAATATGGTCTAATACCTCAAGATATCCATGTTTATTATTACTGTTTATTAGTTTGACGCCGACTGTATATGCCAAAATTTTAAGGTCGTCTTGAAATTTTATTTTTCATTGCTTTTTAAAGTCCGTTTTATTTTTTTATATTTCTATTTTTATTTTTGAAGTAATATTTTTCTACTACATCAGCGGTGTTTGAAAATATTAGTGTTACGATTTTTTCAGTGAATTAGTTTTTTATTACCCTCGTAGTATGAAAGTATTGTAATCGTGAAAAAATCACCCTCCGAGATTTTTTCCGAATTTTCCGTTTCAGAATACCTAGATACCAGTTTGTCTGTCTGTAGGTGTTACTGTTCGCGGCATAGCTAAAAAATATTTTGACTTGAAATTTTGGTCAAAAAGTAAGAGTCATATATTTTCGTAAAATCCAACATGGCGCAACAGAATGGCGGCCTAGTAAACTGTTAAAAAATTTTACTAAAAGAAGTACTTATTTAACCTTTAATTATCAATTTAATAACAATAACCTCAAATTGTGAATAAAGGGTAAAATTTTGAATAAAGCCTAAAATTTGAGTGTGAATCCTAAATGGCAACCGAACAAAATGCTTAAAAATTCATTCTAAAAAACTACTTATTCGACTGATTTCAAATTTTACGCAAAACAAAAAGTGTGATATAGAGTTGAACTGGTAAAATTTTGGTAAATTGACTTTAAATATGTTGCACAAAAACTAGATATGATATAGGATAAACTGGTAAAAAATTGGTACAAATTTAACGTCGCCAAACACATTGACGGAAAATCGCCAACATACACGCATTATAACATCTCTTTTTAAGTTGGTTAAAAATGAAAAAATGGAAACTTAGGGACCACACAAAATTTCATGATAATCTTATTCATCTATATAACTTAATCCTTTATCATTATCTTGTATCATTATGAGTGTTATGAAACAGTAGACAAATTAAGTAAACAAGTATAAAATAAATTAAAACATCCTTAATTTTCAAGAAAAAGAGGCAAACTTGGACAATTTGACGAATAAATAACTTTAGCATTTGTATGTTCAATTTAGTCCATTAATTCTGCCCAAGTGTCAACTGAAGCTATTTAATCCAACCACAATACTTCAATTAAAGCTGCCCGATTTCCGATCAGACTCAGATTTCTACTAACAAACTGAGTTACGATCTCGACTGTTATTCAGATACCCTTAATTAATAAATTCCCTTCTTGCGCCTTGTTATTGAATTTGAAAGGGGCTGTCCGCAGCAAAATTAAAACCGTTTTAGCCAAATAAAGCGAAAAGGCTGATATCAATTTGGAAATAACTCCCATTGGAAATGTTAAATTCCTAAATGTTCTTAAAAAAAAATATTTCAAATTTCCAGGTCATCATTAGTAAATTGCACAATATATTATAATTTACTATGGGGGATATCACAATTAAATATTTACGATTTTGTTGTGACGAATGTATGATGTAAACAAAATGTTTGTTGAGCTATTAAGTTACGTTTAAAACTTCCCTCGCTATGAATTTTTCCTTTTATTAGGAATAGTAAAGTGTGACCCAATTTAGTTCAGCACATAGTCATTTAATAACACATATACCGTCTCTTCAACATTTTTATTGGGACCCATTTTGTTCCATCATATTGAATTCACAATATTTTACCAGTTTTTACCTATGCTACACTTGATTTTTGGGTATATTTAAACTAAATTCAATAAACAGTTTTTACTGATACACGCCGCTATTCTGTTACGTCATGTTAAATTAATTTAATAAAATAAAGTAGAGGATTTTTTTTACGCTTATTTTTAACAATCTTTATTTGGTCGCCATTTTGTTTTTTTATCTTATATTCATACCAAAATGTTACCAGTTCATTCCTATGTAACACTTTTTTTTGTGGAAAACTTGGGGTAAACTGGATAATTAATTTTTTTATTAATAATTTTTTTTAACGTTTCACTAGGCCGCCATCTTGTTCCGGCCATTCCCATATCAACCTTAATATTTGAATAAGATTTGAAGTAGACAAACCTAAAGACGTACCGACGGAACTGATAAAACATATTTTTTGGCATCTACAGGCGTTAAAACGTTAAGATAAGTGAAACCTGAGATCGTGATTTTTTCACGATTGCAAAAAATTTATTTGGCCGCCATTTTGTTCCACCAGACTGGAATTAGTAGAATTTTTAAATACTTTATTCGTGCCAACATTTTGCCAGTTGATTCCTACATAACACTTGATTTTGGTACAAAATTTGAGATAAATTGGATAAGTAGTTTTTAGTTATGTTTTTAACATTTCACTAGATCGCCATTTTGTTTCGCCATATTGGATTCCTACCAAAATGACCCTAATTTTTGCCCTAAAATTTAAATAAATTGGGTAAGTAGCTTTTTAGTTATGCCTCGAATAGACAGACCGGTCTGAAGGAATTCAGAAAACATGTTTTTCGGCACCTAGGGACTTTGAAACGTAAATATTTCAAAACTCTCGAAGGGTAATTTTTTCACTATTACAATACTTCGCGTTTTCGAGAGAAGTAAAAATGAAACATCAATAATCTCAACCTTTATTATTAAAGTAGATTCTTGGGTCCGCAATGACCCGATGAGCGAAATTGTAAAAACCTACCTTTTGGTTGTTTTGGGGGGAAAGTCTATCCCCGCTTTCAGCAACTAGAAAAGTAAAAAAATATATTGGGTGTTTTTTTTTTCGAGTTGCTAAAAAGAGGATGCACTCTCCGCAACAATCTGAAAACAGTTTCTTTTCTCGGTTACCTCCATTGCGAACCCAGACTTAATCATCAAAAATCTATTTTTGTTTTAATTTTCTTTTTCTAAATAAAATTCCGTCATTTTCTTTTTAATATGTTCGTATAGTTTCTATAAAATCACCTCACACATTTTGTCCAGCTTCAAATTGAGAGCTGGGCTACTCCTAAATTCCTTGAAGCATTAGATATTGAGGCACGTAGATTGGCATAAACGTAACCCAAGGTTTCTTTCTTCTTCAGTTACTTGATGTATTTTGTTCCTAGGGCATTCGTTGGTGCCCTTAATTTTCGGTCGGTAGGGTGGCAGTCGCATCATACAACCAAGTGCTATTTGCCAATTTTGACAAGAAGTCAGAAATGTGCACTTGACAAAGTCAAATACGGCGAAGCCCCCCCGGTTGTTATGATAATCGTCGAGCGTCGACTTGAGCATTTATACTCAGTCACACCGAAAATAAAAGGTTTTGTATTCGCTTATGCAGATCGTTTACTATTTAAATTATAACAATAATAATAATAATAATACATTTCTTGTTCAACTGTACAATATTACACAAATAATTTATTATATTCTAGTTTTTATGCTAGACGGTTCGACAAAGCGCCATAAAATGATTGCAGCGACCCAGACAAGACCGGGTACTGATAAAACCCGTTAAAAACATAAGCATAGAAAATCAAATAATATGTAGTTTTAAAGACATAAAAAAAGAAAAGAAAAAGAATATAGAAAAGACACAAAAGGAGAAGAATTGAGAAAAAAAAAGGAAGAGAAGAGAGGGGGGGGGGAAATGATAGGTTATATTTGAGAAATTTGGAACGAAAGAAGTTTCAGAGAACATCGGTAGTTTTTTTTAAACATAAGAATAATAGGTAATAGCCAAGAAAATTAACTGATTCTTGAATAGTTTTTTCTTTATAATATGCTTAATAGAAAGACAGGAGAGATCTGTATTCAGAAAATGCACCGAGTTTACGGTAGTACACAAATTATAAGAAATCTCTTAAACAGCGCCTTGCGATATTGTGGAATTGTAACAAAATGATTGTTTCTTAAATTTCGATCGTGGAGGTCACTACTAAATTTGAGCTTGTAATAAAGATACTGAGGTTTTTTATATTTCATTGGCTTATATGATAGCATAGCCATATGCAGTTTTCGCCTATTATGCATACTCAACCAACCGGCATCTTTTAACTTATGTGAAATATGGTTTCTTCCAGATATTCCGCAAATAAAGCGAACACAGCTATTTTGCACTTTTTGGATACTCCTAACTTCAATATTGTCAAGGCAAGGCCCGTAAACGCAGTCACAATGATTGAAAACTGATAACACCAGAGAATCACAAAGGAGTTTTTTTGTCTCTAGTGTAAGATAGTGGCGATGCGAAAAGAGTAATTTTAGTGTTGAATAGGCTACCTTCAGGTTATTAGTTACATGCTGCTTAAAACGCAAGTTGCAGTCAAGCTGTAGTCCCAGACTTTTGCAAGTGTCAACAAAGGGAATAAAATCATTGTCCATTTGAATATCTAGGTTGTCTTTGGCCAAATTGTAATTTGTTCGGTTGCCGAATAGGATTACGATGGATTTACTGGTTATTTATATGGCGATTCGCCATATTACTATGAACTGGATCGAAAGTAAGTAAATTTGGGTGTCATCAGCATAAAGATGATAATGGCAGTGTTTGATATTTTTGTGAAATTGTGAGGTATATAAAGTATAGAACAAAGAACCAAATATACTTCCCTGTGGAACAACAGACGCTACCACTTGCCTTCCAGACTATTTACTATTCAAAACCACTTGTTGTGACCTACCGCATAAATACGACGAGACAAATTTTCGAGCACCATGTCCAAAGTCGAGATAGTTAATAAGAGAAACAAGTACTTTATGGTTGAGCATATCGAAAGCTTTGGTGAAGTCTAAAAGGACCAGAGCGCTTATTTTGTTGTTATCATGTCCACGTAGAACGTCATCTGTTATGTCAGCAAGAGCGGTGGGACAGCTATGCATTGATCGAAATCCGGACTTTTCGGGTAAAATATTGTTGATTTCCAGAAAAGATCTTATTTAAATTTCAATTATTTTCTCCAAGATTTTTGAGAAAGCTGGCAAAATACTGATAGATCTTAAATGGCCATACTCAGTGGGTTGTCTTATTTTAGGAAAGGGGACTACAAAAGCGTGTTTCCAAACTGATGGATAGTATGCCTCCTTGATATGAGTAGAAAATGGTAACGAGCACGACAAACACATTTGAATTAACACTATGTTTACGTTATCGGATCCGATGGCTCTAGATCTTATGCTCATAATTGATCTCAATACTACATTTTCAGATACTTGCGAAAACTGAAAAATCCCTGTGATATTATTATTAATATTATTATTATAGTAGTTAAAAAGATTATCAAATGGTTGATTTAGGTTAATAGTCGAATTCACAAAAAAATTGTTTATTTGATTTACATCAGAGAAGGCCTCCGGAATTTGTTTTTGCTTATTAGGAAGTATAGAAAATTTCTTTAACTCCCGCTACTTTTTTTGTGTGTTTGAATTCGACATTTTTTGTCGCAAATATGCTTTTTTCTCAGCATGAGTTATAGCAGTAGTATAATTACGAAGTTGTTTATAGTAATCGTAGTGAGTCGGAAGCTTACTCGATTTGTATCTTTTCAATGCATTACTACGCAGCTTTTTGCGTTAATTTTAGGCTATCTGTCAGTCAGGGGTTATATTTAAAATGTTTCTTTTGGTGAAATGTTTTACAGGCGCATGTGCATCAAATAAAAATCAATTAAAAGGAGAATTAGATCGCAAACGTATGAAATTTTGCTATCAATATTAGGAATATAATAAACAAGCCTCCAGGGTAACCACTTCAAGTCTGCCTGAAAATAGGTAAGATTAATTTTATTTAAAGGTCGATATTTAAAGTGTTTTAATGAAGGTTCGAACACCCCGCCTCTTTTAAACTTAAAGTTCACTAAAGAGTGATCCGATATATGTGGATCAATTGTGCCACAATCAACCACACTGTCAAAATTGCAGAGAATAGGGTCTAAGAGCGAAAAAGTTTGATTCGATAATCTTGTCGGCTCAGAAATTAATTGTTTCATGTTAAATGTGCTGAGTATATTTTCAAGGACACTATACATAATTACTACCAACATTAAGAAAATCAATATTGAAGTCGCCCACACATATTATATTCTCATAAGTGGTATACAAGTTACTCAAGATATTTTCAACATGACCGAAAAATTAATTGTAATATTGAATGTTGTACCTGAACAACAGCACTGTCAACATCAAAATCCTCGCCGTTCAAAAAATCGCAAAAATTAGGAAAATTTGCTACAAGTGGTAGGCTTAAGGTAGATAGGTTATGTAAAATAAATATAAAAATATCTACAAGAGAGAGAGGGGGGGGAGTGAGAGAGAGAAGAAATGGAGGTAGAAAAACTAGGAGTTGGAAAAGAAATCGAACAGAGAAAAGAATAGTATGAGACTTAGTCTTATTTAAATGCTTCCCGCTTTTAAGAGCTTATGTACGGCTCAGCACTAGCTCTTTATGGAAATCGATAATTTTTTGTTTACTAAAATTCTATTCGATTTTCACAGCATCACAAGTAGAGTAATAATAAGAAAAACAATCATAGCTAATCATTTTAGTACAATTAAATATTAAGTACGAAATTTTATATAAACTAAACATACTATGAAAGAATATATTATTATAATTTGACATTCAAAAGAAATCAAAATATATTTGTATAAATTAGACATAATTTGACTAATATAAACAAAGTAATTTAACAATAATTGATATGTAGTATAAATATTTCATCAAAATTTTTAAATTATTTTTTTAGCTTTAAGTTTAATTTTTTTACAGTAACAAATGCACATTCAAATTTTAAAATAAATTACGCAGAGGTTTCAGCATCTCGAAATGACAGACCTAGCACAGTTGCCATTCATTATGCACCAAATCATATCTAAAACTTGCAGAAAATAACGTAAATAGCTATAATTGTAATGCAGTATAAAAAATGCAAGCAATAAGAGTATGTTACTTATTTGTTTTTATTGACAGAATGTCTTTTTGTAAGCACCCAAACATGTCTATCTATAACGGGAAATAAAAGAGATACCAATAGTTGAAATGCATGATAAACAAACAAACAAACTTCGTGTCTATTTTTTTTTCAGCGACTAACACAACATTCCTATATTAAACTTTAATAAACGCAAATTTGTGTATTCTAAACAAAAGGAAAAATGATGAATGTCTGAGTATGATATCTAGGCATAACCGATACAAAGTTAAGTTGCTATAATTGGGTGGTAGATAAATGTGTCGTTTTAATACTAACTTGATAAAGCACCTAAGGGTGTAATTAGTGTCATAAAATACATACATGTTCTATAATCCTGATAGCTCACTTATCCGGTTTACATGGTGCACCACATCATTACCTTTCACATACACAATCCCGTGTAAACACCAAACACTCTTAGAAGAAGATTGTTTAACTGCCGCGTCCAGTAATGATAAGCGATATTTAGTAAGGTTCTCCTTGATACTGATGCCCGTTTGCTTTAAACGTTCAGGCTACGCTGTGTTTGCTCTTGGTCGTCAGTTGTAACCTCAATTTTTTCTTGAAACATCTTCAATCGGATTATTTCGTTTTGTAGCTCTTTGATAGTGTTTTCTTGGGCCTTAAGCCTCTCCTCGAAACCCTTCGCAACGATCTTCGCAACCTTCTCAGCCAAAGATTCCAAAAATTGGTCGGTAAATATGCCTTTCATCTTCTCAATATCACTGTTTGATAATACCATGCTTCCTTGGTGAAGAAAAAATAGAATGATCGATTATAATATCACTTTACTAAAAGCTGCGATACACATTTTTAAGTGATGTGCAAAATTATTTATAATCTAATTAAAAAAAGTGTAAATGCAAAACGCGTTTTACTCGCCGCGCGCCATCTACAATAATGTTATATTTTCAAGTAACAGCCAATGCTCTTTGTTACCTTGGATGGTTCCTAGGTTGTTGACACTTCATGCAGTTGACAACTTATCGTAAATAACTTTTTTCCGCGGACCTGTTGTTGAGTCATGTAAATTTAGCCCAAATGGATTTGGCTGCCGACGTTTGCAGCAGAAATGCTCCTCAGGTAAAGTTCGGAGGAGTCCAGAACCTTTAAGGAACTCTTCTTTTCGCAGTAGATTTACAACATTTGCGGATGGGTATGCTGGACAAATCTGACAAGTTTCCAATGTCAGAATTTCCACTTCTTCGTGTAGCCGTGGCCTGCTTATGTCACCACCAGGTTTACTATGCCGTGTATTGTACAGTGGCACTATGCCGGACCTGCTCTGAAGTGGCACTTGAGACTATCCCACTTGAAGGGCTCTTTTTTCAAAATAAAACTCCGACTCTAAGCCGTTAGAGCTCCAAAAATAAAAACGGAATCTGACCTGAATATAAATAGATTCCCTTTAATCTATACTATACTCTAAACGAATGCTCGCCTAGCGATATGCACTCTATCATTGGCTTTAAATATAAAGACGTACAAAAACCCTTTTATAACACAAGTTCCACTTGTTCACACGCTCAGCGCCAAATATTTAATATCCTTAATATCGATCACCCAGATCTCCGCCTTTCATCGAAGGCCTGCAGGAGCAAGGAAGGGGCTACATATTTAAGTCAGGAATTTATAGCGACTTTGCCGACATTGCTCACGCGACTTAGGGTGTATACGAATATAATATTAATTTCTTACTTCAGAGTGGCTGATGAATCGTTCGAGTTTTGGCTTAGGTTTTAAATAGTACCTTTTTTACGTTTGAGCTTTTACATTATTTTCTAAACAAGAATGGACAATAAATCTGGAGAACACTGACGATATTATAGGTATCACAATTCGAGAAAATTATATTTAAATAGTATTCTGCAAGTTTTACGTTTTTCAGATTTCCGTTTAATGAATATATTAAATTACAATAGATCATTAATAGTAGTATTAGGATTTTAAGATATATAAGGGTGTTAATAATTTTAATTTTACAAGTTGGTCAAAAATAGTCGGGATGTGACAAAGTTATATTTTTTAAATAATCGGGTCTAGAAACTTGGCAGTATATATACATATATACTGCTAAAAATATATTTTTAGAAAACTTCTTTTTTTTTTCTTAATAGATGCCTAGGCTTTGAAAGAAACCTCGTTAATAATTTTATTTTTTGACAATGTATATTGCTGATTTTCTATAAAAAGTTTTTGAAATCGGAGTCAAACTAATAAAGACAGCAAGTAGACACTATACTCATGGTACTAGATTTAAGACACGCAATACATATATATCTTGTTGTGCAGTAATGAAGAATTAGTTTGACGCCGACTTCAAAAAGTCAAATTTTTAAGATGGAATAAAATATTTTTTCCTTTTTATTTTTTTAAGTCTTTTTAAGTTTAATTTTTTTATATTTTTTTACATAACTTTTTACGAAATGAATACAGATAGAAGTTTCTTGTATAGCGCAGATCAAAATTTCCCTATTCACCAATAGAGGTCAAATGCTTTCTTACTTTTTTCTACAATACCCCCTTCCCCTAAATGAGATTCTAAGACGATTCTTTGGCATATGGCTTTCAAAAATCAATTATTTTAAAAACCACCCTTAAGTGAGTGAAAAGGAGTAAAATATGTTTTTACTCTTTCAAACTAACTGTACAAGGTTTTAAAATGATTGTTTTGTTAATGACGTTAATGAATTTAAATACCTAAAAAAATTCGGAATTACAACCTTGAGAGGTGAAATTTTTGCTATTTTACCAATAACTCCTCAACTAATGAAAACATAAGAGAACTCATAGAATAATGTTATAAGAATGTGTTAACGCATCTTTGTAAATTCCAACCTTAAGAGGGTAAAATTACCTTTTTTTTACTATACCTCTTAATTAAGTAATTAACTTTTTAAAATGATTCTTTCGTTAGTGGTTTTTTTCACAATATTTAATACAAAAATTGAGATTCTAAATGGTTATAGGCATCCAGCAATACCCGATTTTTTTAAAATACGACCCTTAAAGTAAAAGGTGTGAATTATATTACTTTCTTTCCATAGCTCTCTTCCTAAATAATTTAATAAAACGGCTCTTTTGTCATTGGTTGTCAAAAACAATTATATAAAAACAGATTTCTGTATATGTCGCAATTCTGCTGTTACGGGGGTAAAACAGGTGAAGTGTGTTTTTACCGATCATTTGAAAATAAGTAAAAATCTCTAATTACTTTCTTACTTTTAGTGTTATAAACAAGAAAATATTCTGTTTCATGACACTGTCTTCGTGAACAAGCGCAAGCCTTCAAGACTTCATTTGTAATTATTATAATGTGTGTTTAAAAAATAGGATAACACCATAGTAATAATAATAATATTTAAGCAGTGTCTGTATATAATACTACGATAGTAACTCAGTGTTCATGTGCTACAGATGAATTAACATCAGACTTAAAAAAAAACAATGCTTAAACTTAATATTTAGTATATTTTTGTTAAAATATGTATTTTTATTTCTTAACATATGCATGTATATATTTCATAGGTATGAGGGATTCGTGTATAGAGATCATCATGTTATTTGCCTTTTAGATGCTATACATATCTTTGATTTCCCTATTTAAATTTATTTTATCATTTTATGTAGTTTGTTTCTTATTTGGAAAATAATTCGCAAATTGAAACAAAATTTTAGGGAAGTTGCCTTAATAATTAAAATAAGAATTAAACTATATGTTGATCTTTTTTTGCTGGTTAATAAATAATGTACACATTAAAAATAAATGTAAGAAAACAAATGCCGTCAAACGATTTAAGTAAAAGAAGCAAAATCTAAAAAAAAAAACAAAATGCTTTATTTATAATAGACGTAATAAATGCTACTGAATAAAAAGGTTCTATATGTACTAAAAAAGGAATTAAACTTCCTTGTCCCCAAAGAAACTAATTTTGACATAGTCTTTAAAAGGGCGAGAATAAAGAGGGTGTTTATGGAATAGTTATTACTTTTTACAGTTTTGAGGTTAAAAAAATTAATACTAACTTACTGGTAGTAGGTATTTAAATATTTCGCGAAATGTCATATATACAGACAGATCGATAGACAGACAGACTATCGGGGAGAAAACACATTGGCATATAGGGACCCCATATTGAATTCGTACCACAATTTTACCAGTTCGCCTCTATATCACACTTAATTCTAGCACAAAATTTGGAATCATTCTAATAAGTAGTTTTTTGAAGCAGATTTTTTAAATGTTTTATTAAGCCGCTATTTTGTTTCTCCATCTTGGATTCGTACCAACAATTTGTAACGTATATTGCCTTCTAAGGACCTTAAAACTTGAGAATCTGTAAAAACCTGGGAGAGTGATTTTTTCACGATTACAATACTTTACTTTTACGGAGGGGAAGTAAAAACCGGAATTTTAATTATAATAAATTAATCCTTTGTTTAGCATTTTGCTAGTTTAGAAAAAAAATGTTTCTTATGAATCCAAAGCTCTCCCTCGTAGTAGTGAATGACTGTAAAAAATAAAAATGACTTAAAAACACTGAGAAGTTAAAAAATTATATTTTATTCCATCACAGAAATTTGACTCTAACTAAGACCTAATTAGTGTTTAATATCACCATCAAAATTTACAGTTTCTATTAGTTTGACGCCGACTTCATGAAGTTACATTTCCAAGATTGAATTAAGCACTATTTTTTACTTTTCAGTGTTTTTTTAATCGGTTTTATTTTTTTTATTTAATCTCTCATTTAAAAAAGATTTTATTGTAAATGTCAGGCTCAAGGTTCCTGACGCCTAAACATAGGTTTCGGGGTCCAATGAACTTAAAATTTTAATAGAATCACGTTAACTGATGATATATATATATATATATATATATATATATATATATATATATATATATATATATATATATATATATATACAAGTGCACACTATACGTAGTTATAAAAAATACAAACAAGTTTTCGTTGCCACAAATTAATATGATTAGTAGAAGTAAAGTTCATTTCCTTAAAAACATCGAAAAATATGAATCATGATACTTCAGAACATATATTTTTTTTAATTCCTACTCGTCCTCTACCACGCACCTCAGTTATGACATAGGAGAAATTTTATGTCCAGAATAAACTTATTTAATATTATTAACATTCATTAAGATTTGTAATTACCTAGCGAATTAACCTGACCAGGAAAATTATTGCCTTCCACCAGATCAGGGCTCTACCTCCAACTACGTCAAAAACACATTTTTTGATTAATTACAGTTTCATGCTCCAAATTTCAATATATTTTAGGGCATTTAAAAGTTTGTGCGAAAACTCTCTGGCAGAAATTTAATTTAAAGTGGCGTCATTACTCCATTTTTACTTTTTTTAATATATTTGCTATGGAATAACCCCGGTACCACACTAAAAAGTTCTTTAAAAAATCATCTATGTTGACTACAACCTCCCCGAAGTAATCGGTGTACTTAAAATCACATTAACTAATGTTATGGATAAACGATATCTTGACATGCACAGAAAATCAGTAATCCCAACGGTTAAAAATTAAAATAGTAAAATTGCACTTTGTGTCCCACCACTATATGAAATTGATATTTTGATATTTTTGGAACAATAAAGTTATTTGCTATTTTAAACACATTTAAATTTATGACACCAGAAATATCATTACTAAGTAATGAATCCCCCCCCCTTTTCATGCACTAAATTTTAAGGCAATATAATAAAGCAATTTACAGTTACCGCAGTAAGGGATTCAAAATCGGGCTAATCAAAATGGCGCTATGCCGCAATTTTTTTTCAGTACTTACTATATGACCACCCCGGTATTTCCTGAATACTTCCTGAAAAATTTATTCAAATCGGTCAATGTATCACTAAGTGTGATCGCCGTTCAAAAAAAATCGGTAAATTTCCTTTACCCGGAACTTCCCTCGTTATGATTTTTTGTTGGGAATAGTGAAGTATGAGTGAAATGGGACCCAATTCGGTTCAGTAATAGTGACAGTATATATGTGTTACATATACTGTCTTATAAAACATTTTTATTAGGCGCCATTTTGTTCCATCATATTGCATTCCTACCAATATTTTACCAGTTTCTTTTTACCTATGCAACAAATTGACTTTTGGGCAGAATTTAAAATAAACTGAATAAGTAGTTTCCACATCGTCAAATACCGCCATTTTGTTACGTCAGGTTGAATTCGTACCAATTTATCCCATTTCACATTTAACTTCTTAAATTCGTACCACAACTGCACCAGTTTATCTTTATATCACAATTAATTCTTGCACAGAAACTAAAGTTCATTTAATAAAAAGTATTTTCGGGCTGATTTTTTAAATATTTTATTAGGCTGCTATTTTGTTTTGCTATCTTGAATTCATATCAAAATGTTACCAGTTCACTCCTATGTAACACTTAATTTTTTGGGCAAAATTGGAGGTAATTTGGATAATTGGTTTTTTAGTAATAATACTATTAACATTGTTCAGCTATATAGGATTTTTTAAAATTTTACCAGTTGATTCGAACATACATGTTGGTGCAAAACTTGAGATAAATTGGATAAGTTGTTTTTTAATATTAATTTTTTTAACGTTTCACTAGGGTGCCATTTTGTTTCGCCATATTGGATTTTTACCAAAATATTACTAGATCATCCTCATATGACCCTTAATTTTTTATCAAAATTTGAACTCGATCGGATAAGTTGTCTTTAAGCTATGCCGCGAACTGACAGACCGACAGATGGACCAACGGAATTGATAAAACATATTTTTATCATCTAGGGACACCAAAACGTGAAGATATGTTAAACCTGAGATGGTGATTTTTTCACCATTTCAAACATTTTATTTTGCCGCCATTTTGTTCGGCCATCTTGAATTAGTACCACAATTTCACTACCTACCTACACCACAATTGTCAATATGTAAGTAGTTTTTTAGTTATGCCGCGAACAGACAGACCGACGGAATGTTATGGCATCTAGGGACCCTGAAACCTGAAGATCTGAAAAAATCTCGGAGGATGATTATTTCACGATTACAATCCTTTCTTTTTTGAAGTCGGTACCAATTCAATTATATCCAGATTGATTTAGATTCGATAGATTTTTAATTTGGGTTAAATTTTACTGTAAAATATCTTTACATGAATTCGTTAAAAAACACCCCGATTCGTAAACAAAACTTTAATGCAGAATATACGCCACAAACAAATAAAACTTAAAACTTTACATGAGACGTTCAAACAAGGTGTTTCGAACTAACAATTCGACTGAGTACCGTATCGGATCGCACTTCTTCCTTTCCGCCCGTTGGGGATACTGATTTTCTTATAATTCTAAAAATAGATTTGATGCTTATTTCTAAGTCAAGTCGATCGCCGAAGTAGTGGAATTATATTTAAGAATTTTCTACATTTACTTTCCAATAAGTAGTACAATCTAGACAGACAGACAAACAGACCGATGGAAATTAAAAACAAATGTCTTTTGGCATTTAAAGGGTCCTTGAAATAAAAAAAAAATACGATTAGATACTATTCTTATGTATAATTCCAATCGTGCAACGCTTTTAATAAAACATTCTAATCAAGGTAGATACATATTGACGTAGGTATTGAGATTTGATCACATTTTCTTAATAAATTAATTAACAATTCAATAAATTTTTTGCGAGACGCCTATTGAGATAAGTACTAATTTTTTTTTGAGACAAGCTTTTAAGATTAGTAAAAACTTCAATATTAAAAAAATATAATGTTATCCTCATGTCTAAGTCAAACGGGTCCTGTAATCTTTTTTCATAATACTGCATTTCATATATTTTTTTAGGAGTTATGTTATACATTATGCATGTGTATAAAATATTAGCTTAATCGAACATCAGGATGTGCGTTGAACTCGATTTATAAGATTGGATTTTCAAAATCGATTTTTTTCTTGCTTATGCTGTATATCTGACTTTCAATAACGTAAAGTATATTTTTGCTTCATGTCCCAACTTTGTCAAAAATATATTTTCTCAGAAATCAATAATCCTTCAGATATATTATATATTATAAAATAGACAAATTTGATTCTTAGTTATTTAGTTAGGAAAGTCTGAAGTGAAATAAAAGCTAGTTAATATTCTACATGAGAGGAATACACAATTCGTTATTTTAAGAGGTTCTGCATAAGTTGGCAACAAGGCAGCGCGCGTGATCACTCCGGCGGCTGTAGCACCGCGTTACCATGGCAATGGTCGACCAGGGAGTTAAGCGCCCACACGTGCTTACTTTTAGCGCCCTGGTTCATAAGACTAGTAGTTTGCAGTTAAGTTTCGGGTCTTTACTATTTAAAGCCAATGACTCTATCTTGCAAGTTTGACTTTCATCCACTTCTTATATACAAATACAGGTCCGATGAAAATACATTAATCTGATGACCTTTACTTTAACCTAATCTTGCTCTTGCAAGTCAATTTTTATTTATTTTCGCTGGACAGCTTGCTGAAATTACAATATTTATGATGATTTTCAATATGATGACTGGCTCTTGAATGATTTGTAGAACATGTACTTTTATAAGAAAATCCTGCTGCAGGATTTTTTGCTAGCCCTTTCTAAAGAAATAACATCCTAGAAAGTTTACAAAATACTATAACGGAAATAGGAAAAAAAGGTAAAAATATTGTAAAAAGCAAAATAAATAAAAAAAAAATGTAAAAAAGAACCGATGATCTCAGGTAATAGTATATCATATTAAATAATAGTAAATTACGTCATTTAGATAAGATATATTTTATTTATAAGATACGTATGATTTAAAAATATTCATTATAATTATGTGTTGTGAAATCTGCAACTTATAAACTACATACTCGTATGTCAGAAAATACAATATACATAATTAATTTCTTTTAACATTAGAAGTAAAAAATCTAGCTCCAATGTCAAATTTCCGAAAGTATATGTTAAACCCGAAACTATTTGGCAATAAATCCTTCTTCGTCAACTTTATCCCTTTTATTTTCTTGATAAACTCTGCGTACTTCGGTTTTCTAAAGCCAATAAAACTTGCTTGGTGGACCGTATTTATTAGACACAGTCGAGCTTACATCCTAAGTGTTCGCGTAATGTTTCCTACAGCAAGAAATAAAAAAATGATAGTGGTGGAATTTAGACATTTTCAGAGCAATTTTACAGACATAGTTTTATGTATGTTGTTCATAAAATCTCGAAGCAGTGTAAAATTCTATTCGACTACCTTTTATAGACAGGAAGTTAAAACGGTTTGTTTTGTGTTGTAAAGGGTACTTATTATCATCAATAGCGGAAAATTGATTTTCGATTTTTTTTTCCAGAAATAGCTCATAGAGAAAGCAAAACTTTAACCAAATCGATGCAGATGACATATTTTAATAACTTAAAGTAGTTGGATTATCTGTAAAACAAGAATGTGGTGATTTTGGAAGTATATATATATATATATATATATATATATATATATATATATATATATATACCAGAATTTCTAAATGTTGATTCAAATGCACATATTTTGATGCGGTTTATAAATTACCTAGAATTAAAACAACGCAATAATATTCTTAATAATAGAAAATATCACTAGATCAACTTTTTAGTAACTTGTATTATAACGTCTCAAAGATACTGGTCGCGACTGCCTGAGGACGTATATCACCCGAGCGTGTTGTGAAATTTTACCAAATGAAACCTCAAGACTAATAATTTTCACAAGGCTAACTTTCCCTCCCTTTATAATTGGATATTAAGACCCGACTAGTTCTCGGGGCCTTTTATGAGAAATTGTACAGTAATTTTAATGATAATATTTCAGTTTAAGGGCGCCTTTGCAAGATGGGTCTCGAAAGAGATTATAAAATGCATTAAACAAGAACTAAAAATAGAACAAAAAATAGAAATAAAAATAAAAATAAAAATAAAAATAAAAATAAATTTAAAAATAAAAATAAAATAAAAATAAAAATAAAAATAAAAATAAAAATAAAAATAAAAAAAAATAAAAATAAAAATAAAAATAAAAATAAAAATAAAAATAAAAATAAAAATAAAAATAAAAATAAAAATAAAAATAAAAATAAAAATAAAAATAAAAATAAAAATAAAAATAAAAATAAAAATAAAAATAAAAATAAAAATAAAAATAAAAATAAAAATAAAAATAAAAATTAAAAGTAATCAGGCTGGATCACAAAAAAAATGGCCAAAAAAAAAAGCGGATTTTGTCCAATATCTTCCAAAATGAAGTAGTAGGTTATATTTTAAGTGCGAGCTAGATCTTCACGCCCTCTACCGATCTGTAAAAAATTTTGCTAAATCATGTAAAATAGCGTCTGAGGAAGGAATAAAAAGGCAAATTGCGACTGAGGACAAGAGTTTTTAAATTTAATAACTAGAACTTAATAAAAAATTGTGTTAATGTTTATAATTAAGAAACAAAAAAATCTATTCACAACTAATTTATTATTCAGTAATATTCTGGGGAAATAGACAATGCACTAATTATTATTCAGAAGAATTCAAAACACCATGTTTTGATATATTAATTATAATTATTATTCCCCAGATCTTATGGTGTATTTTAATAAAACACAATTTCTATAATAATTATTTAATAAACCATAAAGTACATCGGCTTTCATTAACATTATAGACACTTTTAGGTAAAAAATTCCACTTATTAAATCAAAAATATGTGCTTCAAAAGTAAGGGTCACAAGTTAAAAAATTCTTAATAGAGAAAAATGCACTGGTTCACCTTAAAGTTTCGCATATAAATGCTCAATTTGTAACTGGTGTTAAAATACAAAAACCTCTATTTATACATTTACTAAAAATCATCATTCTCATGACTCATGTAACATTCTATATCACAACTTCTGGTTTCAAAATTTTTAATAGTTTTGCTGCAAATATTTTTTTAGACCTTAAAAAGTTTACAGGTCTGCTGCCATCTTTACTTCAATATTTACTCTACATTTTATAGCTAGACGTATAACTTTATATTTTGGTTTTGAATATTTTTTGACCTGGTTATATTTTTAAAGTTTAGCAAACGAGGATAAGATAAATAAATATAGGGTAGAACTAATAAAAATTTTTAACAGCTAAAGGTAATGTTCTCGCCTCCATTGACCTGAGGCAAGATATTAAAACGATAGAAACTACGTCATTTCAAGTTACCGCAGCCCATTAGTTGATCGAAAGAATAATACTGTTAAAAAGTTTGGATGTACTTTGTGTATTTGACGGTTAAAAGGTTACATATGACGACATATGTAACCTTTTGAATATTCAGCATATGATTATTTACAAATTAAACCTGTTAAATAAGTTAAATTAAAAACATGTTACGAACATTTTAAACACTATGTACATATTACGTAGATTATGGAGATAATGACGATTATATATTATATAGAAGTCGTAAAAAAATATTTTTGAACTAATCGAAATTGACAAGTTTAAGTTAAGTTGCAAAAACGTCCGTAACATAATTATTATGTAAAGAGAGTTTAGCAGATCTTGAATAGCCAAACCCTTTTCATTATTTACATTTATATTGCTTAATTAAATGTCATGCATTCCAGTATTCAACAAACTTGAATTGGTTTATCCTTTATGTCTTTTTTGTCTTTCATAACATGATTTCTATTTCCCATTACTTGCGGATCTTTACAACAGGGGATATTTTTAGATGAAAATATAGCGAAAAGAATTACGAAAAATGGACAATTTTAAAGTAATAAATATGGAAATCGTGACAGCAAAACTGGTAATAAATTTGTAAATAGTTTCAGATTTTACTACAAAATTGAAATCAGCGAAAAGTATTACCCTTTAAAAACAAATGAAGAATGAAAGGAAAAATCTGAAGATTTAGAGAAAACACATTTGCATTTACATAATAAGAAAATAAAATCTTATGTAGCATAAACGTTCACGCGTTCAGCTAAAGTTTTCCTTTCCATCATTCTAGATACACTAAGCAGTTTTTACTTTAATTTTGAAAAAAGTCACCCTCCCAGAAATGTTCAGTGTTTTACGACAGACACTGAGTCTTTAAATGCAAAAAAAATCACGTTTTCTAATTTCCATCGGTCTCTCTGTCAGACAGTCAGTCAGTATATCTGCCGGTCTGTCTGTTCGCGGCTCAATTATAAGATAACTTATTCAATTGTCATCCAGTTTTTCAAGTGTGACTTGACTTTGGTATGAATCCACTATATATGAACAATATATCGGAGTAATAAAATGTTTAAAAAAATAGCATCAAAAAGCTCAAATTTTTATATCAAAATCAAATGTGATATACGTATATAGGAACAAACTGTAAAATGTTGGTCTTAATTGATTTTGGCGGAACAAACTGGCGCCTAATAAAATGTTTAAAAAACAAATATCAGTAATAAGACTTTTCTGCAAAAATATGGTAAAAGTGTATATACGTAAAAATCTTCTTTGGCGTTAACCTTCTGGACAAAAAAAGTTGTAAAGTATATTTCTTATCTGTCTAAATGATTTTTTGGCTGGCAAAGAAAAACATGTATGAGAAGCAAGAGGAGTTCTAAGAAAAGCAGAGACAGTTTGTTTCTTTCTTGGCAGTATAAAAAACTGCTTTATGAACGACAGGAATTGCGGCGTTAAGTAAATAGAATTATTTTTATTAAAGGCGGTCTCTTTCCGACAGAGTCTGTCGGCATTATATTTGCCGGTGAAAGGCGACGTAAAAAAGTTATCTTGTGGACATGAGGTGCTAGGAAATGCTTGGCAGACTGAAATAAATATTTCAAGAAATTTGACTAGTTAGAGCTTGTTTGCTGTGATATAGCCAGAATAGCATTTTAGCTGATGGGATTATTTATTTAGTTTGTCGATGTATCGGGCGTACATGTGATTAGAATAAATACGTCAGGTATTTTTAGATGTTTGGGATAAGCTATTCTCGAACACACTGTAAACATGACGTTGAAAAGTGAGAAATTTAGTTATTCAGATGACCTCTTAAGGATAAGGAACCGCCGTTAGGTGACGATGAATATGTACGGCGGGTTTATTTTCTTTATTAATGACCAATGAGCACATAACACTCAATAGGTCAAGTTCAAAACAATATCGTAGATTTAGGTATTATCAGAATTTAATTTCCAATTACTCTATCGGTCAAGATCTTAAATTATCATAGTTTTGGATATTTATCACACATTTGGTCTACGTTACCTGGAAACGATGTGGCCTCCTGCATTGAGAGCAAGCGACCTGGCAACACGGTTCAAATCAAGATCTTGCGCTGTAGCTAGCTCGCCACACTCGTGGGCCAACCCGGGGCCGATATTCTACTAGGTATTCCTAAAAACTTATTTTTTGCTATACATCTGTAGATTATTATAAAATACAGTAGGACTTATTTGGCAGCGTCCCGTTCCCATTTAAAAATGTTTTGATGTAAGCATACAGAATACGAGAGTTTTTATTTAAATTATTGGTAACACACTAGCAGTTCATAGTTTTTCGAAGTGATATGTAAAATAATCCTTATTCTCTTTCTCTAGTACGTTTCTGGGCCACTTCTTGGAACAACGCATTTTGTTTCCAGTGAAATATCAAAACCTACAGTGTAGTCCAAATTAAATTGGAACATCTTTTAAATCTTAATAATTTTCTTATATTTTGACCGATTTTGATGATTTTTAGATATATTGTAGTTGCGTCGTCTCCGAGTTCACGAAAATATCCTACGTAATTTTTCATGCAGGATGCGCCTCTCATTTTTCCAACCAATGGCGCTTTATAAAAAGTGATGAGTAGAACATATTCCCTCCTTTGTTTTCTGCAACAGCTTGTAGTTTTCTGCTTCATAATCCAATGGAGTTTATTAATACTTCTTGGTGAAGATTTTGACAGCACATTATTAATTCTTCTTTTAATTCCTGAACAGTGTTAATGACTGCATCTTCGTAAATCATTCTTTCCAGATCACTCCACACTGTACAATTTGCTTGATTAAGCTCCAGACTTTTTGGGGGCCTATCCAGTTTCTATAAAACATGGCCAGTTCTCTTATAAATATATAATTGTACTTTTCGAGGTATGTGCAAGAGCAGTGTCGGATTTAAATGTGTAGTTATCACAAACATCTATCGACTTCCAATAACATTTGAGATAAAAATTCTCGTTTATAAACTTCAAAAGTTATAATTTGACCTAGATAAATGCCCTTGTTTTTCCCTTTATAGAAATTTCCAGGGAAACCACTGGGAGAGGGGGCAACCGATTTAAGGAATAAGGAATATTTCTCTTTTAAAAGATTCTTCCTACGGAACTTCTACAAATTCTTGTTGTTTTAGATATTTTTTGACAACTTACAGAAACCTACGCTGGAGCATCTTGAATAAAATTTCTCGCTCGTTCAATGTTGGCAAGGCGTCTGGCAGACCTTTATCTGCCACGTCAAGACTTTATTCGCACAGAACCGCTAGTTAAGAGCAAATGTTTTAAAAAGTAACTAACTGTACAGTGTCCAGATTGCTTGTTTTCGCGACCCTGTGTCACTTTTTCCAGAAACTTTGAATGCCGCAAACAGAATTGTGCCACATCGTTTCGTTTCCGAGACACCCTATCAGATAGAGAAAAGGTAAAAACTGCTATGGATAGATATTTTTACGTAGAATCCAGTGTTGTAGTCACACACATTTTTAGATAATCCGTTTTTGAGATATAGCCCAAACTTAGTATTTTTTAAATGGGACACCCTGTATTTTTTTATCCCAAAAAATTCGCCTTTTTTTTCTCTTTAAAATGATGTTTCACACTATGCACTTTTGACGTAAACTAAACCTTATAAACGCTATATTAAAAGAAAAACGTAAGTTGGCCATGGAAATATGGGTAGATATTAAAAGTGTCCAGAAGCAAAATTAAACAACATAAAAAATTAATAACCATTTTTTTACTATGAAATAAATAAACTTAATAATCTTGATAAACTTAATCACAATACTAAACAAATTCTACATAACTAGAAAAACTGTTCAAAATGGCCGCCCCCCTCACGAACACATAATTGGCACACAGTGCGAATTCTTCTTAGAGCATTCATCATTATTATAGGTCTATCTTCCAATGATCTAAATGCCTAAATGCTTGCATTTTGCAGCTGCTCCATCGTATTGACTGGATTCAGGTAAATTTTGTTTTTTAAGTAAGACCAAACGAAAAAATCTAATATTGAGAGCAGGCCACCTTACTGGTCCATTTGTACCAATCCAGCGATCGTGAAAATTTTCAAATAGAAATGGCCTTATAATTTGCGCATTGTGGGCAGGAGCACCGTCCTACTGAAAGTAAATATTGTGCAGATTTGCTAGCGGCAAGTTATCCAATAAATCCGGTAGTATTTGATTTAAAATTGCTAGATATCTATCTGCTGTTAAATTATTATTGTAAATATGGAATGTAATCTTTGTTCCCAATATAAAGCAAGCGACGCTAAACCCAAACCTTCCTTGCTGCTGACGTTCTCTTGTTAAAAATTGGTTTTCCGTATACCAGTGCCTATTATTATGCCTGTTAAAAATACCACTACAACTTATATAGGCTTCGTCGGACCATATAACCTTGCTACCGAAGTCAGGGTCATTTTGGGTTTTTTGATGATACCAGTTACAAAAATTTAGACGCCTTTCTGCATCTCCAGGATGCAATTGTTGTACTACATTTACTTTATAAGGCTTATATTTATGTTTTCTTAATATCCTTTGCGTTTGTGATTTTGACACCCCCACTGTTTCCTGAATATGCCTACATGAATTCGCGTGATTGGCCTGAATACTTGCTAATACAACAATCTCATTGTTCTCGTGATTTCGTTTATTATATGTTTTAGCCCTGTGCTTTGAAAATGATCCATCATTAATTAAATTTAATTTAATTCGGCGAAAAATTGCCTTGTGTGGCTGAAGCCTTTCTGGATACCTACGATATAAAAAAAGCTTTTGGAAATAGTCCATAACTCAAAGTGGAATTGAAAAAAAATTTTGAAAGGAGGTTCATAATAATTTAAGTGCTTGGTGCTTACCTGTTAAAATATAAATCAGATGCTTGATCACTGTTTTCATGACATTCAATAAAACAAACCATCATATCATACTTATGACTATTTTCAAAATTATTCATTTCTTCTTAATATCTATTAATTTACCTGTTAGAATTATGTATGATAAGAGGATAAACACGGCAATATTTGATATATTTAAGAAACAAATAGTTTTGATTTTTGTTTCCATGCCATATTTCCATGGCCAACTTACGTTTTTCTTTTAATATTGCGTTTATAAGGCTTAGTTTACGTCAAAAGTGTATAGTGTGATACATCATTTTAAAGCAAAAAAAAGGCAAATTGGAACCAAAAAATACAGGGTGTCCCATTTAAAAAATACTAAGTTTGGGCTATATCTCAAAAACGGTCTGTCTACCTTTTCTTTATCTGACAGGGTGTCCGAAATATGATACCACCCCCAAAAGCGCAAAATTTCTATTTCACTCTGTATCTCGGGAACGAAACAATCTGGCACAATTCTGTTTGCGGCATTCAAAGTTTCTCGAAAAATTGACACAGAGTCGCGAAAACCGCAAAGTTCTATCTCTGCTGGTTACCGAGAAACCCTGTGATTACAAGCAATCTGGGATACAGTGTACTTACCTTTCATTTTTTCGTGGAAATAATTAAATGGTCCTCTAAGAAACTTTACAATGCTTTGACTTCTAAACCAAGCTGTAATAATAACTTATAAAGATCGCGAGACAAAATAGTTGAAAATATCAGAAAAAATGTCAACATTTACTGTCAATATGTTTTTTTTGTTTGAAACTTAATCAAGGCTCCCACGTTTTTTAGATGGAATTTTGTACTCCACAAGTCAAATACATATTAATATTTAAACATTTTCACGTAAAAACCTATTACAGGTAATCACTTTTTTAAACCATTTTCTGAAAATGAGAGATCCTCTTTCAAGTCTTCCTAGTTAACGGAGTCCAATTTAATTTTAAAAGCTACAAGCTGTTGTAGAAAATCAAGGAAGCCATATATCATCATCAGTTTTTATAAGTTGTCGTTGCTGCTATTTAGTTTTTTTTAGACAAATAATTTAATATTCAGTTTTCTCGAGTCTAATAATAAATATATTATTTTTTAATTTCCGTTCTTTGCTGTTTTTTTTTTTGCAAATTTTTATAATTTTAGAACATGCCCATCTTGATTATAATAGGTGTTATCTATTTTTGAAACGACCTTAAAATAAACATACTACAAAAACTTACTTAGTAAATTCTCGTGAACTCAGAAATTATGCAAATAAAACATATCCAAAAATTATCCAAATCGGCCATAAAATAAAAAAATTATTAAGATTTAAAAAAGGCTCAATTTCCCACAGTGTATATTTTAAGCAAAGATGTACAAGAAAATAAGCGTATGAGGTTCAGGTTTTGTTACTTTTAAAACCAAAAACATGTACCTACTTATTTTAGGGTTTTGGGCGCTTTATGTGTTCTTTTTTTAGTTAAATAATCTAACTTCTAGATGTGAGAAATATCAAAATACATCCATAAGGGTACTTGGTAACCACATAAAGGCATCATTCATAATTCTAATAAAAAATAAGTTTCTTTTAAGTAGTTAAAATAGGGGAGCGCCTCCTCCTCCTCCTCTTCCTCTCTCTCATGTCCCTCATTCTTATCTTCCTCCCCTTTTATTCTCATTCGCATCATATTTTTAATTTTTTCTCTTTGTCCTCCCACATTTGATTATGCATTTTTAAGTCTTATAAATAGGTGCATCAAGATCATTTTAGAATGCTAAGGTACGAGTGACTGCTAAAAGAATATTTTTTTACTTTTCCTTTATTGAAACAACAATGTTCTAACAAGTTTTTTAATACATACTAATTTTCACATTATATAACAAAACAATTGATATGGTTTAACATTTTTAAAATAAACAGTGGAAATTAAAAGTTATTATTTTTTAATTATACTAATAATATTAATATAAGTTGCATCAAGTAAGAGAAAACTCAATTGAATACAGAAACAAGCGTTAACAAAATTTTATGCTAATATATGAGCGCTTATAGTGGCAGTTGACATAATCTACACATTATTTTTACATATGATTAGCTAGTTCATTTTTCGTTCTTGTTGCAATAAAAAAAAATACAGGGTCAGATGTTAGAATAAAAAGAAGTATTTTGCATATAGCACTGAAAATATATAACCGCTTATAGTAACAGTTGACATTTTTTAAAATTAATATTGTTGACGTATTCTACTTATCATCTTTACAATTTATGTTTAAAATTAATATTTTTGACGTAATCTACCCATTACGTTTATAACCTATATTTAACATTAATATTGTTAAAATAATCTACACATCACCTTTACAAACTATGTTTAATATTAATATTTAACAACATAATCTTCCATCTCTTTTTTTTTCATTTTTATTGCAGTAAAAGCAAGCATGTTCAGGAATTAGTAGAAAAAGATGTATCCTACAAATAGCACAATGTAAATCAGAAGCACTAACAACATAAGCTCTTTTGTAGTGGCAGCTCACATGATCGGACTCCCCTCTCCGTAAATATCTCATGTGAATTTCCTGATCATCTTCCTCCTCCTCAATATAATTAATGTCCATGTTAAACAAGAATGATATTCTAACAAGCCTAAATGATTTGTCCAAAAATGAATGTTTATAACTGATGGAATCTCCTTCCAAGTTAACAAAAATTTCTTCTCTTTCTTCAATTTGAGCGGCGACCTCCACATTATTTTTTTCAATTTGGGCAGCGTTTCCAATCATATTGTCTGCCATCGTTAGGAACTTTAGATTTAGACAGATAGATTTGATAAAAAAAAATTTTGGTTACAAGTTATAAATAATAGCGACAACTGATATTACAGCGAATGATACTGTATGATCACCGAGTGGTTGTTCTGAAGTATATATCCCATCGTCCACCACTTTCACTACCTGCGTGATATCATTCTCAGATCCAACTGCAATACTTAAGTTGGTTTTTTTTTTTTTTCACTGTCCCTTTCCCTGTCACTTTACCTGGGGGGGGGTCGCCCCCTCACCGCTGCACCAACCTCCACCCTCACCCCATCTTTTTTCTCTCCCTTCTTTCTTTCTCCTTTATTATTTTTCTCCTTTTTCCTTCCTTCTACTTTTTCCTTCCTTCTTCCTTTTCCTTCCTACTCCTTTTTTTCCTTTCTTCTTTTTTAACCTAACCTAACCTAAGAACCCCCTTAACCCCCCCACCCTCACCCCATCTTCTTTATCTCCCTTCCTTCTTTCTCCTTTTTTCTTTTTCTCCTTTTTCCTTCCTTCTCCTTTTTCCTTCCCCCTCCTTTTTTTACCTTTCTTCTTTTTTAACCTAACCTAACTTAACCTAACCTAACTTAAACTAACTTAACCTGAAAAGGGTCGCCGGTAATTGGGGAGCCGGGATTTGGGTCTCGGGAATTCAGGGGTCCGGGGGGAGGGGAGGGGGGTAAGGTCGTTGCTCGGCTTGGGAAAGTGGTTGTATGATTGTCGTTCAACTTTAAGTAGGACATATGTGATCAACTTTTTCATATAAAATCGCCTCAGCGAAGAGACGAATGCAATTGATTTCTGCATTCACACTGTGCAGGGCTCGCGAGTTTTTTGGTGTTTTCATTGTGTCTATTTGGTAATTTTTTAATTTTTATTTATATTTCTAACATTTTTTATTTGGCAAAATTTAATTCTTATTTATTTTGGTGACATTTTTATTTGGTATTTTATTTGTTATTACGATTTTTTTCATAATGGACAATTTTTTGGCTTCGAGTAGCAAAATTATTGACAATGACTTTGACTTATACACATGTACTCAAATGCAAAATTTTACAAACCAACAAAACAATGAAACAGACGTATTTACAACTAGTCAACAACAAACTATTCAGGACTTGAATGAAATTATTTACAATAGCCAAGTTCAGAATAATGCCAACAAACAGAACAACGAAAAATATTTATTTACAGCTACTCAACAACAAACTCTTGACGATCTTAATGACATTATTCACAACAAAACGGACTTAATTACAACAAAAACTAAACAAACTCTTGAAGAACCGAATGACATTGACGAAAATCAAAATTCTAGGTATGAGGATATTGTTTGTTTTCAAAAATCTAATCCAAATTATTTAACATTAAAATCGCCAATTAATTCTCCGAGACCAATTTGCTCTCCCTTTTTGTTTAGTGAAAATTCTGATTCGGAAGAAGAACAAATTGATCAAAATTTAAGTTCGGCTATATCTCCTATTAATTCACCATATGATATTGTAAATTCTGATTCGCAAGAAAAACAAATTGAACCATCATTTATTATTAAAAAAAAATTTAAAATTAATAAAGAAAAATAAAAAACAAGTAGCAAACCTTAATTGTCTAGGTTTCGCTATTCAAAATTTAACTGATTTGATCACAATTAAACAGGGAGACGCAAGTACGGTGAGTTATGCAACAGGCCTTTGACAAATTAGTTGACTCATTTGAAGAAATGGATTCATAAAGTCAATTAATTTCTACCGTTTTTTTCAAAATTTGACTTTAACTAAATAAAAATGCACAATATATATTTTATTATTATTATCCAGAGAACTTCAAAAATGCAATTGCTTTTTTCAAAATTTGACTATAACTAAATAAAAATGCACAATATTAATTTTATTATTATTATCTAGAAAACTTCAAAAATGCATAAGTGTGTAACATGTAATCAAGTCTTTACTAGAAAGGATAATTTATTGCGACATATTAAAAAACATGTTTGCGGAAATTCCACAACACTCACTAGTTGGTTGAAACAACCAAAGCTTGTTAAAGGTAAGAACATTTTATTTTTCATGTTTTATTTTGTAAAATATTTTTTCTTAATTTATAGATTATACAACTATTGTAAAATATTGTAAAGAATGCAAGAAAAATATAAACCAAAGTCTATGGGGTGGACATCTTCGATCTAGTGTGCACAAGAACAATTCCAGAATAAGCTTGGAGGAAGGTGTTGAAATTATCAAGTCGGCATTCAGGAAACAAATAATATCTTATAGGATTTCCTCACCCCAAAACTTCATAAATGTGAAAGAATATTTTCAACATTTGGAATACAAAATTGTACATCTAATAGATCAAGAACTGCAGAAACATAAATGTATCAAGCTAAATATGGAACTGTTCGGTCTCTATTTTAACCCCACAGGGACAGCTATGATGTCAAATCTTTTAATGAGCCTTTCCAAGTCTTTTGCCAGGGATATTAGACAAAAGAACTTTTAGAGCAAATCTGCACCATTATTGACCAGAAAGCTGACGAATTTGCAGAAAGAGATTCAGGTAAAGAATTTATTTTCTATTTTACAACATTTTACGTTGCAGAATGGGCTTTTGATGAATTTACTTCATTTGGAAATTAATGTTAACAAGCACAATCCGCTGAGAGCCTCATCTTTTATCGAACTTCCTCAAAAGATCAAAAGACGTCAAGCTGTGATCAACATTAGGAATGACGATAACTTTTGCTTCGCCTGGGCAGTTGTGTCTGCTCTTCACCAGCCAAGCGGATTAGATTTTGAAACTTCATCCTACCCACACTACTCTTCTGTTTTGGATATGTCAGGTATAGAATTTCCAATGTTGCTAAAGAACATTAAGATTTTTGAAGAAAAAAATAACATTTCTATTAATGTATATGGATTAGAAATTATAAATCCTAAAAAGGGGTATGAAGTAATTGGTCCACTTTATTATTCATCGAATAAAAAAAATCAACATGTTAATTTATTGTTAATAAGTGATGACGATGAAAAAACTTTTCATTATTGCTATATTAAAGATTTATCAAAATTAGTTTCTGCACAAATGTCTAAACATCACGGAAAAAAATATATTTGCGACGGTTGTTTACAATATTTCCCTACAGAAGAAATTTTATTACAACACAATAGCTATGATTGTGATTATTTACGAATTAACCTACCTTCGTGTGTGGTGTATGCAGATTTTGGATTGTATTGATAATGTTGACAAAAATCCTAATACTTCATACACCTTAAAACAATATGAACATATTCCACATTCATTTGCCTATTACATTAAATGTTCCTTCGACGATAATTATTCTAAATTTGAAAGATATAGAGGTCAAAATTGTGATACATTATTTATAAATTCTTTAGAAAGAGACGTGTATATATGTAAAGGTTCCTAAAAAGATGATTCCTTTGAACGAACTGGACAAAATTTATCATAACTATGAAACAGTTTGTCATATTTGTAATAAACTCTTTTAAATGACAGGGTTGCAGATCATTGTCATATAACTGGTCTTTATAGAGGTCCAGCTCATTCACTCTGCAACATAAATTACAGAATACCTAACTTTATTCCAGTTATATTGCATAATTTGCGTAATTATGATTCTCATGTATTTCTTAAAAAATTATGCTTAAACAAAGAACAACTAACAGTTATCGCACAAAACAAGGAAAAATATATTTCATTTGAAAAGCTTATTCATGTAGATAACTATTTTGATAAAAAGACACAAAGGCTAAGAAAAAAAATATATCATAAAGGTTTATTGATTCTTTTCAATTTATATCCCATTCTTTATCAAAACTCTCTGAAAGCTTAAAAGATGAACAATGTAAAGAAATAAAAAAAAATTCAATGATGAAGAAAGATTTAAACTTATTCGCCAAAAAGGTGTATTTCCTTACAATTATATTCATGATTATTTAAAATTAGAAGAAACAACTTTACCTAAGAAAGAGCAATTTTATAATACTTTAACGGATAAGCACATCAGTGATGCAGAATATCAAAGAGCTGTAAAGGTTTGGCAATTGTTTAAATGTGAATCTCTTGGTCAATACTCCGACCTTTACTTACTCTCCTAATACTTTACTTTTGGCAGATATTTTTAAAAATTTTAGAAGCACTTCTTTATCCACATATAAGCTCGATCCAGCTCATTTTTACACTTTTCCAGGTTTATTCTGGGAGGCGTGTTTGCGTTATACTGGAATAGAGTTAGAATTAATAACAGATCCAGATATGATACACTTTTTCAAAAAAAGCATTCGCGGGGTGTGAACTCTTGCATTTGTAGAAAATCTGAAGCTAATAATACATTTCTTTTAAATTTTGATCCTTTAAAGCCAACTAAATACATAATTTATGCATGTCACAGCACATTCCAACGGGAGATTTTGTTTGGTTAACAGATAAAGAAATCAACGATTTAAATATTATGAATATCTCTAAAAAATCTAATAAGGGATATGTTTTAGAAGTTGATTTAGAATATCCTACAAGTCTACATTCCTATCATAAGGATTTTCCGTTTTGTCCTGAAAACTTTAAACCGCCAAATTCTAAATGCATAAAATTAATACCCAATTTAAATGATAAATCAAAATATGTTATTCACTATCACTATTATTAAAACAATGTTTGGAACATAGACTCAAGTTGACTAAAGTTCATAAAGTTTTACAGTTTTCTCAGTCTGATTGGTTGAAAAAATATATAGACTCGAATTCAAGATTAAGAAATGATTCAAAGAATGAATTTGATCGTAATACTTACAAGTTGGCAAATAATAGTATTTATGGCAAGACTATGGAAAATGTTGATAGGAGAATTGACGTAAGACTTGTCACAGAGTGGTAAAAAAATAGAAGAAAAGATGGTGCTGAGAATTCAATTGCAACACCATATTTCAAGGACTTAACAATATTTTCTGAAAACTTGATAGCTATACAAATGCAAAAGATTCAAGTTACTTACAATAAACCAATATATGTAGGCTTCTCAATATTAGATATATTAAAACTGTCATGTATGATTTCTTTTATAATTTTTTAAAACCTCTTTATCAAGAAAATATTTCACTTTTATACACCGATACCGATTCATTCATTTTAGAAGTCACAACTCCAAATATTTATTCTGACATGATAAAAAATATTCACAAATTTGATACATCTAATTATGAATTTGGTAATATTCATGAAATGCCTATTACAAAGTCAGTTATAGGAAAATTCAAAGATGAATATGCTGGTGAACCCATTACTGCTTTCTTTGGTACTGGAGCAAAAGCATATTGTATTAAAACGGAAAATAGTTTAACAAAAAAAGCAAAAGTTGTTAAGAAAAGTGCCATTAAAAAGCAGTTGGATTTTATTCATTATAAAGATGTTGTTGAAAATCATTCTAAAACCTTTTGTTCAATGTATGTTTTTCGATCTAGACAACACACAATTTTCATCGAATTAATTAATAAATTGGCTTTGAGTTCTGAAGATGATAAGCGGTATAAAATTCCCTATAGTTTTAATACATTAGCTTGGGGACAACAAGATATTGTCTTCATAAGCCTTTCACAAAATGTGCTTAGAAACTTTTGACAAAGAAATTGATAACAGTTATTTTAAAACGTATGAAAAACGACTTTCCACTTTTAAGAACTGGAAAGGAAAATTGAGACCAGAAGTGTTGGCTGGAGCTGGCTTTTACTATATTTCAATCAATGATATTTGTAAATGTTTTTATTGTGGTATTGAAATTTTTGATTGGTTAAGTTATGATGATCCTATTGTGGAGCATAAGAAATTTGCTAGGAATTGTGATTTAAATAACTGTTTACGGAAAAATAGGAATCGAATAATTGTAACCATTTAAAATAAGTCTTCAAGCTACACATTTTATATAGTATTATTAATATCCTGATTTATGAACTTTTACATATCTTTAAATTAAGTATTTTATTGTTATTTTTTACAACTGCTTTTGCTTTCGTGGTGAAAGTATCTTCTTAATGTTAATAAATTTGGAATATAATTATTAATTTGTTTCAATGCCTATCAGTAGATCGCAATTCATTCTTCTTCATTTTATTTTCCAAAATGTTTTTTATGTTCATCATCCCTCTGGCGTAACACATTGTGAAATATATTTTTCTAATAAAACAGACGTCACTCTAAGTAAATATTGTAAATTTATGAAAATTGGATTAATTAACAATAGTACAATTAGTTGGATGGAACGAATAAATGGAGATGAAAATGCAAGTGAATTTTTTAAAATTTTGTATCATTATCCAAATCGATCTATTTTTTATACAAATTGGATCGAAAGGTTAGAGTTTAAAAATAATCAGTTACAAATTATAACCCCCAACCATACCAATTATTATGACGGATTCAAAAATTATTACTTTTCCATCATTAGTGTTACATTAAACTTTGCATTATTTTTATACATTACCATTTTAATTATTTATCTTTATTACAAATTTCAAACTGGAAATCTATTTTTTCATTAATCCATTTTAATCGAAACTTTAAAGAAAGTGGGGAGGAGAATATTTAAGTACAAGAATAACGCAATATGTTTCAGTCTCGTTTAGTCATTATGAACAACGCCGTGGTTCATAAGCCTTTAGAAACGCTTCTTAATTCAAAAATTTATTTTTTAAATAATTCTTTGTCAAAATTTGTTCTTGTTGGCATTAGTTTAAATGATTTTCCTCCAAAAATTGTAATTGGTGGAAAAACTGGATTTTTAATCGCACTAACCGAAGAAAATTGGAAAGACATTTGTGTTCATCAAGGAATTATTGTAAACAATTTCTACTTTCCTCAAGTTGATCAAACCAGTGTGAAGATAAACATTCATCTGCAGGTCCAGAAAATAAATGATATCCCTGTTCTGCAAACTACAAAAGGACCACACTTCATATACTTAGGACAAGAATCTTTGGACAATTTGTGGCGATTGAAGGAAATTATTGATTATATATTATATAATTAAAAGGCAAGAATTCAATACATGTTTCAAAATAATATTTCAGCTGATTGTGGCGACTTGTGTACGCATGTTTATAATATAATAAGTCCAACACAAAATCCTAACAGTGAAAATGTTTCAACTATGATGGAATTACTTGCTTTATGAAACAAAAAGAAAATATTACGAAGAAAACAATGAAAATGGATCAAAAAGAAAATATTACGAAGAAAACAATATATTTTCTGGAAGAGAACAATAAGATGCATGTGTTAGTGAAGTGGAGCTTTGCTTACAGACAAGCCCGTAGGAGTAACTTTCAGATGTGGTACTTAGATAGACTCCGTTTTGAAAAAAGAATAAATGATTGTAAACTTATTCTAGATTCGATATTATCTGAGGAACATAGAAATAAAATATATTTGACACGTTTTAATAAAAATTGTATTTGATGTTTTACTTAATAAAATTTTAATTTCTTAAATGTGAATTTTATTTGAAATTAATTAGCATATAAGAATAGGTACTTTTCAGACATTGTAATTTGTATCAGCTAAAGCATAAAGTGAGGAACAGAAATAAAACAAATTTAACTAAAATTTAATTACAATTTAATTAAACAATATTTTTTTATCAACCCATGTATTATATTTTTTATCAAGTCCTAACCATTTCACATAAACTTTGTTTCCTTTCCTTCTCAAAATCTTCTCAATAAGATACACATCGGTATGCTTTACTTTTAGTAATTCTTGCTCATAAAAACCACCCAAAATGTCCTGATTATCTTCGTCTTGAATTAAATATGTCCAGGGGTTTGTCATCTTAACTTCTTTAATGTGGAATATCTCATTTGACCAATTTGGTGTGTAACCTTTCGAAAATGCCTCTCGATGCTTGCTTATGCGTACGTAATCGCCCACTTTAAACTTTGGAGATTTTATATCTAACGTTTTAGCATGAGTAAATGCAGATTTCAAGATTTTCTTTTCATTTGTTTTATTTACTTGTTTTGGCTTCATTCCTATTGAAGAATGTTTTGTATTGTTATATTCTTTTACAATATCCACTAATATATTAAACCATTTGTAATTTCCTTGAATGCTAAATATTTTCCACATATTATTCTTTAAAGTCCTGTTCACTCTTCTACTATACTCGCTTTCAAATTGGAAAACGTGCTATAATGGTTATTTCGAAATTTTTGCATCAAATTTTGAAAATTTACATTGAAAAACTCTCTCCCTCTGTCCGTTTGCAAGTTTTTTGGTGGAGTTTTTGCACTGATTAATATTTTTTTCATTGCCGCTGTTACGTCTTTTCCAGATTTAGATTTTACCGGTTCGGTCCAAACATACTTAGAAAATACATTTATGGTAATCAGGATATATTTAAATCCCTTATTAAATTTTATCATAGGGTAAAATTTCACCACCACCCTTCTGCGTTTGTAGCTTTTTATAGCAGGTTTATGTAATTCATTAACGATTTGTTGTTTAACGTTTGACATGACAACAAACTTGTTTATTCAATTTAAAGGAAGTTCAATTTCTATGTTTTGTAATAATTCGAAATATAACTTTTATGTTTTTCCCATTCATTCAATTTATCAATTTGTATTGTATAACTTTTTTCATTAAAAACTTTACTAATTTTAGTAATCTCCTTTTCTAAAGCATTAAAGGAGTTTTTTATCTCTCCAGTTAAGAAAGTAGTTGATCTACTATCACTATTTTTGAATTCCTCCTCTGTTTTATTTAATTCTTGTTCTAATTTCTTAATTACACTATGACATTATCTTTCCAAAGGAAATATATTGTTGTTTTTCTTCCAAAGAGAGTTGGTCAATTGTTCTACCATTAAGAATGCTATTTTGATTTCTTTTTTTTTTCATCATCTAACCTTTTTATAAAAGTTCTTAATTGTTTAATTTTTTCCTTGTGTTTTTCAATTATTAATTCTCTTATATTTGTTTCCATTATTTTATTAATTTTGTTGATATCATCACTTAATTTTTTGTCTTCCTTTTTAACATGTTCATTTAAAAATTGCAAATCTTTACTTATTTGATTTAGCGTTAGCAACTGTTTATTAACGTTTTCAATTGAGGTATAACATCCTTTAATTTGGTTTTCATACTTAAAAAAATTTTCATCAAAAACCTTAAGCTTTTTAGCAAAGATTTCATTATTTGTTTCATTTTCACCTAATCTCCTTTTTAAATTATTAATGTCACCTATTCTCTTAATTTTTTTTAATAAAATCTAACTTAAAATAGAATTTTACTTTCAATATTTGAATAAAATCTATTTTCCAAAGAAGCAGAATTTATTAATTGACGTTTTGAAATATGGCGTCCAAATTTAACAACTGTCATGTTGAGCTTTCATTAAACAATAAATATGATTATATTTAATAGCTGTTATTTATAGTATAACTTCATCTTCTCTTAATTCTTCAATACTAGAGATAATCTCGTTACTATGAGCATTATTTCCCGCATCACTTGATGAAATTAATAAACGTAGCCTATCAACAATTTCGTTTACATTATTCCAGTATACATAGTCTTTATTTGATCTGTTTGTTTTCAAAATTAATCCCTTTCCTGTTGTTTTGGCTCTAGTTGTTCTAAACGGAGGTTTTGGTTTGTTAAATGCTGTAACTAATCTTTGCAAGGTTTTGGTCTTTGTAATCCCCTTCTTTGTAAATATGGTCCTATTATTGTAACATATTTGTGTGATGTATTTCCTTGAACTTGTTCATTTGAATCAAAATTCCTACTATATACATTAGTTTTAGCTAGAATGTTCATGTAATTATCTAAATCTTCCTTCTTATAACCTTTCGGTTCTTTTTTGAAAAGCAATACGTATAAACCTGCCTGTGTACGTTATTCCATAATAATGGTCAAATTTATGTTGTGTATCTTTCACACCCTCATCAATATATGATCTGGGTAATTCATGAAAATCTGCTAAGTAATCTTTATATGACGGTGTACCAACATAGGTTTGAATTGTTTTTCTAGTTTGTTCCAATATGTCTGACAAGTTTAAATTTGTTGTTGTGTCACTAGAAGGATCTGACGTTTCCGCTATAACAGTTGTTGGTTGTACTACAGGAGAGGAAGAAGTGATACTACTGTCATCTAAAAATGTTGGTAGTTCTGTGGGGAGTAACGGAGTTTTTCCTGTTTTCTGAATAGTTTTCGTCAGAGTTGATGTTTTATAAAGCTTTGTAGGTGTTTTGATTTCTTCATACTTTGAAACTCTTTCTTCTTTTAAATCGAATTGTTCGGATTTACCAATATTTGAAATTAGCTGTTTAAGAGGTTGTGTTATTGGTCTATAAGTTTGTTCTAATTCGGACTAAGCGGTAGAAGTAGCTAGTTTCAAGCTTCGATATTTCTGCTTCACGGCTTGTCTCGATTTTATTAATTCGCTAGCTAAACGTTTATCCATGCTGTACAAGTTTTAAATGAAATAAAACTGCAAATTTTTCACTTTTATAAATATATAAAGGAATCGAATTTACTCCTGTATCTGCCGTGATTTACTTCACAATCTTTGTCAATTACAAGAAAGCCATATGGATCCATCCAACAGTTAGCACAAATATTTTTAAACTGATCAAATGTCATATCCAATATACAGTGGTCGTTATATATACGTTTTACTCTAAACAGTCCTGTTTAAATAAAATTAATAAGTTGGAATTTTCTCGAATTAGACGTTTAAGGATTGAGGAATATCCTCGAAAAATAAAAAAACAATCGGTGTTTCTATGCCTTCCATGCGTGAAATAGTTCCAAATAAAAACAGAATCCATTATCACAAATAGATCGTCAAAAATGATAACGGAATTTGGCTTTATCTCATGAGGTGAAATAATGTTCTCATCGCTATCGTATTCAAAGTATCCAATTTCTTTCATAGGCTTTAACAACTTTCTTAAATATTCATATTTTGGTTGATCTAATGACTTCGAATAAACATAGACATCCATTAGGATGCTCGAGCAGTGTAAGCATAACGTTGGTTTTACCGCTAACACTGCAACCAACTATGAGTCCTCTTTTTGAACCACCGCAAAAAAAGTCACCATGCTTTCTCAACTGTTTACTTAAAATTTTTTCGTCATGATTATTTACAGGTAAAGAGAATTTTTGTTTTTACTCTCATTCTTAATCACACTAGTAAATATTTTTAGCTGTAAAAGTATTTATACCAGAAAAATGTCAATGTGTTTTTAGTATAAAAAGAACTTCAATGACTGTGGGTCGACATAAGTTGAAAAAAACTATGAAAAGACGTAATAGAAAAGGCTCTGGTTTAGTAAATAAATTAATTAGTAAACTACCCTTCGAAGTTCATATACCAGGATATAATTATTGTGGTCCAGGCACCAACTTGGAGAAAAGATTAACTAGAGGTGACGTTGGTATAAATCCATTGGATTCCGCTTGTAAAGAACACGATATATCATACTCTCAGACTGAAGATTTATCAGAATTATTCTAACACCCAAAAAAGTTGAGGATTTCTACCTCTTTTGTTTCCCATTCTTGGCGCCCTGGGTGCACTAGGTGGAGGCGCAGCAGGAATTGCTAAGGCAGTAAATGATGCTAAAGCAGCTAAACAGCAATGAGAAGAAATACATAGGCATAATATTGCAATGGAAAATGCTTCTAAAGAAGGCAAAGAATTATATATTAGACCATATAAAGGAAAAGAGCTATTTATTAGACCTTATAAAAGAGGATCAGTCAAAGTGAAAGCAATCAGACAAAAAAAAACTCAAAATAAGTTTTCCAAAAAGAGCACTTACGAACAATGATATTATTAAATATGTAAAGCTGTTAAAAATAACTGGCTTTAGAGGTGTTTTTATGCTCGATGAACTTCCAAAAAAAATTAATCTGAAAGAATGTGGTATTGTAAATTTGGATAAAAAACAAAATAAAGGATCTCATTGGACTGCTTATATTAAAAATAACAAAAATGTAATATATTTTGATAGTTATGGAAATTTAAAACCACCTTTTGAACTTCTCAAATATTTTAATTCGAATGGCAAAGTGGATGTATTTTATACTTATGAAAATAAACAAAAATTTAATTCATATAACTGTGGTCAACTATCCCTAAAATTTTTGCAAAAAAATATATAAACTCATTATTTATTGTAATATCTCATTCATAAATAAACTGCAATGTCTACCACAATTGCCATATCAGGAAACAGTTCTGTTTTGTCTGCTGATTTTAATCCGCCCATATATTTAGAGGATGAAAAACAATATTACCTGGGTTTAGCTGATTTTGAAACGTTTATGACTATCCCCAATATAAAAGAAGGATATAATAAATTTTATATAGATAAAAAAGTAATTGTTATTCCCGACGGAACTTATGACATTACAGATATAGAAACATACATAAGAGAAAGTATAGAAGATTTATTTCCGAATGAAAAAATTTTTTTTCTTTTAAAAGCAAATGTTAATACTCTAAAAACTTTTTTAATGTGTAGTAGAATAATTGATTTTACCAAGGAAGATTCGATAGGAAAAATGTTGGGTTTTAATAGCAGGATACTAGAAGCTATGAAAGAGGAAGAATCAGATAATGTTGCAAAAATAACTAAGGTGAATGCTATTTGTATTGACTGTAATATTTGTGTTTTGTTCTTACAGTAAATGGTAAACCTGTTCATATTATTCACCAGTTTTATCCAACTGTAGCTCCAGGCTATAAAATAGTTAAATCTCCTTTGCCCATTTTGTATTTTCCAGTTAGCGTCAAAGCAATTAACAATATAACAGTTAAAATAGTTGATCAAGACGGAGAACTTATCAGTTTTAGAGGAGAAACTATAACAGTAAGGTTACATTTACAAACAAGTGAAATATAAAATGGTTGTTAGATATAATAGAGCCCTTGGGATGAGACTTGCCCCTACCACTATCAACAAAGTAAAAACTTATAAAAAAAGCCTAAACAACAGTTCAGTATCAAATCCAACACCAACAAGTTAAGACGAGATAATCGTAAATTTCTCACATCCTTGGGTTTCACTGTTTTAAAATAATGAACATATTAAACGTAAACGAAAAGCTTTATGTAGACAATTCCATCGTCAGTTCTGAGCTTCACACATATCAACCATATATTTCTTCAAAATTCGATTACAATGATGAAATAAGGATCCCAATTCAAGAACTCGATGCTTACACTCTACCATCAGATAGTTTACTTTATGTCGAAGGAAAATTAACTAATACAGAAGATAAATATAAGAAAGAATTACTATTTATTAACAATGGTATAGCCTTTTTGTTCAAGAAATCCGCTATGAACTAAACGGAATTACTATAGATTCAATAAGAAATGTTGGATTAGCATCAACCTTAAAAAGCTACCTTTCCCACAATACCAACGAAAGTTTAAAACTCGAAAATGCAGGTTGGTTTCCGCATATGAAAAGGTGATAAAATTTTAGTTGATAATGATGGAAAATTCTCCATATCCATACCACTAAAAATGCTTTTAGGATTTTTTGAAGATTACAAAAAAAATATAGAAACAGATATATTGATAGGATTTAGGAGTTGGGAACTTGACAATATTACCTTGTCAAATGTTAGAGTATTTTTAAATTCTGAAAGATATCCTTATCACGATTTGTACTTAAATTTCGAAGAAAACAAATTTTCTTTATACGAAATGTTTGCCAACTTTAGACAGTCTTACTATGGTGTTCCAAATGAACCCATTTTTAATCCTGAACAATTCAAAAACATTAGTCCTGAGCAATACGATGGTCCAAGAAAAATTACATAACAC